>JBBPDA010000039.1:13050593-13085584 GCA_037974385.1 Arnoldichthys spilopterus
AAACAAAGACAAGGGAAATAGATAATAGAAAAGAAACCGAAGACAATATCATGGGCCTAACCTAACAACAGTTCAGGACTGTTTTATCTGATTAAAGTGGTATGATTTAGAATTATAAAAATAAACGCACAAATTTTATAGAAACTACACAATACTAGAATATCCAAGCTATTGTCAGATTTGATAATAACATGAACATTTACAGAACTGGAAGTGGTTGTGTACAAAATCTTTAGCATCGTCCCTCGCAAAAGTGGCTAATGAAGAGCCTCCGCGGTGAGCCTAATCCATCCCCATAGAAATCACATGGGTAACGTCAGCATTTACATGGTACGGGTGACCAAAGATAAGCCTGATCTTGTCTACACTTTCCTTTTAACAAGCTTCCCAAATCCATCTGTCAATGGGAAAACGGCTTTGGATTTCTATCTGAGCAATTTGTGCGAACTGGTGTAACGTGTACAGACAAGCAGAGTGCTCTTGCAGCATCCAAGAGTTTACTGCCATTACCAGACACACATCTTTACAAACTGAAATTATGAAGGTATTTGAAAATAATTACATTTCATGCAAGATGCAAAACACATTTGATCTTTCTAATAAAGGTGGTATTAATAAAAATGTAGCTTTGGATTTTTTTGTAAATTTACTTGAAAGATGTAAAGACGTATATCATGAAAATAACATGAATAAAAGAACATAACATCAATAAAGTAACAAATAACATTGACTGTTGTCTGTATAGTGTTTTATTTAATCAATTATTATTTATTTTTAATTATTATTAATTATTTTAATCAATACCAGATTTGTGTCTGTAACTAGAAAAGGGGATACTCTTATATTATTTAAATTGACTATTCTGCCTTTTTTTGAATAAAGAAGCCAGAAAACAAACAGGAAAATATAATGGAATTGAACTGATGCTGAAATTAAATGGAATCTAATAAAGCCATTGTGCAATTAACTATGTAATTAATAATATAATAATCTAATTACATTTACCTAGAAAACAAGGAATGAAAGAATTAAAGACTTTTTGTAGAGTGCTGTGTTTCCAAAGTCTGGGCATAATCCCTGTCCAGAATGCTGATTTGATACGAGGTTTAGCCCTCATGCTGTGCCAACTGTACATGTGCAACATACAAGATGTTTATACCTATAACAGACTTTAAAGCCTTATTCTCTGTTCTTTCCATGGCAGACTTCTCCCTGCATGTAAAGTACAAGCATCCTCAAGATATTCTGAGCTTCACTCAGCTCATTGTGAATGGTGAGTTTGAAGCAATGTGCTGCTGAAACTCTGCAGGCTGCAGGCTATGCTTTAGAGGATCAGGGTTACATTTTGTTATGGCAATTGTTGCCTTCTCATTTCCAAAGCCTGAAGCAAAGTGTTCACTGAACGACACTTGTGTGAAATGTAGGTCACACAGCTTCTTCTTTGTGTCCTAACGATGAATTAAGTCACAACACCCATTTTTTTCTACAAAAACACTACTTATACCATGTTACTATAGTAACCGTGCATTCTCACAATTAATGCAAGCCTTGTTCAGAAGTAATGGTAATTGGTACCTGCAATATTGTATTTACATGAGATTATATGGGAATTTTTAAGCATGATAGTGAATTATGCATTTAGTTGGCTTAATGGAGCACACATCAAAGTGCATCGCACATCAAAGCCTTGTGTATCACAGAATATATCTAATTCAACACATCTCCTGCTTTACAGAAAATCGTTTGTATCGGATGGGAATTTTAGATAAGGTAGGTGTGAACTGTGCATCTAACAACTAATCACTTTAGAAATCATGGCAAGAGATTTACACTATGTTTCCAGATATGCCCAGACACCTGCTCATCCAATTCCTCTGAAGCTGATGGTATGAAAAAGCTGGCTGCCCCCCCTCCCCTTTTTGGCGCAGTAACAGCCGCTACTTCTCTGATATGTAGATGTTGGCCCATTGCTGTGAGGATTTGATTGGGTTCAGACAGAAGAGCATTAGTGAGGTCAGGTACTGAAGTAGGGTGATTAGTTCTGGAAAGCCAGCTCATATCAAAGGTATTGGATAGAGCGCCACAGCCTTATTCTGGGGGGCTTTATTCTCCTCTAGCTGACATTTGCCGTTGGGAATCATGGACATGAGAACTGAGGGTGACGAGGGGGCTACAGCATCCAGAATTTTCCACATTTTAGAACTTAAGTGTAGTAAAGAGCTGTATACATTGTTTTTAGGGTGATATTCGTATTCGTATCGTAAGGTTTTATAATAACCATTATATCTCCTACTCCGGGTACATTCAAGTATTAAATCTAACAATCAGTTTCCAAGATTCAAGATCCTATATTGTTTATTATTTATCACATACATAGTAATACAAGTACAACATATAGTGAAATGTACCCTAATTCCTTCCTGAGACATAAGTTAAAACTTAGAATAAAATTTAAAAAAGAAATTGAGAAAGCTAAATATATAGCAATAAAAGATATACTAAAGAAAATACATTTTACAGAAAAAATAGAATGTTAAATGTAAACAATAACTGTGCATTGTGCATATAAAAACTACACATGATATAAGTGCAAAGTGACATTATTGTAGACATATTATTGTGTGGAAACACAATGGCAGGTGAACAGCAGGCAGGTAGAATGTGCATTATATTGTATGATTGTCAGTCTGGGTTATTGGGACAGTGTAAAATATGGTGGTGTGACCTGGTTAAATCTTATAGCCTAAGAGCACAGAAGCTTCTCCTGAGTCTTTCTGTTTTGACACCTGTAACATTGCCTGAACTTTTCCATAGCACAATCTGATTGATCGCCACTCCCCTCAGATGCATAAAGTGTTTTTTGGGAGGAGCGAGGCCAGAGTGAGCAGGGTTGGGTTGATGAAGGTATATATTACAATCTTTCACTACATTGTGTCACAGTATGATATGTACTGTTTGATGTTAATTATCCAGAAATATCAAACAAACAAAAACATATAACTTTACATAGTATTTAAAATTTCAACTTTTGTTGATTTAGTTGGATGTGGTGATTTTAGGCTCAGGTGGGACTGTTCTATTGAATCCCTTTCTCTTAAGATATAAGCTGTATGTGTGCAAATGAACAGCTGTGTCAGCAATGGGTGCAACTTAAAGTAGCTGAATTACTGATTAGAAGAGCTGCTGTGATATATTCAGCACTATATTGTATATCATATCAATAAAAATCACCATAATGCAGGAGCATAGCATCTGGGTATACAGGGACGTTTGGGGGCTGTGAATCACCTCTATTTTATCCATTATTGAGCAATAATTGATCCAAAACCTTTCATTATTGACTGCATAATTGATCATTTTCAAAGCCCGGCATTTTCTTAGTCCTCAGTGCTTAGCAACTGTTACTATCATCCATTACATTTTAGCATTGTAGCACTGCACCAATGTCAATATATTTTCAAATCTTTGCTACACATGTTCAGAAGATGCCCAGGCAGAGCAGTGGGTGTAGTTTGCCTCACAGGTGAATTTGAAGCTGACATTCTTTTTTTATTTGTTCTTTTTTTTGGAATTGGATGGAACACAACACCCTCTGCTCTGTCAGGGGATCTTCTGAACATGTGTAGCACCACACCAGTGTAAATACATATTTTTTGAATTCCATAATACGCATGTTCAGAAGATCCCCTGACAGAGCAGAGAGTGTTGTATTCCATCCAATTCTAAAGAATAACACAAATATAAGAAAGAATGTCAGCTTTAAATTCATCTGCAAGGCAAACCACACCATCTGCTGAGCATACATACACATCCATGATTACTCAAAGATAAGCTTTATTCATAAGTTTGCACCACCATCATATAAGTTTTGCACCCTTTGTCGCCTTGTCCTGCATTTTACAGTAAGGTCAATATAATTCTGGGGTGACTCTCCAGTTGACTTGACTTGTGATCTTGACTTTTTAAATCCACTGTCTGATTAATAGAAGTGAACATATCACATGAACACATTTTGGTGCCTGTACTGAAGTTCTCTTCACTTAATGCAACTAATCTGAATGTTACTGGGCCATCAAGCCACTCTGATCTTTCTGCCTGATGCGCAGTTATTAAAAAAGGCTCTTAGCACTATGGTCAGGACATTGTGTTTGTGTTGTATATGAGACTTATGCACAATTGGGCAGTGGAAGCCTAGAGATTAGGCAGTTGCCTATGTGATTGGAGGGTTGTAGGTTAAAGTCCCAGCCCAGGTACCACTGAGGTACCCTTAAGCAAGGTGCCATCCTGCTGCACTGTTCTCCATATGCTGTTGCTAGCTTTCCACTGCTCCATGTGTGGATGGGTTAAATGTAGAGGTCACATTTCTTTGTGGGGCTCTTTGTGTGATAGTGTTCACAGTGACAAATAGTCACTTTCAATTAATTTAAACCTCCAATGATATATAATAGAGAGATAGCCATTCATGCACATAGTTTATACACTTTTATCTTTTCCACCATTATGGTGTAATGGTATTGATTTTTTGAGGATCTATCAAGTCATTTTTCCTGTAATAAACAAAGCTCACTTTCTCTGGTTGGTTCCATTTTAATCAATGCAAATATCAGCTTGGTCATCAGTCATTTCAGACACTGTTCCTGAAGCTCAGCAGAGCTCTGACTGGCTGAGCAGCAAATGAGCAATTTCAGGAAATAAAATTGCAACAAAGTTTTTAAAAAGGTCTTCTTTAAAGTTTTTTTTTTTTTTTTTTTTTTACAAAATCTCAAACGCCTTGAGAAGCAAAAACATCCAACTCCATGTACACTAGTATGCAAGTATTTTGCTCTGGAAAAAATGATTTTGAAAAACTGTTTAGATTACATTATAATGGTAAATGATGATTTTTTTGTCTGCTATTATTTTCACTTAACCATTTCCAGACCTCTCCTTATGGAAGCCAGGTATTACCTGTAGTTGCCATCAATTCAGTGGTTTGGGCTCAATCAGTCCTTCATTAGATGAAATCAGGTGCTGCTGATGGAGTTTCACGCATCCATAAATTTCTTTTTAATAGAATGTCATTGTGAACACACCCAATCACACAAACCATCCATATAAGGAGCAGTGGGCAGCTATCATCGCTGAGAGCAGTGTAGCAAGATGGTATCTCAGTGGTAACTCTCTAACCAGTAGGCCACCACTGCCCTCCTGGAGGTATAGCTGGAGGCATCTCACAAAATATTTCCAACTTTTTACAAACTAAACAAATTTTTATACTTTTTACTGCTTTTTATAATAATAGTAATAATAATTACTTAAATTTATATAGCACCTTTCACAATCCCAAGGTCACCTAACATACATACTAGATGTCTAAGATTCCTGCACAGGTATCATCCCCAAACATTGCTTCCTGGGCACTGCCCACATCTGCTGCCTGCTGTTCCTACACAGATGAGTTAAATGCAGTGGTCACATTTTGTTGTGGTGCGCTGTGGTGTGTTCACAATCACTCACTAATGGGACTTTATTTGGAATCAGTAAGTGGAAGATTGTTTTATTATGGTTAGTAAGAATATACTTTTGTTTCCTTGAAACTGAATGAACATTTTCATCAGTAAATCCACTGACCATATTAACCCTGGTGCGATGATGGTGTTTCATGGAGTGGTATGAAGGCATTAGGCACAGCTGCATCTCAAGGGCTTTCACACACTGTAAGGACTGTTAGTACACTATGTGTTTTGGTGTGAGTGGTACTGAGAGAAGCCCTTCCCTTCTTCCCTTTAAGATCAGTCTCATAATTAAGAGAGGAGAGCTCTGGGGTTAGAAGTGTTTTCTTGCTTCCTGGCTTGATGAGAAGAGACAAACATCCCGCACTGTATCGGAGGAGCAATCTGCAGCATCCGTTCTGCCTCATAACCCTCTTCACGTTATTGATGAACAGCCAGTACTTGTTACCTCTCAGTAGAGGTTCTTCTACTCATGCTGTGCTTGGTGGAACATGGGACAGGTCCACACGGGGGCACCTGCTTTCTTTCATTTTGCCCCTACATCTGTTTACAGGTACGGAGAATTTTCAGAAAGCATTAAGAGGTCATAACAAATCAACTGGAACTGTTACATCATTGACTGACCTTCATCTTCATGGCAGTTGTCATTTGAAAAGCTGCTTTTCATAAGCCCCTCCCACACAAGTAAACCAAATGACACAAAATCATCGATGTATTTTACGCATTTGCGCTGTTGGACGATGTATTAAAAGAAAAGGCTGGGAAATAATTACAAATGAAAAGTCATTTAGCGATTATAACACAACCACACACTATCTTTCTTTTACTCTCTAAATTTGTGGCGAGCTGTCCACAGTTGTTTTTTTTCTCAGGCCGGAGTGGGATCTAATTGACAGCTGTGAGATCCAGCTTTGAAGGCCGGATTTAGCGCAGGGTCAAAGCAGATGCGAGTTCACAAAGACTGGCCTCTGCACTTGCTTGGGGATTAAAAATAGGACATTTGCTTTTGCCTAGTTTCGTGACTACAGCTTTATGTGGAGTTTCGAGCCCATCAGTATATTGTCTTTTTTATGTAAAGACTTCATTTTTAACCCCTTTTATATTTTTCAGTAATCTGTGAAAATACCAGCTGCCATTTCCATGGTGTCAACATTTCATGATAAATATAGATAATTAGAAATTGTCCAAATGTACTTGGAAAAAAAATCATTATGCACATTAGATTGCTTCAAGTTGCTTCAGGTTAATAAAGGGTTGCTTCTCCTATAAAGTTTCTGTTTCAGAGATATGAGCTTTTGGGCATCAGTAATGATATACTGACTCTGCTGCTGAATCCTGCAGAAATGTTTCTCATTTGACCAAAAAATAGCCTGAACTGGGTCTTGTTTTAGACATAACATATGTATTAGGGTAGACCTCGGTGACAGTGAACCGACATTCTCAGTTTAAAAGTCTTAATGCCTAAAAATGACTGAGTGTGTCTTTGAGTCAGTTTCACTCCCAAAGTTATTACTATGTTCAGGGAATGATTCAGAAGCGGAAAAAGAAAAGTAATTTTAACAATTTACCGCAGGATATTCTCCTATCCCCCTCATACAGTGAAGCACAATTACCAGTAATGGCAAATGCTGGTACCAAATAGAGGAGAGTTACTGCTATAAAAGGAAGAAACTATCTAAGTGCTTGTGTAACGAGTAGTTGTCAGTTATGCCACATACTGTGCACATTATTTATTATGTTGCTAAGCAAACATTATGGAAATATGTTTATGTCTAGAGCGGTGGTATATGTTTATGAAGAGTTGTCAGTCATGATTTAAATATCCAAGCTATTGTCATATTATCTTATCATCAAAAAGCAGACACATGTCTTTTTCAGGGATGCATTAATAATGCACTTGATGCTGCAACCCATATGCCACTGAGATCTGAACTTTCTGTGACAGCAGTAGGTCATTTGTCCCACACAAAACACTTCCAGACCAGTACAGTCTTGCATATGTATTTTCAGGGGCAGTATCAGGTTTTGTGCTACAGGGGTGCTCAAAGATCTGAAAAAATGTGCACCTTTGTCTGTTGTGCTGGCATTTTTTCAACACAGGGGTTGTGCTAGTGTTATTTATTATGCTCATAGTCAAGCTGCACACTAAAATCAGTGTTGAGAAGATTCAGTATGGAATTTCAGTGTTCAAGCATACATTAAGCAGGAGCAAACAGAACAAAAATAAAAAAAAATTAAAAATCATACAAACATTCAGTAACTAGAGAAACATAGGAACCAGAGGAGCCAGGGGAACATATTTAAAGGTATTAGGTTTGCTATTACCTGCTTCATGGGTGACTCAGAACTTGTGTTAACCTCTGCATGCACTTTTACTCTGGAAAGCTAAATGTGTCGGCGAAACAGAAAGCTCTCAGGTACCAGTGGTTAGTTTGCTGTAGTGATATATTTAGATACTGTACCCTTTCAGTTCACATATCAAAAACTAACAGAATTTTCCAGAATAAATAATACCACTTTAGAAGAAACTGTCACTTTAGCAATGATATTGGCAGTGGTGGCCAAGTGGTTAGAACATTGCCCTTAGGACCTGAAGGTTGCAGGTTCAAGTCCCGGCCCAGGCACCACTGAGATTCCCTTGAGCAAGGTGCCATCCTGCTACATTGCACCCCGGGCACTGCTGATAGCTGCCCGTTGCTCCACGTGTGCACGTGTGATGGGTTAAATGCAGAGGTCAAATTTCGTGGTGGTGGTGTTCACAATGACAAACAGTTACTTTCATATATGCCAACAGTGTGGTCGGCATGCTACCATCATACTGTTATGATGATCCTTGCAGTTGTACAGACAAGCTCTTGTTTTGCCTATTTAATCACATTTGTGGACATGACAGTGACATCACTCCCCCTGTCTTCAGTTTTTAAGTCCTAACCCTGCAATTCTGATTGGGAAAAATAAAAAAAACAGTCAATGTATAAATGTCTAAGCACAAATAATCCCCTGTGACAATCCCATGGGACTGACTGTAGATCAGGGTTTTTAGCGAGAAACAACACTGATATCACGCCTGCAGTCTCTGTGAACGAGTTTCAAGGTACGTTGTGCATTTTATGAAAATTTGTACTTTTCACATAAGAAAATAATTATCTCTCTGTAGGTTTCAAAGTTCTAACACCATTTTACGCCACATTCTCTCTAATCAAACATCAAAAGTTTTGTGCATTAAAGGAATTTCAGATCAAGGTCCTTGATAGATTTCCTAGGTACAGCATGTGCTGTTTTTTTAATCTGGTATCTTTCCACCTTATAAAACTCTTACCAAGTACTAAGTTCTCAGCACTACTGCTTATCAAGGTCACAAGGACAAGCTTTTCCAGTGTACTGTTTACACTGAAGCCAAGACCATTTCACATGTTTACCGCTCAGCTATTGGGACTGTCAGAGGAACCTGAAGTGGGAACAATGTATAGAGTTTATTTATAGGGTTTATTTATTTATAAGGGACAAAACAAAGAAGGTTCCATGTGGCACTAAAAGATTCTCTTTACTTCAACATGACTTTTTTGTGTCATTACCTTTCATCACAGGTTCCAGAAACAATTCTCTAGGAATCTTTCTGATTGGGCTTCAGTCAAGACTCTTGCCACTCTGATTCTTAAATTGCACCTTTGTTGTTTATTTTCACTTTACCATGTAAGAGAAACACTTTTTTTCCTCTGTAGATTACATATGATGTCTAGCACCATTTATACCACATTCTCTCGAATATTAGGATTCGGTTCAAAGAAAAAAAGCTACTGTACCATATTTTCATTTACTTATTTTGTCTTGCTAAAAGAAAACAAAGCTTGTTCCTGGAATCTATTTTATGTCTATTTTTATGTCAACAGAATTGCTGTTTTATTTACTACTTTGTTCACCACCTTAGATAAGACTTATAGTAATTCTGGTTTGGCTGTATGTATTATCCTATAGCTCAGTGACTAGGCTGGCAGTCAGGATTGGTTGATGTGACAGACTTCCAATGACTGCTTGATTTGTTTGCATTACTTGTTGGGTATTAAAGTAAGAGACCATTGACAATAAAAGAATAAAAATGCTGGATTCTGAGGCAGAGCAATCCATACTACAAAAAAACTTCAATTGCCTGACATATAACATATTGAACAGTAGGTTTGGGCTTCTGAGTAAATCTGTTGCTTTTTGTGATGACAAAAAATTAAGCATTTTTTGCAGCATAGTTTCGATATACGGTCTGTACTGACCTGTAGAGTGGATGATTTAAACATTATTTACATAGTATAGAGACACTGATTTCCATTTAAGCAAATAGATTGAAAGTTTCCTTCATTTTTACTGAGGGATGGGGACTAACTTCAGCAGATGCTGTCAATTACAATGCTAGATATACACATTCCCAGGCCTCTCTACAGGCATACAGACACAAACAGGGCAGTAGTGGCAGTCCTGCTTTTACTGCCTTAGGATGCAGCAAGACAAATGATACTAAACTCATCTCATTTTCCCTATCAGTGACTAGTGGGGGGACTCTAAACCCTGGAGTCTCTTTGATAAGAGTTTGATTACTGTTTCATGTAGCAGAAATGAATGGCTTCTGCTACAGGCCGGAAAAAAAGAGAAATCCCCTATCTGGGATTCTGCCTGCTGCAATGTGCTTATTCAGATTCCCCCCAAGGAGGGCATGCTGAGAACAGTGGTCATACAACGCTATCAGGAGTAGTTATCACTCAGCCACACGAGCACCTTCCGGGGAGGAGAAAGACATCCTTGAAATGATATATTTGCCCAGGAAAATTAGGAATAGGTGTTTTGCAGCCAAATTGCATTTCATCTCTTTTCATCTCTCTCTCTCTCTCTCTCTCTCTCTCTCTCTCTCTCTCTCTCACTCTCTCTCGCTCTCTTATTTGCTGTTTGAGAGAATCTGGGGCAGCAGCACTGAGACAAAAATGGGAGGAGTGTGCTGAGATTAAACTGTTAGAGAGAGCACCGAAGTGATGCTCTCTCGACCATTTTAATGACGATTTCTGCGCTTTCAGGAAAGCAGGCCGGGATCGTTTGAAAAGCAATAAATGCTGACCCTAAGTCTGACCTTTGCTGTTTGCACCATTTTATACAAACCTGCTTATGGCATAGATACCGCCAGATCACAGAATCAAGCATAATTAGGGGGGCTAGTAAAATCTTCACATGGATATATTTGCGCATGAGGCTTTTTGAAGTGGTTTTGCTTGCTGAAATTGTGAGGAAGTCTGTGAACCAGTTTGCCTTCCATAGTGATCAAAATGGGTTAGCCAGTGTATATCTGGACAGCTTGCCTCCATCAGAGATGAGGGGGGAAAAAAATAAACGTTCAGGCAGGAAATGCCTTGTGGGGAGAGGGTTGTGTTCCTCTGTGGTAATAGGTTTGGACACAGTTGTGCTCACAGTACCAACTCCAGTAGCTCTGCTTATCGCGGCTGAGTAGATTTCGTTTTGTCAGACATGAACGGCTTTGCTCCAGGAGAGGACTTGCATGAAGCTTCTCTGCCATGCAGTGCGTAAGATTAAGAGAAGGGGCATTTACCAGACACTACTTTTACATCCTAGCCTTGAATTACAAATGCTTAATTCATACAAATATAGCTAAATTCTATTGGTACTGCTTTACAGTAATACTACACTATAAGTTTATGAAGGTTTATAATTTCTTTATTAATGGTTAATTATTAGGCTATAAATTACATAAAAAGCATTAAGAGCAATATAAGAGCAACTTGTGATGACTTGTTGCTTGCCAAATTCTGAACCCATATTCCCATATTCAGCGGTTCTCTAATGCAATTATGAACTCATTTCAAAACAATGTTTAGGTCATGTAGCCTTCACTATTTTTTTAAGTTTCTCTCATTTGCTATTTTTCATGGAAACCATAGTTACTATGAACAAAAAAAAAAGCAAGTGTTTGGACTGCATTCTATTGGGTGGGTGGAGGTAGAGTGGGGCTTATGCTATGGACACACAAGCACAAGTGTTTTTATATCCAAATATCAAAATATATGTTAAGATAAATTAATCACTTTTAAAGCTAAAAACTATAAATGAGTAATAAACCATTCATAAACCCTTTATTAAGGATGTCTTATCTTTTTGGACCATAGCGGTTGTCTGAACTACTGTACAGTCAGTGTAACTGCTCTGTTCTTAGGGACACTTAATATAAAGTGCGAACAAAGGTTCTATGACTTGAAGCAATAGTGTAACACTTGTGTATTGGTGATATAAAGAAGAATTCAGCATTTTCTTTTAAAGTTAAACAACATTGAGTACTTTTTAATACTGCAGGTGGTCTTTGTACCTTGAATATATTTTTTATTAATAGGATGCAAAAAAACCTTATTATTTCCATAAAAAACCATTTGCTACATGAGATGGTTGAGTTTGACCATTGTATTAAAGAATCTTTACATAATTCCAAGGTCCTATACCTTTCTATATATGAGTATTTTTTTTCTTTAAACCATAAGCCAAAAACCTTTTATGATTTTTTTTATGTGAGAGTCTATAAGCAAATCATTTTGCACATGTTAATTTGATACATCAGTCAGCATATCTAATACATCTACGTGGAAAGCTCTTATTCAGTATGAAGCATCTGCTGGAAGCATTATTGGTTATGCCAATTAGAGTAAGGTATAACCCTTACAAGATTTTTCTTAACCACAGTTTGATGAACATTAGGCTATTTTATATATGCAGATATACTTCAAACGTTCCCTTCTGATTAAAAACAAATATAAAATCAAACATGCAAAGTTGAATTTATATAGAGCCTTTCTTGTGTCAATTAAGCTTTAGACATGTGCATGTGATTTAATACATGTGCAGACTTTAAAAGTTTTTTGTAAAATACCAAGTATAGCTTGGTATCAAGAATCTTGATGAGAACCCTGTACTATAGAATATGTTCTTTTTTAAATAGAAGAACGATCTAACCATGCAATCAATTGTTAAACATTTGAATTGTCCTGAGTTCACAGTTCTATATATAACCATTGCCTATACTAAAGATCCTTTGAAAAACTTACCTAGGTTGAGTAGAGTCAATCAACTCTTCATTTTCTGTAGGTTCCACTATTTCCTATGTCTGAAAACAGCATTTTCTTTGGCCTTTTAAGAGATAGTGGTGGCTTCCTGGGCCACACTAAATACATCTAGCTGCATCCAATCTCATACAGACCTGCTTGTTTACTCAATATACCATGGCTCCGATTTTCAGAAGAATGTATGTGGGCACGTCTCTCAGGACGGCTGGGTTGGTTTTATTGAAAAAGTTTGAGGAGTTATTGCTTGGAGCGATGCTCGCTGAAGCGCCTCAAGGGGCTGAGCTTTTTGAACCAGAAAGAACAAAGGACCAAAAAAGGCAGCTCTTGACAGGGAGTGTGGAAACAAGGAGCGAGGGGTGGAAGGGCTTGTGCACTCTGCTTGGGCATGAAAAAGAAGGGAAGAGGAGAGGATACCACTGTAATTTGACATTTGCAGTCAGAGATGAAGATCATTTTAGGAAGGTTCCTAGAGAATCGTAAATTGCTTCGGCCTCCTCTGGATGAACACTGGCGCTTTTCACTCACTTCCGCTTGCTCATTGCTTTCCTCCGGAACGGCTGGCTTTTGGTTTTCTCCTCAGCTGACTAAACCAGCCACTATCTCCAGCAGTCCTCAAAGCCCTAATGGTAAGGCTTTGCAGACTTTATCTAATTCCTGTGTGGAGATAACTGCTTCATCCTCTATGCGACAAAAAAAAAATAATGCTGCCAAAGCTCAGTCCTGGATTCTCGCCACTTTTTTTTTTAGATAGCAAATGTAAACGTGGGCAGAAGCCACCACTGACTTTTCGCAAACGTACGCTCATTTGTGAAGCCCTCCTCATTTTATAATCTGCTTGTTAGCATGTTTCAACAGAAGGCAGCTGAGCCATTTAACTAATTAGAAGGCCTGGCCACTGAAGATCCTGAGGCAATATTTCTGTTCACTCTGCGTGGTTTACCTCTTCCATAAAAAGCCTGCCTGTGAAGAGCTGGTGGAAGGTAACCAGGCCTATTTATGCTAGTACCCATTATGTGCTCCTTCTGTACAGAAAAATGTACTTGGAAGCCAATATTATCCCACATGGCTACAACGAAGGAAAACAAAACAAAGGCAAAGTCTTCCTTTAATAATTTAATGCTCTTACCCAAAAGGAATCCATTGCATTACATTACATTACATGTTGTTAGTGTCCAGAGAAAAGCACTTATCTCCATTTTTGTTTTTAACATCAATACATCAGCTGACTTTTACATTGTGTGAAACTTTCATGATGAACAGACCAATAGAAATGTTTCAAAATCACATGTTCCTAATTGTTTTTACATTAGAAGTAAGGAACATGTTTCCTACTCCTGAAAAGCTGCTATTTTTTAATTTGTTTTTTCTTAGACAGCACTGATATATTACTTTACTGGGAAAAAAAATACTCATTACTTTAGTAATGTGTTAATCTATAAAACCCACACAAATCTGAATCAACTTTAAACTACAATGAAAAAATCTATAGCCCTTTTTCATATTTTATTTACAAAGAAATATCCAATCACATTATGTATAATTGATAAGGCATGTTATTCTCTCTGCTTTTGAACAAGACATGGCCAGTTAATGCTTGCTTAAATTTGTGAGCAGCCTATGCTGTTTGAAAATCCAGAAACAAACTAGCATACCCAAAATAGCTGCCTCTGACTTCATTCTTAAGGAATAAATTTAAAGCTTATAGAGCTGTTCCTGAAAGAAAATCAAGCCTGGCCTGGTTAGGAAGGTCAGCATTCAGCACAAAGATCTTTTTCCATCACTTTCATTACGGCAGAGTTTGATGATTTGACAGATCGCTTGTGTTTACAGTGGTGCAAAGTTTCTCTCGTGATTGTGCTGCACTTATTACATTCACAATCACAGTGTCACAGTTAGCTGATGCAGGTAGCACATGCACTTGAGGAGTAGAATAGATAATGTAAGTAATTAGAATTGTTCTAAAGAGGAAATTTACTATTTTTAATACATCATCTGAAATTAATATTGCTTGGTTACTATCCCTCCCTCACCTTCAATAAAAAAAACCACCAAAATAAGGTTTCTTCTTTGGCATTCCCATTGTTTTACTTGCTGCTAACAAATGTCTAGAAACTGATCATTATCTTGGACTCCATGTCACCAACAGGTCATAAGGAAAATACGAAACTGGCTAAGAATTGAATTACAGTAACCCCAGCTGCAGAAATTAAGCATTGGTTGTTTTAGGCAAAACTTACTTTTTTTTTTTTACCTTTGGTTCCTTAGCATGCCCCTTTTACCCTATTGCCACAAACTACTTATTTTCTAGATAGTTATGGCAGAAAAAAACAGCAGAAAATATTAAAACATAGGTAAACCTGCTTACCTTGTTTTGCCTGATTGGCCTTAATAAATATATTGCCAGAGAAAATTAGTATGAAGATCTGAATGGCTACCAAATCAGGCAAGATCAGGGCATACAGCCAGGGAAAGATGTTTTCTATTCCAACACATCCATAAAGTCATGCCCTGGTTATATTTTTCTTGACTGGTCAAATTTGTCTTTGCTTTCTGTGTTACACTGAAACATTACACAGTGTGTATTCCGTAAATGAGTCTCAGCTGAGAGGAAATATATCTTACACTTGCCAATATACACAATTAAGAACATACAGATCATACAGTTAACCCTTAGCTAGATAATGTGTAAATCAGCTTTTGGTTTTTATGCAACAAATGCTTCCATCCAGACGACATCTTATTATAGCAAGACAATGCAAAAACCTGAGATCTGCATATATAAAAACAACATGAAACTGTAGTAAAAGAGTCCCGGTGATACACTGGCCTACTTAAAACATCTGGTGCATCATAAAACACAAAATTCAACAAAAGGGAGCAAAACAGCAGCTAAAATCCTCGATCAGGTAAAAATGGGACAGCATTTCACTCCACAAAACTCCAGCAATTGGTTTCCCTAGCTGCCAAATGTTTACTGTTTTGTTAAAAGAACAGGAACATGTTAAACATGCCCAATGTGTTGGGAAATGTGCTGCTGGCAACAAATACAAAATGAGTATATATTTTTCAAACAAAATTTGATCTGCTGCTTTTGTGTTTTTTTTAAATTAATCATGAGTATGTGAGAACACATACACGGTCTAGATATAGATATAACTCACTGAAACAATGGAAACAGGCATGGACAAGAGTAGTATAACGAATAGGCAACAGAGATAGGTTTGGCAAAAGAAACCAGAAAAAGACATGGCGAGGCACGAGGGCTTAAATACAGAGTAAGACAAGGAACACCTGGGCACAGGAGAAGAAACTGAATGAGGAACAGCTGAGGAAGAGGCAAGGCTAAGGTGGGGCTAAGAAGAACATGGACTACATCAAGATAAACATGACCACATGGCAAACATAAACCAACAAAATCTGACAGGGTTAAACAAGGACCAAAAATTAAGAGAACAGACCCATGGTAAAGGCCTAAATTTACATTTACATAGTGTCTCAATTTGTACAACACAGTACAAACATCTCCGCTTTCTTAAAATTAGTTCTTCAACAAAACAAACACTCATTGCTCAAAGCTCATTGAACTGAATGAACAATGTTCATTGTTTCCAAGGAAAGCAGTGACTGCCCATTAGTGGTAGATCATCAATACTGTACTAACACAGATTACTGGCGAAAGTGATTTCTTTTACATAACTGTACAAATGTTCATTTAAGTATCAATTTATTTCTGCTACATTTGTAATCAGAAACTCCTATAAAATGTTTATTTAAATGGCAGGAAGGCAACAAAGTCAGGTGAACAAGTTCCTTCTCAGAGAAAACTACCACCTGATCTATGCATTACAGTTGCCTAAAGTTTAGCTTAATGTAGGTCACAGTCATAGGCAATATGTCTGGAGTGCTTAAGTGCAAATAAACCACTCATTTTTGAATGGATGTGCCCATAACCCAAGATGGCAGCCATTGTAATGTGACCCAAGCCTTTATCTGAAAGTGACCAAAATATACACAAACACATTTTAACTGCATGTCACAGTCGTCATCTTTTCTTACTCAAATGAGGCTCAGTATTGTCCTGCCCTTTGTCCTGGACAGCCACCAAGCTCACTTGCTATTGCTACTGCTTGCACACTGTTTAGGGGCATGTTTGCTAAGTCCATTTCACTCCTAAGCTTTGGTTCATTTGACATGTGTGAAAGCTCCATTTTGTACTGAATTAGACCTAAAACATAGACTCTGATACAGCTAAAGGTGGTGGTCCCAGTTTGCTTTCTGCTGTGCTTTGTTTGCTGAAACTGCTCTCTAAACCTAAAGAATTAGAGCAGATTCTCTTATATGGATTACTATATACTCTAATAGAGAGGGCTTTGTCTTTTGTAACACAAAGTAGCTTCTTTAGTGATTATTTCCAGCACCATGGTCACATAGTGGGACTGGGCAAACTTCCCTAAACCCTCTTTTAATAATACAGTCTTATGAGTCAGGATCAGGGGATTTAATATCTGCTTAATTGTACTTTTGCCTTACTTCCAAAACAATTCCACTCTACCAAAAGCCTACAAACAAAAGAGAGACACAATTTGTGTTTTAACTCATCATTAAAGATTGCACAGACCAAGACAAACATTCTAATGTGACTTTGCACATAAAAACTGAGGTCATTAGAGAGGATGCTTAACACCAGAGTATTTTATGTTCTGCTTCAAGAATTCTGGCTTAAAAATAGGGTTTAATACTAAAAGTTTCAGGTTTGTTAACTGGAGATTAGGAAGACCTGAAGACCATCTCATTTTGACTGAAGAGTCTTTTAAGGTTAAGGAGAAAAAAACTCAACCTGACATCCAATACATCTTGTTTGGTTCAGTCCAGTTTTATATTTAAGCTACTTGAAGTGAAAGTGACCATTTGTGAACACACTCAAGCACCACAACAAAATGCAACTTCTGCACATGGAGCAGTCAGCAGCACCCAGTAAGCAGTGTAATGGGACTGTACCATGGCTATGCTTAAGGGTACCTCAGTAGTGCCTGGGCTGGGATTTAAACCTGTGACCTTCAGGTTCTAGGTCCAATGCCCTAACCACTAGGCCACCACTGCCCACATGATCACAAGAACAGAAGTGATGATTAAGGCTTTAATTATACAGAAGTTTAAAACCCCTTTAAATCACATGGTATCAGAAGTTACTAATTCTAAATACTTTGTAAAATGATTGCATTTTTTAAAGTCACAGTAGAAGTAAATTGTCTGCTACAGCCTCCCTGAAAAGCATGCATCATGACAACACACATTTCTACACTAACCATCTCGACAGCAGAGAGGAAAGCTCATGAGGATAAGAAAATATCTAGGAACAAATCATTTTATGACAAAATACGTGTGTTTGTTTTATTATTTCATCTTTAGTCAATAGAATCATGCTAGTATTGAAATTTGGCAAGGGCTGCAGTAATGCTTATATGTATTATTCATATCTTATTATAAGATAACACTATTTATCCTTGGTGGGCAACACCAAATACACCAGATGTAAAGATTCAAGATTAAATGATGTACCATTAAACATTTTGACAGCAAATATATTGAAGTGTCCTGTGCAAATATGCTGATGTGCAGATGACATACAAGGAGTACTGTGCAAACATGCAAGACATGGAGAGGACCAGATATGTGAGCTTAATGAAAAATACATAAACTGTGACACAGGTTAAGTAATTACAAATATTGCACTGAAAGACTGTGAAAACATGTCCTAAAACATGTTTGCAACTGTGCAAATATTGATCAAGTGGCAATAATAACAAGTGAGTGTTATTGTACAGCAAAAGCAAATGGAAGTACACATAGTCAACAGCCACAGTACATATAAAATGTGTTTTTAACAATATCTCCAGGATTTCAGCTAAGAAAATAGCAAAAAGAAGGTGAAACATGGAAAAGGACATGATGTGAGGGTGAGAAAGGAGTTTGAACAGTTGAAGAAAATGGAAAGGAAAGACGCCTGCCAGTCACGATTCTCTGGGGAGCAGTGTGTCACCTGAATGTGCTGTCAATACTTGAAACTGTGCTATCTTCATCGTTTGACAGCTGTCTCATATCTGACTGACAGCAAACAGACCGCAGTGGGCTCACAGAACAAACAGTGCTGCAGATAAAGGAAACGACGTTCAGTTGCCTAAGAGGGCTGCATACTTGAGTATTTGGAGTGTAATCCTAGACCAAGGTAGCTGAACAATAATAATCAGTCCTATGTTTAACTGATTGAATTCTCTCAGCAGGAAGATGCTAGGCTGTGTCCTCTGTTTGATAGAAACATTTATAAAAGAGACACTGGAAATTATGCTCTTATAGACCACTTAAAGGTTCAGATTTTTAAAAGCATTTAAAGAACCCTATTGAGAATAATCCAAGGCAATCCAAAAGCACTCTGAATTAGAGTTTGCATTGATTTGTTTGGTGTCAGACAGAACCCAGCAGACAATGCTGGATCATACTGTATATGGCAGTAAAATAGGAGACAATATGATTTGATGCTCATATCTTACCTGTAATATCAAATAAGTACTTGTAATTGTATGACCTGATCATAGAAATATAAATTTTTAGCTTAAAGTAAGATGGTCGGAAGCTCATAGGGCTTTACAATGAACTGAAAGAGGGAGACAGGACAACAACATAAATATGTAACAGCAATTTATGTCATAACAGTTCTAAGAAGTGCAAGGCCACTTGACAATGGTGACGCATGGTTGCTTCCATCTCGGAAGAAAAAAAACTCTACAAAACTGCACTTCGTTCTTCAAATAAAACCAACACTGAAGTTAAATTCCAAATAAATTGCCATATAATTCACACTGCACACACAATACACCAAAGATCCACTGTAACTACAGCAGAGACGCAAGCGAAAAGATACAAACCCTGTGACCTTAACACTACAAATAAAAGGACAATCATTATAAAAAGACTTAAAAAAGAGACGTGAAGAAAATCTCACACAGCCACAATTACAATTCTTAGAGTAAACAGGGATGCAGACTGCTCACTCAACAATTTATGCTCCAGCACAAACAAAATTACAATATCACAAAATTATTGAGCATCTATGGATTCCTTCAGCATTATTAAAAAGAATGAAATGTCCAAGTTTTGGGGCAAAAGCAAATCACAGTGCTAATGCAGGCCCAGGATCAGACTGTCATCATGAATTGGACTTACACAAAAAGGCACAGATGACCTATGTTGTGTGTGTGTGCGTGGTGGTGGAAGGTTTGCAGAATTCATGCACTAAATAAAATAAGGTAGCCTTTTAATGAAGCTGAAGTTGATTTCACTTTTGTGTCACTGCCTACCACTGAACACGTGTGTGCAAAATAGTGGGTTCAGTGGCTCGTGAGTGTGCACTCATATTACCCATGATGATGGCAAACCTCATTAACATGAGAACAAACATTTGTAATATACCAGAATTACAATGGTTTTTATCTACTGACGTCTACACTTTAAGTGTACAGTAAGTGAAACGTTTTGTCATGTATGTACTGTCTTTCTCCTTGCAGGACAGTGAGGGCAAGGGTGATCTACGTGTCTGAGGGCTTGGGGATCTTGTTAAAGTTTTGATGCTGAACTGCAGCAAAATCTTTCACTAACAAGAGTTCCCCACCTCCAAAACCTGCTCCCAAGTTCCTCTAGCGCGTGCTCTTTTAAGGTCCGGAGAACATTGGTTTAGCTCAAATACAAAGCTGGAAAAGACTTGCTGCAACGGGGTGGGCACGAAGGGGCAATTCCTCCTTTAGCCTTTATGTTTTACTCTGCAGAGTAACCTGTTCTTCAAACTGCACTCACAGGAATGATGTGGATTTCCTAGCTGAATGACTTGAAAGACCTTTCAGTCGATATTGCCCAATATGAGTCTATCGCAGCTGTGTATTACTGTTCTTACTTTGGTTCATTTTCAGTGATGCATTGAAAGCTTTTCAACTAAATTTCTAATGCCTAACATTTAACAATGCACCAATATTAAAGATCTACATTACTCCCAGTGAACAGTAGCAAAAGTAGAAAAAAATATCATATGAAAAATGATAACATTTAGAAGAACTAAGGTCAGTCATAGGTTAACATCTATTATAGCAGTATGATGTTTGTCTTGTTATGATTCTCTGTCATGAAAGTGCATTGCTTGGCCTAGCTTGCCTCTGCAGAACCACATTATATGAAGCAGGCTGTCCACAGGTAGATGTTCTACCTATCAAGCATTAGTTGCATCATTTGTCATATTCCCTAATTACTTTAGACAGCTCAGTGCGTGTGTGCTTAATGATGTAGACTAGATTTCATATTAGGCAACCCTAGGGCCAGGTGGAGTAATTTTGTGATAAATAAGAGCTGGTTATCCTGTTACCATATCACCTACATCACTACTCACTGCATGAAGACGGTTGTGCCTACTCAGTAATTTCTCTGCCCCCTAGAGTTCCAATAGCTTGTCATTTCCTGAACATAGCTGCCAATTCTTTCCCAGCTGTACCTTTGTAAATGCAAAAAACAGAGGCCACATACAGCCAAGGATAACCCACTATCAATTCCTCTAGCCCAGTGACATGTAAACTATAAGCTACAGTAAAGTCTGGTTTAACTCAAATGTTTTTTCTCTTTATGAGAGCTTATCTTTGACCACAGCGCAAGTGTTTGGGTTGACCTTTCAGCCATGCCAGCCAATCTTATGTATTCATGAGGTATCAACAGGCTTATTACCTGTGGGACAGTGTTGACAAGCAGATCATTACCTATAATTTAAGCTCCAACTTCACAAGGCAATGGACTGGTTTAGGAATTTAATAGATTGTTTCCAGTCTAGATTTCCACCCACATTAACCCCAAAATTTCAAATGGTTGTCCCCAGACATTTGTGTTACAATATGACCTCGATTCAAGTGAGGCTAGTGTCGTTGTGCAGTTTGAGAAAGGTACTTTTACGTGACCTTGGGATTGAGAAAGGAAATATATAAATTATATTACATTATAAATATAATGTTGTTTTTAAGGTAGGGCAAATTTAATAATTTAAAGGCTAGCCAGGCAGACACCTTTGGTAAAGATAGGGAGCCAATGACACAATTGGAAAAAAAAATGCCTTCAACAGCTTTCAGTCACAAAACTATAAATAGAAAGTTATAATCAAAAAGATACAGCAAGAAAAAAAAACTAGAGTGAACATTGCTGTGTCTGTTCTATGATGGTTACATCTGTGGGAATGTGAACACGAATAATCCATTCCATCTTAAACAGAGCGGCAGTCTGAGGTGCCACAATGTAACCGCTGCAGCGTTTGAGGTGGAGTGGGCGAATCGAATAAGAGACAGGAGAACAGCACAAAGGAGAAAGCCCTTCTCTGAATGAAAAGAAGGGGTTGAACAGTGATGCCATGGTGGTCATATTTCTGCTGGACAGATACTGCCTCTTTGATTGTTTTAGGGAATTACCATGAGTTATGACATGGTAGAATAGTGCAATGTACATTGATGTGTTTTGGAGGAGTGACTTTGGAGACAGATGTGAATGCCATTGTAACACTAATCTTTAGGCAAAAATGTCAGTGAATAATAGGTAATATCAACCAATTAGCTGAACTTCAAAGCCTTTCTATATTTAGTAGATAATTAAGCTATACTTTTTTAAAATGTGTCATTATTAATGTAATACTGTGTGAAAATGTTCACACTGAGTGTGCATCACTGCATTCGAAAGCCTACTGTCCACTCCTTTAGCTTTTTCCTTGGAGTAATTTGTGACAGTGATGGTACTAGGGTGCCTTTTGAGGGAGCTTACCATTTAGCGGGGCCTGGCCTGGACCAATCACTAGAGAACAGCATATAATAGAGTTCAGCGATGATTGGAGCCCCCCGAGAGATTAAGCCGTGGTCTTTTCATAATGAGCAGCATAATCACGGAATTACAGCAACACTTAATGACTTAGCAAATGCTGTCATCACCAGAGTAGCCTGCCCACAAAATGTATTAACTATCTGTAATTGGGAGTTCTTAATAGTGGGAATACATACACACATTAGTCCCAGTACAATAACAGAACCCAGGGAATACAGACAGTCAAACCAATTCTCCACAGAACTGTCTGTCAGTCTAATTGATTTATATGCATCTAAACTGAATTTATGCTGGCTGATTGTAGACAGCTACAGCTTGATGGTATTGAGGCAAAATGAGATTTGAATAACAGTGATGCTGGGGAAATATTTGCAGTAGTAATGGGTTCAGATGGGTCAGGAGCCATTTATCCACATGGTACTATGCAATGAGTGATGTATCAATCGCCATGACAACACACATGTGCTCAGTGCAAATATGATCACTTCCAACAATCAGAAATTTGAATAACGGCCTCATGCAGATGTGCATTCAATTATAAATGATTAAATGTAATGTTTTTGTGGTTTGATTTTTCCCACTGAGGCAAATTTATGAAATGTGTGTGGGTTTATATTACAGGTTATAATTCAATTTAATATCGTAAGTTATAATATATTCACAATATACAGTTCATGTTTACATCCTAATGTCTTTGTATTAATGTGATTGCATTACTGTAGATTTAGCTTTTCTTCATTTTCTTTAATTGAATCTAATTGTTAATGTCTGTTTAAACCTCTGCACAGTCCTAGGAACAATCAGGGGACATTTCACTGCATGTTGTACTTGTATAACTGTGTATGTGGGGAATAAATTATCTTGAATCTGGATTTTTCTTCTTTAGAATGAATCAGATTGCTTTAAAACCAATATATATGTAAAATATCTTTCCTCTGATTGGCTGCCCTGTACTTTGCCTTATTCAAGTCAGGGCTAAAACACTCTTTATCACTTCGACTGGTCGAGTCTAAACTGCCAAAAGGGTGTATATATGTGACTGCACACTATTTTTTTTTCTGACATCCTACAAGCAATACATTCTAAACAGGAGCTTCCCCTACTTCAATCCTATGGACTGTGGAGGGAATGACATGTTTGAAACATTAACATTTACATAGCTCATCTAATTCTCACAGTTTTTTTTGAGAAAGTGAGAAAACTTGTTTTCTCATGATACGGCCAGTTTAACTGTGCTTAAAAACACTCTTTATTTTAACACCCTTCTTTGTAAGAATTCTGTGAAATCCATGCCTTTTCTAACCCCCTTTTCCTTCTGAAAATGGGGCATCTCACCTCTCATGGGAAATCCAACATTTGCAGTATGCTCAACTGGTCCCTAGAGTCAGTGCTAAGATCCAAGCTTACCCAAATGGCCAGCAGTTCAGTGCTAAGCGGCCACAGCGCTGCACAGGCAGGTTTTCAAGGTCGAATCTCAGCTCGAATTGGACTTTCTTTGGCGATTTGAGACTACTGTCGGGCAGGAAATGAAATAGCCAGTCTACACACATGTCCTAATAAAGCAGGGAGTTATTATTTCAAAGGTGCCTGATCTCTGCTTGATAGACAGTTGGGATTTCAGTCGTACTCCTATTGCTCTGCACTCATATTTAACAAGATCAGATGTTATGTCACGGCAAGGTGCAATTTTCATTAACCTCCAGCCGTGCTATGATTTGAATGTGCCAGCCCTGCAATTACTTGATTGTGATTGATTGATAAAGTTGGCGGCGGCGGTGCTCCCTTCCACCCCCACCCCCTCCACCCTCCCATCCCCACAAGTGCTCAGGTGGATCATGCTGGACTCCCTCCCACTGCCCCTGCACTGCCCATGTATTATTCTCTGACAGGATCGGCTTGCCGGAACCTTCTGTGGCAGATTTGCGGTCACGGCATGGGGCAAATGCGAACGCTCTACTCACAGCATGGCTGCGACGTGCTAAGCAGTAATGAAAAAGGAGCAGCTGATGTCAGCCAAAATGCTGCCCTGATTTGATTTTTTCCCCTCTCTCCTGTTTGGAGGCTGGAATAATATGCACAGCGACTTCACTGATATTCAGTGTGAGGTGACTCATTACATTCAGTCATTCTGATATTTGATCCTCAATGAATCAAACGAAAGTGAAGCTTTTATTATTATTTTTTTTTTTTTGCAGTCCTCAGAACTGGGCATTGAACAGCCTCACTATTAGTGAATAAATCTAGAAAAGGAGGAAATTACTCTGCAGATTTCTTACAAGGAAGGCTGTGAAAATTAAAGGCAATTTAAGCAAGAATAATGTTTGTTCCTCCATTTCTGAGGAAGTGTTTGATGTAAAAAAAAAAGCTGCAAAATGCACCATTCACTCCAGTTCATATTGTACATATGCAAAAATGCAGTAAAACAGCCTGTTTTGAATTCATCATTGATGGGATGTCCTATAAACAGAACACTTACACTTATACACCTGTCCAACCCATGTCACTTATTTACAAGCTGAAAGAATGGTTGCAGCCTTAATTGGTGATGGAATGAGACACATACAGGGCAGCCAATCAGAACAGAAGTCATTTAAATATATCAGTTTTAAAAGCAAGTATGAAACTTGACCTCTTTAATAGCAAGGAATAGGGAGAAGTTGAAAATGCTAATCTAAAACTAATTTATGAGTGTTTTAGGTACAAATATATAAAATATGGGATATTTCTTCCTAAAGAGGCATTAATGTAAGGGCATGTCAAATGGAGAGAGCTGTTGTCTTTTCAGTGTTCAGTTTATTTTTTTAAATGTGGTCATTGTGGTTTTTAGACCTTTTCCCAGTGAAAAGCATGCATTTCTACATGTAGTGGTATACACATGTTTGCACAATTGTGGTCAAATGTCATGTTTTGTTGACTAAGGGAAAATAATTACAGGCCCTATGTAGCAAGCACACTACTGCACAATTTAATGCACAATAACTGTTAATTTAATGGATTTTACATAAAAAACATCAAATGTGGCATGTGCAAAAGTTAGGATATATTATAAATTTTGTTTTATTTTTATTACTCAGCAAATTAAAGAACGTGTGCCATAAATTGTTTGAAAAATGCAATATTTAAGTAACTCCTTAGTATGTATACAAACTCGATTTACAATCCCGTAACATGAATGGTAGGTATCGGAGATCACATCACATAATATTAAATATACAAGGATTATGTCAAAGTAATTGACACTGTCCCAAACGGGGTGAAAATGGGGTTTGTCAAGGGGGAGGATCTTTGCCAACCATCCTTTTGCATAGCCTTTCAAATCAACACCTGTAAAAATAGATGCATACAGTCATGCAAACAGTATTAACGGTAACAAATAGATTACAGTGGAGTAGCTTATGGAATTACATGTATGCGTTAACATCAATTATTACTGTAAATAAACACATGTATTTTAATACACCTGTTGCAGATGACCCAACACACCCTTCACAAACTGTTCTCCCTCCTGCAGTTTGGAAGAAGGTAACAAAGCATTCGGGCCTTCACTACCAGAATGTGCAATAGTTTCATCCCTCAGGCAATAAGACTCTTAAACACTCAAGGACTGTCAACACACACACACACACACACACACACACACACACACACACTGAAATGGCTCTTATCTTTATATTTATTACTAATATTTAACATTGTGCTGCTACATTTTTCCCACTCCCTGTGTCAATGTTTACATCTGCTCTTCTCTGTAATATTGCATCTTTGCACATCCTGCTACTTTGCACCTGGCAGAACCATAACTGTGCACTGGTCACTGTCTTTGCACTGTCATGCAATGTTTGCACACAATGCACTTTATGTTGTCAGTTGTGTAGTTTGTGTGGTCCTGTATTTCATGTCAGGTCCTGGAGAAATTATGTTTTGTTTCACTGTGTACTGTGCGAACTGTATATGGTTGGAATGACAATAAAAGCCGACTTGACTTGATGTCATTACATGTAGAAGGATGAGTAAAAACTGAAGCTGATAAACATGAGTAATACTATGAGCTGCCTACTGTAATTTTCCTGTAATAGTAAATACATCACTAGTAATTACACTGTTGTTGCAAGCTTAGTTAATGTGTAACTACACAGTTATTAGAGACAATTAATATAAATTATATCCTAGCAATGTTAAGGTAGGTTAATCACAAGGTGGGGAGGGCGGTTTTTGGAAGGCATAATGGGTTTTGCTATGTATTATACTCAGGATTCAAGTGGAGCACAGTATATATTACTGAGCCATCACAGGCAAAACAAAAATTAATGCAGACGGTCAGATGCCCAGCAGACTTGTACAATGAAGCAACATTACAGCTGGTGTGTATATTGAAATGCAGATTCATCTCAACTGTCATTTTAATATACATATATATGTGGCTGCAAATGCCACTTACATTCAAGCACAATGTAGTGTTTAATCTCACTCTTACAGTTGCTGTGCAGCATAAAAGTTCGGGAAGCGTTTTTTTTGTGCTGACATTTGAATACACTCTCAGCTTCTCAATTTTTGCCTCACAGCTCCTCTTGGCTTTCGGGATAAATTTATATTGAGCTCAGGCACCTTTATCACTGCGGCTGATCAATATGTTATTGCTGCACTGTCAGATAAGACACATCTGGCATTTAGATCCTAGCCAGTGTCATTTTAGTTTCCCCAGCGCTCAAACCTGATCGGCTCTGCCAGCTCCTCTCAAAATTGGAAAGCGCTTTGGGTGTGTATATGTGGAGGTAGTGCATGTGTGAGCTGCTTTTACAAAAGGAAAGCATCATCTCTGTAAAAGGTATCAAAAGTGGCATCTGGCTTAACCAAAAAAAAGGCCCCCCCCACCAAAAAAAGAGCTAATTGCACTTTAAATGGTAATGTATTTTTTTCCCTCTGCCTCGGCAAGACAATACCAGTTAATGTGACATTGCAGTGAAACATTGAAGAGGTATCCTGGAAACACCCCCTTTAGACCATGCTTTATGCACTGGCATTACCAGAAGAAATTGCCTTTCCTCTGTGCCACTGGAATGCTAAATGGCTCGCTCTGTTTCTTCCATTCATCTTTCATGCTTCTTGATCTCCCGTCTGCCAGAGTCATCTTTCCCCAACAATACAAAGCATACGCATATAAAAATGGTTTCATGCCTGCAGGAAACTATGTGGACCTTGTTTTCTGCGTACCACATGGACTACATTTGCAGCTCCTATCACTGTACTGACAAGTTAAATCAACAAATATCTCACAAGAATAAATGGGTGTTAATAATTTCTTATATAATCTGCAACATCTAACAGGGCCAAATGTCAAAAAAATACATTTTTAAACAACACACTGTTGTAGCATAGCCATTTTCTCCTCAAGCCATCTATGAAAACTAAGGTACAAGACACTGTGCATTTAGCATAAAGCAACTTAGCCCCACTCATTCACATTTAAGTTATAAGGAGTGTTTCAGGCAAGAACTGCTTTTTGAGTTATTTTTGAGTCGGGACCTAAATCATTTACATACGTCAGTTTTAAAGGAACAGTAACAGTCTGACATTGGAAAATGGACGTGTAGTAGTCAATTATGACTGTTTCTGCTGCATAAATGGTAATAAGTGAACCTAAGGGAACAAAAAAAACAACAACACAAGACCAAAAGTGGCAGTGCAAATCTTTTGCCAGAGAAATGTGTCAATATGTTAGAACCCTGGAGAGTCATCTGAGTTCAGAAGAAAGAAACAAAGAAAGAAAGACTACTGAACCTTTATATATGTGCATATTTTATCCCTAAAGGAAAAATGTTTAGGCTTTGTACAATCTTACAGTTAACGATTTGTGTGAGATGAGTTTTCCACCTCCTAGCTGAGGTCAGACTAATTCCGCTTGTGTTGTACTTGAGGAAATTGCCATAGAATTGGACAGTAAATGCTCATCCTAGGAGATCAGGAATGTGGTGTGGGGGCTGAGGGTGACCCCAGAATATAAAACAGAGTTTGGCGTTGGATTAAATTTAAGGCCAGTTTTTAGCTTTCACTAGTTGATCTAAGATGATGATAGTTCCAATCTATATGACAGAGAGGTGAGGTTTGAGGGAGATGGAATTTTTCTATCTGAGGATGAAAGACTGAAATCATCAACAGTTGGCGCTATGTATTACAAGAGATCAAACTACATTCTTTGATAGCCTCAGTATCCTCTAATCAACATTTTTCCTCTTTTTTTAATCCTTACATACCTTTGCCTCCTATGTGGAGGTAAATCAGTCACTTAAATAAAAATGTGCAGCACTGGGTATTGTACATTATCTTGTAAATTGTCAAAGCATGCCGTTCTCTACAAAATCAACACAGTGCTTTTGTTCACTGTGACACAGTGATGTAGAAGCAATATAAATTATGCAGCAAAATTTACTTGTTTTAGCATAGCCACTTTTACTTGTATGTATGGAACACAAACTCCATCTAGTCTAATGATTAAAAACACTAGACAAAAGCCAGATGGTGTCAAAAACAACAGGTGGCTAATTATCTTACCACAGCTTTGCACCTCTGCCGAACACCGTAAAACTGAAGCAGCGTTTAGACACTGTTAAGAATAAATCAGTTTTCTCTTTCTATTTGCTTTAATGAGCTAGGCAGTGAAGTGAGAGCAGCCTTAAAGATAATGAGACGACAGACCCTAGGGAGCTGGGAAAAGTCCCTCTTCTAAAACAGTGAGGCTGCAGGCATGCCACTGACAAGGGACTACAGTTCAAGCCGATAAAATTCCATTTCAGTCTGGAGGATCGCCTCGGAGATAGAGAATGGGGCTCACTAATATTGCTGAAATTGCCACTATTTCTTACGTATTCAATGATTATGCAAATTTAACAGAGCAGTATTTCTATGCAAGGGCATACTCCATCAGCATACAGCATTCTTTTTAATATTTATTTATATATTTATTTATTTTACATTACAGGGCAATTTAATCACCTTTCATTGGAATATAGTTCTCTTTGGATCAAACTAAGTACATTATACTCACTGCCCCCTACTTTCATTTCATTTTGCCCATTTTATGTTAACTAGAGGTCAGTGTGGGCAGTAGTTGCCTAGTGATTTGGCACCCACCCACCTGATCAGAGGGTCACACGTTCTTAACCCGGGTACCACTGAAGTTCCCTTGAGGAAAGTATCATCCTGTTACACTGCTCCCTGAGTGTTATTGATAGCTGGTGAACTATGTTGATGGGTTACATGCAGTCACATTTCATTGTGTTGCACTTTCTGCGAAGGGGCATGTCCACAGTGACCAATTTAAAGTGAAAAAGTGAAAAATTAAAGTAAGTATTTGTTATTGTAAACACACTCAAGCACAACAACGAAATGTGACCTCTGCATTTAACCCACAACATGTGAACACGTGAGGAAGTGGGCAGCTACCAACAGTGCCCGGGAGCAGTGTAGTGGGACGGTACTCAAGGGTACCTTAGTGGTGCCTGGGCCAGGACTTGAACCTGCAACCTTTAGGTCCCAAGGGCAATGTCCTAACCACTAGGCCACCACTCCCCACAATTTAGTTGCTTACAGAGAATAGAGTTTGTATATTTAATGTCAGCATTGTTTCAGTTTCCATCAGGGAAAACCTCATTTCCTGATAGCAAGATGGTAGTGGCATTCACACTAATATTTAGTTCCCTGGCAACAGAACAGACTGGTCCTGCTGCTTTGATAATGTTCAGTGTCACCTGTAGGGCAGGAGCAACTATTTTTGTAACTCTTTTGCCCAAGCCTAAAGTCCATCATGTAAGAGAAACACTTTTTAATACAGCATCTGTCTCCAAAGTTTTATCCCACGCATCATAATGTGTTTCTGTATCTGACGTTGGTCTGAACAGATAATACTCAGAACTGACCCACATGCACAAAGGAACAACAGCAAACACAGCTGTCCTCTGTCTTTCCTTAAGCCGTATAGACTCCTTTCACACGATGCCAAAATCAGCCTTGAGAGCTTGGAGAACAAAGCAGACGTGAACACAGCCACACTGAACAAAGTGTACAGAAGTGAGAAATTCTGGGCTCGCTTTAATTGTGGAGGCCAAACAGAGAATGGAAGCTCAGTGTCCGTGAGTCAAAAAAGTTTCACTCCAAAACAGCAGTACAGACTAGACAGGATAAAAATCCTTCATCAGAAGCTGCTTCTACTTTTTTTATTTCTTTGCCTCTTGTCACACAGCTTTGAAGTGGAGCTGATTCTGAAAAGCTGTTAGTTTGATTTCTCTCGTTAGGCCTGGGACACACCAAGCTGACGTTCGAGAACCCGCGTCAGTCATGTCTGTCTAATGATCGCCTTTCACTGGCTCACCACCGCCTCTCGTCTCCTGTGAAAATTTCCACTTAAACATGCTGCAAAGACCACAGCTGATGAGTGACAGGCATGGACTTAATAAGCCTGTGTGAAAGGGAGCAACTCTTTATAGCAGGAGCTGGCAGTAATCTAAACATGTACAACTGTAGTGTACAAAGTGAACATTCACAGGCTTTTTCAAATACAAATGTCCATATTTCAGCTAAGCACACTGTGTAAAAATTAGAGTAAACTACGCATAGTTGGGGGCGGGGGTAAAAAGACCACTTAAATGTGAATATTTGTACATTGAACATTGAAAAAAGATACATACAGTTGGTGCATGTTTACAGTTAGTGAATATCCTGTGCTTCGTCAGAGAGCCTTTATAGCTCTTGCATGTCTGTGTTCATTTATAATATTTTTCTCTTTGGGTCTACAAAATTAAAAATTTTTTTTAAAAGATTTTATTCATTTTATTGGACATAGATTTGGACATTTGAATGGCAAAAGCAATAGTAAAAATGTCCATTCCCGGTGATACATTGTTGATATTTACACTGGTGTTGAAAAATCAGGCTATTTACCATTTTTATCCTCTTAAGAGCACAGTTTTCATATGTTGCTCTCTTTCTTGCTTTCACCTCTCATAGCCGACAAGGGCCAACTAGAGCAAACAGTACCTTACACGCTGCACTGACTACAGGCCCAAGCGCTCACCAATCCTGGGCCTTGGAAAGTGTTAATTTCCTTACACAACCTGCACCTTGGATCTTTATTCTCCAAAGCGTTAGAATAAAGATTTAGTTGGACTGGAATAAATGTTTCTTTCTTATCTGACTGTTCAGACAGTGGCCTCATTGCTGTGTATCACACAGGTGCTGGCACTAAATTTGTTAACTGCAACATGTTAGTATGTGAAGTGAGCCTAAAGTGAAACCCCTAACACAGACACATGAGGGTGTATTTGTTGATCAATGTTTTCATTTGGAATGCTTATTCATTATGTGTATTCTCTCCAGGTTCAAATGCTACTATGATGAACTATGCTGTTGTAGCACATCAAAATTATACATGTTGGAAATTATGATGATTTTGTCATCATAAGCTACATTCGATCTTAAAGGTACTTCACACACATGCAAAATATACATCTTTTAAAATGAATTATGCAAATAAAATGTACCTTACACGCTGCACTGACTACAGGCCCAAGCGCACACCAATCCTGGGCCTTGGAAAGTGTTAATTTACTTACACAACCTGCACCTTGGATGTTCTTCAAACCTCCAAAGCATTAGAATAAAGATTCAGTTGGACTGAAATAAATGTTTCTTTCTTATCTGACTGTTCAGACAGATGCCTCATTGCTGTGTATCACACAGGTGCTGGATTTTAATACCACATACAAAAACGTGAAATCAAAGCAGAAAACCTCAAGTTCGATGTTTTAACTGTTCATACTACACACAAAATTACTGTCATACTGTCAAAGATCAGATTTGGTAAATGTTTGGGCCATGTGAATGGCAACTAAAGAATCAAAGATTTTGTAGGTAGTTCTAGTGGCTCTGTACTAGAAGATTCACCACTGGACAATAATTCAGTGTGAAATGAAGAAAAGACCATAGCTGCTGGTTTTCAAACCACCATGACATAGACTTTTAAACATGAAGGGTGGCTCATCTAAGCAAGTGGAAGCTATGGAGGCTCTGTTCTTTGAGGTTCTGTAGCTATACTGTTTATCATTCTAACATATTAATGATATAGGTTCTTGTTTCAAAAGCAGCTTTTTTTGTGTTAATTCTTGTCAGTCTCTTATTCAAGAGAAACCTAAGGACAGTATAAAAGTCATTAGCAATATCTGAATTACTGTTTTGGTTTATCTTTGTGGTCTCTGCCAAAAGTCATGTATTAAATGTAAAAATATAAAAATGTCAGTAAACATTTGTTCAGTTTTCTTTCTTATAACACACAATCTTCTCTTCTTGACTTGGGAACAAACAAGATACTTCTCAACGAAAAGCTCAGAAGTTGAAAGTACCGTTAAATTGAATCACCTCGTTTTCTCTAAGTTTACAATGCTTACTGAGCTCTTTCTCCTGAAGTATTCTTTGATGTAAAGCACATAAACCTAGGGTAACAAAACATCGCCCACACTTCCAATGGTGAGATTTAAAGGTTTAAAGGTTATTTCCCATCCATGGGGTTACATCTCCATAATAGCCTCATTATTCATGGCTGTGGACTGAAACACCGGGGTTGAGGTAATGAGCTCCACTAGTTGCTGACTATCACCTTTGTAGGGATTGTGATGAGAATTTGCGAGTGAGTGCTACTTAGGAGCCAGGCTTAGAAAAGCAGTCATGGATAAGCCTGCAAGTCTGTGGGAGATTTTTAAGTAGCCTAAAGTATCCTAACCTGCAGCCACCCAAGTTTTACCACAATTATGGTCATGACAGAGCTGTAAAATATAGTTTCTATTCAAATTTCTTTATATGGTTTACATAACCCAGAAAGAGGCATATATACTTGTCATGGGAAGCAACCAGAAACTATCCAGGTTAATGGGCGGTGGGGGTTCTGGAGCCTTTCCCTTTTTTGCCTTTTCTTAAGGTGACTGGCAGAGAAACAAACACCCAAGCTAGGTCACAAATCCACCACAACACACAGATAAGCATAGCAATTTGGCATCTCCAGTTCACCTGATGAACATGCCTTTGGACTGCAGAACAAAACCAGAGCTCCTGGTGGAAACCTACCAAACACAAAAGAAAATGCAAGCTCCAACAGAGAGAACCCAGAGTGCCCAGCTGGGAATAGAACCTAAGACCTTCCCACTGTGAGGTGACAGAACTAACCACTATGACATCATGTCATGACAATGTAGAAGTAAATTGTAATTGTTCTTAACTTTATTTAAAATATACAAACAATACTTCTGGTTCCATGTTTGTAGCCACAGGAAAATATTTAAATACATGTATGTCTCAGTATAGACCATTAAACTGTTAATCAAATAGCTTTAGATGGTTATGCTGCTCACATGGACCATTGACTGAACTGATAGATTAGGCAGTTTTTTTTTTGTTTAGACTGAAAGAATGATTGCTTTCTTAGCTAGAATTAAGCTGATCAGCTAGCTAACAAGCTACATGACAGCTAACAGCTAATCAGCTTCTCCACTGATATCAAAGGTTTTGAATAAGGGTATATACTTTAGGATTAACTGTAAAACTTTAAGACAGAAAAGTCACTTGAATATCTTACATGCTTCAAATGTCTAAGAAGTTAGTTTTAGTAAATTTGCATTCAGCAGCATTACACCTAGGCTACATCTCTATGTAAATAATGAAATACTGGCTTTTACATTCAAACAAATTTTTTTAATTAATATTTTACAGAGGTAACAATAGGTATATCAGCAGTAGTTTGACAGTAGACACCAATCTTAGAGGAGGGACATGTAACAATTAAACCTTAGTACTAATAGAAAGCTGGAAATCACATAGAGGTGCTAATATAAATGAGCATTGTTGTCGCAATGGTAATTTGTTGAGCAAAAAGTACTTATAAAGCAAAGGATCACTGTTATGTTCATTATTACATGACAAAAAAAAATTAAAAACTGGTTAAATGATAAAAAAGCACAATATAAATAGCAACTAAATTTTAAAATGGCACTAAATTTGTTAACTGCAACATGTTAGTATGTGAAGTGAGCCTAAAGTAAAAGCCTTAACACAGACACATGAGAGTGTATTTGTTTATCAATGTTTTTATTTGGAATGCTTATTCATTATGTGTATTTTCTCCAGTTTCAAATGCTACTATGATTAACTATGCTGTTGTAGGACATCAAAATTATGCATGTTGGAAATGATGATGAATTTGATGATGAATGCTGTGTTCTGCCTGTAACTTGGAATTTTTCACCTGGAAAAATCTAAGGAAATGTAAAAGAAAAAGAAATTCAAGACGCCGTTTAACATGTGATGTCACAACACATAATGAAGTACCATCCATCCATCCATCCATTTTCCAACCGCTTCTTCCGTTTCTGGGTCACGGAGAAGCTGGTGCCAATCCCAGCTGACTGCGGGCCTAAGGCAGGGTACACCCAGGACAGGAGGCCAACCCATCGCAGGGCAACACACA
>JBBPDA010000039.1:13091694-13102934 GCA_037974385.1 Arnoldichthys spilopterus
TTAGTGTAAGCACTTGGCATATGTATGTAGTTATTGAAGTTGCTCTCTGTAGTAGTATAAGAACTTGGCGTATGTATGTATTACAGTAATTGTGTCTGTTATTTATTTTACAATTACAAGCAATACGTTGGTCTTCCTTGTAGCACGACCCTCAGTGTTACTCTATGCAATGCGAACGCTTGATTGTTTCCTCTGTCCTGGAAGTTACTTTAAATAAAAGCATCAGCCAAATGAATAAATGTAATGTAAATGTACAATGATATTACATCAATGTGTGACTTGAATGTAGATGTCGTAACCATTGTGTTTGAAATTGGTTGCACTGGTCTTAAAATAGTGCTAAAAGTTTTGATTCAAATGTCACAATATACACAACGGAAAACTTTGCTATCCTAGTAAATATGATACAAAAAATGTAAATGTACCCCTGAAAGTCTCCCTCGAAGACCCAATGATATATTTATAATGAGTTTTAACTGTACATTACATTCACCCTCCCAATGTCCCTGTTTATTAACTTATAACTTTCTAAAGTACAAAAATAAGATAAAAAGCCTAAAATATATAATTGCACGCAATTATGTTACTAACAAAAGATACTAGCTAATTACCCTTGAGAGTTACACCCCTGTAACAGCATGTCACATCAGCAGCATTTCTTATAGTGTACAGAAATATAGTTACTTAAACTGATTTACATTATTTTCTTTAACATTTTAGATATAATCAACATAAACCAGAGACCTGAAAGTACACCCTTAATAGGCTTCACAGCTAACAGAATTCTCTTAAGCTTCATTGCATTAAAAATTCCTATTCTAGATGTTAGTGGTGTTACAGTGCAGTATTGTGATATTTCTTGGCACAATATTATATTGATACAGTGCTGCCATGTATCAGTACTTATATACTTAATCATATTTGATCATTTTAAACATTTGTTTATTATACTTTTATTTCATTGCATATATCTAGTCTGACAACATTGCTTCTGAAGTCAACAAGATGGAGCAAGACCTCGTTCTTCCTTTGGCAATAAAAAGGAAGTCAGAGTCACAAAAATGGCTGCAGAGACTCCTACATGTAATGCCCTGTCTGCTTTGAAGTAGAAGGATTGGATTTCTATGGTATTGTGTAAAAATTATTATAGTATTGCCCCACCCGTAGTGGATGTGCTCTGGAAGGTGTGGCTCTGTTCCAGTTTCCTTACTGAGATATTTCAGGAACTTTTGAACTACCTTTAATTGGATTTTTCTTTTAAATTTGCTCAGCTGAGCTACATAATAATGGGATCATGGGATTACAAGCTAAATATATAATAAATAAAATACCTCTGTTGCCCGACTTTGCAGACACTTTGTATAATGTGATAGTGGTGTATCTGCCTTGCTGGTAGAACCAGGATCAGTCCGAGGGTAATTTATTCCTGATAGATATTAATCACCTGTCAGACATCTCGAAATCTACAGAGAGTTTTCACCTTTAGTGCCAGAGATTTTTTTTTCCTCAAGAGATCTGGTGATACTGCTCTGAAAAACTAATTTGTTCCACATTTGCTTCCTTTCTCACTTCTTCAGATTGGTCTCACATCACTTGAAGTTTTACATTGATACGTACAAGAATGAAATGGCTTTTTTTCCCACTCTGTCACCTCTGTCACAGCGGATCTCTGCAGAAAAATCACAGAGAGACATGTAGAGGCTTAGCTCAGATGATATTATACACATAAATCTGATGCATCTGATCCATCTTTCTGAATAGTCCTTTGCGGGCAGATGCTGCTGCCTACATGTCAACTTAAGCAGATGTTTAATATCTATGAGAAAAATTCTTTTCTCAAACCTGGCATTTCCTCTCGTGGTGCTGCTGTTTGGAGCTGTGTAAGTGGAGAAAAATGTGTGAGCTTAAGTGCGGGCTAAAGACTTGTGAATTCTCTGACAGGTGTAAAGCTGAGAGGACTGAGCCATGGAGGCATGTGAAGATCTACCATTTGAATTACCATCCACGTCCAGGCTAAACCTGGAGATAATTTTAGAAGTAAACCATATTCAATAAATGATAAAAGTAATAAAAATGAAAGAAATAAAGCTCCAGTTTTCTTCCTCTACAGTTCTTTTTCATTTTAAAAACACATTACTGAAAAATTAAACACAGAGCCACATTTCTGATCATACCAGGTACCACAAGCGCCACCCATGAGCAAAAAGGAAGACAGGAGTATATCAGAATCATAAACAGGACCAGATTTATTGGCCATGTATTTTAGCACACACAAGAAATTTGGTTCTGACTAAGGATGTACAGAAAGCATCCCCCTTGTTAGCCTGCCTGACTGATCAGTAAATGTGAATCAAAACTCTGTTGCATGCTGACGAATTTGAAGAAGCAGGCAACCCCCCAACTTGTCTACTGCGTAGCGTTTATGGAAACATTTAAGGTTTTGATATGAGGAACATTCATTTCATCAGCCATGTTTTGGATGACCACAGGCAATAAGGCAGTACATGTGCTATTGCAGAGAGGAACATAGTATCAGAGACACTGTACCTATAGAGAAAGGCAACATGAATAATGAATAACAGCATGACTCTCCCTACTGGCAATATGCTACAACATGGACTGGCACTTGTACTTGCACTTCTAGTGGGATTCTTCACTTGAATTTACCCTATATTATGTTATTTTGTAATATTAAAGCAAAACATCAGTGGCCATGCATCATTTTAGCAAGGTACAATGCAATTACTAGAATTATTGCCCCGAAATGTTGCATAATTTTAAAAAAATATGGTAAGTACAATATTTTAGAATATACAAATCAACACACAATTCAATGCATTATATTTATAATTATAATGAACTGTTCTTCTGTCAGTCAATCTAGTGCGCCATGGTTGCCAAGCAGCATAATGGTGCATATATACATGGTGAACTAATACAAAATTCCATTAATGCATATGTGTGTTTTACCACCTTCAGCTAAGGCTCTGCCAATCAGGTTTTAGAAACAGGAACTATTTTATTATATTATAAATATGATTTAATATATAATATACAAAATAGTGAAAGAATGAGAAACAAATGGGTAAAGTGTCAGCTTGTGACTCATTATTTGTTTTATTGTCTCTGCCTTTTAAGTTTAGGCATACCTGCCGTATTTAATCAATATTCATATGCACTAGCATATTGATCAGTTCCACGCAGCTTCACTTTTCTCCCAGCTCTATTAACCTTTAAGCTGGGCTTGACTTTCATTCCAAAAATGGACGGGAGCAGAAGAGAACTTCAAAAATATCCTCCCACAGGCAATTATGAAGGGCTGTGCATCTGTGGACTGAGTGTGAAGCTTGCGGTGGCTGCATTGCACAGCAGCTGGCTATCCAGCATGTCAACAGGAAGTTGAGGCGAGACGTGACACTGTCTGTCATCCCATATCTCCCGGCATGGACCCCACAGAGCAGGCTTGCTGCTGGGGATTTGACAGCACGGCATCACAGCCTCAGATGGAGGAGGAATAAAAAGAGGAGCTCCAATCTAGGGCTATTCTTAGAGGAATGTCTTTCTATAGGTCTCTCTTTCTCTCTTTTCTCACAGTCTTTCTCTCTCTTTCTCTCTATACTGCCGCTCTCTCACCCCCCCCTTCTTGCCCACTCCATTTCTCTCCCTAACTCTCTCTCTCGCTTTTGCTCTCTTACACCCCCTCTTTATCTCATTTTATCTCACCTCCTCTTCTTTCTCTCTCCATCACTCTGCCTCTCTCCCCTCCATTTCTCCCTCTTTCTTTGTCTCTGCCCTTCTCTCTTTGCCATTTCCCTTTGTCGTTGCCTCTCTGTCTCTCAGTCTCCCTCTAGCTCTTGCTCTCTCTCTATTCCCCCCTCTTCACCACCTCCCCCCCAGCCTGCCTGCGGGTAAAGAGAGTTGAGTGGCAGGTGGGCTGTGTGTGCTGGAGATGAATGGTGGTGGACTGACCCCTTGGCACATGCCTCGATGCTGTTTTAGGGAGAAACAGAGAGAGCGGGCAAGCGAGATAGAGTGAAAGGAGACCAGCGCTTACTCGCTTGTCAAACCTGTCAGCTCATCAGGCTAGTGGGAGCAAGCTGTGGGTTATCAAGAGGGTGTGTAACTATGTCGGACACTGAAAAGGACATTAAAAAAAGACGCAAGCTGAATCACTGGATATAATGAGGCCGGGAAACAGTACAGCATATGCCTTAAGCCCTTCATCAATAGCTCAAAGAGGTTCACTATTGAATTAAATTTAAATCAGTTAAATTTCAGAATTTGCTTTTTTTGACGAAAGAAAATTTACTGTAAATTCTACTAGAAATTCTCCAAATTCTATAAATAGAATGAAACAATAAATAATCAAATCACCAGAGTCTCTGGGGAGAAGATCTCCCATCCAGTGTATTCAACATCCACCCAATACCTTCACCATTAAACAGAATGAGTGTGTTCTTTGGATTGACAATTTGATCAACAAATCATATTTGAGATATTATAGGCATTGGGCATATACATTTTCCACAACACCGGTGTATTTGAGAAAGCCTGAGACAGACACAAGACCTAGCATAATTCTAAACAGCAGTTTCCCTGTCAGTTGACAGGGATGTCAAAATTGGCAACAGGTGGAGATGATATAGTCACAAATTATTTTCAGTGCCATTTGCAGGACTGGCAGCTAGCGATGACATTTTTCTTCTAGTGAAGAGTGAAAGAGAATTTGTTGCCCTCTTATTGAACTGGTTGCACTTTGTTTCCACACACACTTTAAATGATTGTTGAACATCTGTATTGAATTTGTCAAGCATTGGTTGTTCTGTATTTAATTTGTGAGTTTATCAACGCATCAGTAGCCTGTGTGGGTTAGTGCTGTTTGTGCTGTTATTTTACTACATGGACAGTGTACTACTACCAGCTAATGGTGAACTTTTGGTGAACAATTTTGGCAATGTTGCCTGAAACAGAGCTAACTGTTACCTGACTACCTGTAATCAGATTTTGTGTGCGTGTGTGTGTGTGTAGGTCCCCCTCATGTTGCTGAAACAACTCTGACTGTGGTGCACTGTGTGTTCTGACCCCTTACCATCAGAGTCAGCATTCATTTTCTAACACACTGTTGCTCTTCTGTGGGATCGGACCAGCTTGGCTAGCCTTCACTCCCCACATGCATCAGTAAGCCTTGTGTGTCCATGACCTTGTTGTCTATTCACCAGTTGTCCTTCCTTGTATCATTTTTGGTGGGTACTAACTACTGCACACCTGCAAAACTCCACAAGACCTATTTCATGATCTAACTGTTAATTTGCTGCATACTATTTGCCACCCTGCTGACAGATGCAATTCTAATGAAATAACTAGATAGTCAATATTATTCACTGTCAGTGGCGTTAATGTTATGGCTGATTAGTGTGTGTGCATGTGTGTATGTGTGTATTTATCCCGAAGAGTCAGGGCAACACCTTAATCTCTTTGTCATGCTCTTCAAACCATTTCCAAACAGTGTGTAGTGTGGTAGCAAACACTGTCCTGCTGAAATAAGTCACTGGCATAAAGGGAAGTGCATGATCTGCAATATTGTTTAGGCAAGTAGCACATTAAAAAGGGACATCCACATGAATGCCTGGACCCAGGGTTTGACAGCATGGCTTGTCTTCTTCCCACAGTCCCACGGTGCCGTAATTTTTCTTGCTCAGTGGTGCACATGTTCCCAGCTGTCCACATGAAAGAAAAAGAGACTCATCAGACCATTCACTTTGTCCGCAAGTGGTCGTGTTTCGGCTCATCTGATACAGAAATAATAGAGATAGTAGAGATACAGATATCTGCTTATTTCACTTGCTTGCCTGTTACTGTATAAAATTCATTTATTTGTTTAATAAATTTAATTATTAGACTATTATGCATTTGTACTTGATGGGCCTATGACATCAAAAATGTTAATATGCAACTGGTCTCCACAGTTCCCAGATGTTTAAGAAGACCATGGTAAACTTGGCCCTGTCCTGACTTTTTAGAGATGTATTGCTGCAATCAAATTCAAAATGACCATATTTTTTTCTTAAAATGGAACATTTACTCAGTTTAAACATTTGAAATGTTTGAAAATCATTGCATTCTGTTGTGTCTGTATTATTTACATTTTACACAACTTTTTTGGAGATAATAAAATCAATTATTCTTAAAGATGCAGAGACTGCATTTTTTCTCTCTTGTATTGCACTGGTTGTGACAGTGACAGTAAGCCTATACCAACTTTTTGGAATTGTACTTGTATTTGAGGTGAACCAATCAAGCTGTCTGTCCTTATTTGTGTGCCACCTGTGCCCACCTGTCAAATATACATTGTACAGTACAGCTGAGCCACAATGCTGTTATTGTTCCTTTCAGTCCATTTAAAATGTTGCTTCCTTGCTACATTGGGTGCATTATTTTCATAAATAAGAGTGTTTGTACACCATGCCTGGCTTGAATAAAGTCAGATCGAACAGATTTTTAAGCCACCATTATGCATCATTCTTGTTTTATGCGCCCATATTTTATTGATATATCATAGAATGGTGACATTGCTCAATTTGCATGTAATATGCTTTATAATAACATCACAGCGTTATGTTAGCTATGTTTTATCAAAACAAACCTTATTTTTCCCCCCTATTTTCTGGTGGTACAAAAAAATTAGTCAGCACTCAAACACAAATTAGCATTATAAAATCAGCCATCTGACAAATAATGCTGGCAACAAAAAGCACACCAGCCGGTGACAATAACAGACAGTCTGCTTGTGATGTATTTTGCACAGAGCTCACATGCATTTACATAATATTAAGAATTCATTCCTTTCTGAGGTATTCATGGAAGGTAAATACCTGCTGAAGACCTGCTGAGAAGCAAAATCTCTCTGAGTACAAAAATAATACAAAATAAGCACATTTTATTGCATCAAGTATTATAGCCTTCCAGTATGTATTAGGAGATTTTTCTCTGAAGTCAGTAAGCTTTAAGACCTTAGCCTCTTTAAGCACCTTTTCTTATGGTCCACAAAAATATATATAAAAAGAGACACTGTTCTGCCAGAAGACCATGTCTTCAGCTGCCGATCACTGAAATAGTAATTGCCACCCATCTGCTCCTTGTTATAGGCTAAAATGGACAAATAAGGGCTGATGACACCGGGGCTGAGATGCAGATACTTGGTATTTAGACTTGCAGGGTGAATAAGAATATTTATATCATCAGATCCAGAGTTAATACAGAATTGGTGTCATTTTATTGAGTAAGAAACTCTTCGTTACTTACCTTTATGTGTTGCGAAGAAAATATTATTTGTAATTGAAGAATGCCAAGCTCTTTTAGGCAGATTTCACAACAACTGTGAATATCTACCTGAAAGGAATCTCATTTTCTGCCTCAAAGCAATTAATTTTTTCCCCCATACCAGTTTTATCCTTGGCAACAGTGGCAGCCCTTTTGTGGACACGTTATTGTTTGTAGTTATGAATGCTGTTCAGGTGGGGAGTTCTTCCAGGAAACCCATGAAATTCAACAAAGCAACAAAGAACATTGAGCTAATATTCAGCATAAAAACTAACTGGGTTTAAACGGTAGATGTGTGACGGCCTACAGAAACCATTTGTAAGCTAAATTTCTTTGTAGTGTTTATTTTTTAAAGAAATGAACCTTCACAAAATATAAACATGCATGCATACATAAACATAAATATGTATATACTGTATATATATTCAAGGCTCAAGGCGCAGCTGGAGCTGTTCTCAGCTGGCTACAGACCCAAGGCAAGGTACACCCAGGACAGGAGGCCAATACATCATATGAAACATATGTCTCTCTAAAATCCTAACTTATCCCTCAGAGTCAGTGGTACCTTCACATACATGCAACCCACCCATCCCATGGGCACTGATGCACTAATGAACCCCCATACCATCACATATGCTGGCTTTTGCACCTTTCACTGCTAAAAAACTGGATGTTCGTTTTCATCTTTGGCATGCTCAATGCCTAGACCACCACACATATGTTTATGCAAAGTCGTACGCTTTTTAACAGTAGAGCATTATGTTATTTCTGTAGGCATAAGCACCCAGCTTACATATCAAAAGGCTAAGGCAAGCTTGTGTAATACTGCAGCCTTACACATTGTGCACACAACAGTGATCCACATTTTAAAAATGTGCATTGTGTATTCAGTCTGGCATGAAAAATTAAACATAATATCCTCAGGGGTCCATGACAATGATTCAGTGTATGTGAAATCTTACTAACCTTTTATAGAGAGTTCATATAAATAACACCATATAAACAACACCATAGTGACAAATACACTCACTCACCATGCTCACATAGGGGTTAAAAAATGACCACCATTGTTATACTATAGGAGGCCACAGACATTTGCATAACGTTATTTATTGTGTAAGGTTTGAGATGTTAAAGAAAGCTCTTGGGCGTAATGCAGCGTGTGTTTGCATTGTGGATTTCTGTAGAAAAGTTCTCCACTCGCTGAACCAGATCAAAGAAGATCTCAGTATATACATGTACATGCACTTCGTTGTTAAGGATTCTTTTTCCTGCTTTTTTGGGTCAAGTTTTCAGTAAACTTCCAATCAAACGTTTGGGAACAGCTAGGGTTTTTCCTTCTTCATCTTCATCTTCATATTATTATTATTATTATTATTATTATTGTTGTTGTTGTTGTTGTTTCATCCTTTAATATTTAACACTTTTTTTTTACTTAATGTGTTATTTTTTCTTAATGTTGTGCATATTTATCAATTTCGTCATATGTATTTGCCAGACTCCATTAGCACTTTAGCATAATCCCATTTGATCAAAATGAACAGTAATATTTATAATATAAATATATATATATATAAATATAAAAACTTTTAGGATGTAGTATAATATAGAAGTAATAGTAGTATGAATGATTTTTGTCCTGTTCAGACTTGGTTACCAGTTAAGATATCTATAATTCTTTGTTTTTTCCACAAATGCTAAAGAACAGAGGACACCAAACCTCCTCCTGGAGATATAACGTTGATAAGGCCTGATGCTCTCCTCGCATTTTTTTCCCCACTGGCCATGCTCACTAAGCCACTTTATTTGCTCTCATTGTACATTACACTGTGAAATTATTTATTGCCATTGCACTTTCTCTTGCAATCTAGTTTATTTATTTACTGCATCAACATTCTTCATATATGCAGGACCAGAGTCTAGTTTGAGTCTTTATCACTTCATATTTCTGTATGAACAGTCTCTTTATATGGTCCAGTTTTTATTTTATTTTATTTTAATCCTATTATTACTACTGTGCTGGTTGTTATTGTGTTTGGTGCATCTTTTTTTGGTGTATTTAATTATAATGAAACGAATGGTTACCTAAATGTCATTCAGAATCAATAAACACTCCATCAGTCCGTCCATCAGTCAATGGATGGATGGATCCGTTCATCTGTCAATCCTTCCATCCATCCATCTGCAAGTTTCACTTCTGATGCAAATCTAGGATCCCCCATTCAGCTAATCAAAGATTCAGAAATTAATAGATAATTGATCGGGTGGGATTAAGCAGGACTAAAGCTAAAGGAAGATAGATTTCTAGAAGTGGGGTTGGTTACCACTATCATAGGTGAAACATTTTAGGTTCCCTGCAGTACCATGCAATCAATTGTTTATTTAAAAAAACAATAAGATTTAAATAAGACATAAATAAACAGTTAAATTTTTCTAGACAGTACATTTTGTTCACCCTGAGTTTTAAGTACGTCAAGTGGCAAACATATAAAGAATTTTTTCCGTTCTTTTGGTTATGTTTCAAAATTACTAATACAATAATTAATTTGATTATTTCTGGCTAGAAATTAACATTCTATACATACAGACAGATAAACATTTGCCATCTCAATAGACAATTCCAAACAAAAGTGTAAAAGCTGCTTTTCACTTTCAACCTTATTAACATTTTAGAAGTGCTACAGAACCAGATGTCATGTATTCTGGCTTTGTGTTATCAGATTTTTGTTCAATTTCACATCGCATACGTTTTATAGCTGTGATCCTTAGTAATGAATGTAAGGCTTTCAGTAATAACCAGTTTCATCTAGTACCTCCATGTAGTACACCCACATATTCCATGTCAGTGAGGTAGAAAATCTAACAAGTGGTTAGAATAAAACATTCCCTTTTACTTATCCTGTCAGCTGTGGCAGGAGATGCCACTGTGTGCTCTTTCCATTGATTAGAAATGTGAGTTATCTTTAATCACTATGCAGGATACTGCATCCCTTTCATTAGAAAGTGAAATCACTTCACTAAACTCTCAGGGGTCAACATGTGCATGAACTGAAAGTTATCATTAGGCATGTTTCTATGCAAATAGTTATCCAAATGCCACGATTCTGAAAAATAATGATTTATGTGGTTTTTTTGTGTCTCTGCAGCAAGATGAATATTATTTCTTAGGTCAGCAAAGTGCACATAGTGCTGCTGTTGTTCCAAATGCAATATTAAACTGCATAATTCTGTCATCTGAAGCCAGCAACTCTAACTATTTCATGAAGTACTTAAGCCTGTAATGACTTTGGAAACACTAACACTAGAGGCTGAGTGGTCTTGATTTAATAAATAAGATCTTTATACATTAATAATTTCTATCCTGAGAAATACAAAAATATTCATTTCTCCTCAATGTGGCATTAATATTTTTAGATATTCTTATTTTTGAGCATGCTGCTCAGGCACAGGCCAAAAACATGAATAATTTGCAGCTGGTCCCTATTGCTATTGCCTTTTTATAAAGAGCCTGTTGGATGGAGGAATGATTCAAGAGGAATCTGCAACCAACTTTGTTCTTGTTCCCAGTTCACTAAATATCATTCACTTTTATGAAAACAAGACTTTTTTGTTTTTCTTAAGGCAGTAATGTGCATTTATTTTACTGGTACAAGCATAATAAAAGTGTAAAGACTTATGTTGCGCACATACATGCACACATGCATATATTCATTAATGTGCATTCAATCATATGCAAAAATGTAAACAGCACCAGTAAAATTACATATTCTTTGTTTAATCAGTCAAAATACATAATACATTGGTTGATTGGGAAACACTTAAATATGACATTGTCATGGCACTGTGCCATAACGTCTGCACAGGCCAAATTACATACCTCTATGCATACACACATACACACAATATATATATATATATAT
>JBBPDA010000039.1:13102944-13114412 GCA_037974385.1 Arnoldichthys spilopterus
TTGTGTGTGTGTGTGTGTGTGTGTGTGTGTGGAAGAGAGAGAGAGAGAGAGCGAGAGAGAGAGAGAGAGAGAGAGATAGAGAGTAAGTTGATTCAATATAAACAAAAAACATCATCATCATCATACTGATATCATTACAAGGATGTTCACACTTGCATGCCACCGTGCCGCAAGCATTTTTGCTTATGCTCATTATACCAAGGTCAAAATTACATTCCCTTGAGTTCGCCAAACTCGAGGAATAAAGTTCTGTCCTCTGTGTTTTGAGAAAACTGTATTCACACTCGCGTTATGAATTATTCATATCCTGCCGAACGGGGTCTTTGAAAACGAGCCTCCGCTGACATAAGGCATGATTTTTTTTTTTTTTTAATTTCCAGAAAGAATTGGTACTGCAGCAGTCAAACGTTATACTCACAAATGATTTTCCCAACAGTTGTTATCTTACAGGATTCCGATGTTTCACATTCATCATTAAAGGTTCAGTGACAACCCCACATAACGCTATAGAGCTGCAGCAGTAAAAGTTCAAAGTAAGACCTGGTTTCCAACATTGCTGGTTGCTTTTAAAGAGAGCTGTAATATCCAAGTCCACATTAGACTCACAGTTATAGATGACGTGTTCCGTTTATTAACAGTTGAATTCAGTCTTTCAGATCAGTCCCACTATCAGTTTGAGACAGAGAAATGGAAAGATAGAAAAACCCAGTTTAAACAAACAAAACTAGAACAGAAATTCCCTTAGGAATTTGAACATTTCCATAAAATGATTGAGCAAAAAATAATTAGAATTAAGCATTTGAGGAGAGACTGACCTTGATATTTAATTGAATATTTTAAAAGTTTAGCTGTGAAGCTGTACTTTTAAACCCTGTTTTTAGGCGGAATATTAAAATACTTTTCCTTACAAGTTGTTCATCCATGGTAGCTTTTTAAATACTGAATTAAAAAGCCGTCACATCTTCTCTAATGATTAAAAGATAAAATAGCTCAACAGATATGTCAGTCATATAAACTCTCTTTATGCTCTAATGTCTGTTGTACTGCAAGAAGTGATATAGGCCTGGACTAGTGAGAAGGTTTAATAATAAATGGCTGTTAATGTATGGTATGTATGGTAGGCTGTATCTGTAGTAGTGTGAAGAAACTGCCAGTCTGGTATGCAAAACATGAGGACAGATGGACTCAAATTTATTCTTAATTTAACAAAATTCATGAGTTAGCCTTCTGGAATTCATGAGTAGTCTACTGCGGATGTGTCACTGCATAATGGCTTTATGATTAGCTGTCACTGAAATCATTTCTGTGATTTCTGTAGATCAGTGGTTGTTTAGATTTTTCTGCTGCCGGTCAGAAAGCATTAAAGGGCTCATATCCTGCATTTTCTGTGTGGTCCAAAGGTCCACTTATGATATTTGTCTTTAATATTTGACTTCATGGCCATTTTCCTACATTACTTTATTCCCTGGAAATAAACACTGTTTTCATCACTGTGCCTTTAGGACCAGTATATGTAAACTGGCTCTGCTGTTATTGGCTGCACTATACTCATTTAGAAAGCAGTCTGATGTACAACGTTTCAAAGGTTGGGATGCTGTGTAAAAGGTAAATACGAACATGTTACAAAATTGCGACATCCATGATTTCCAAAAAGAATTTAAAATTTGGATTTGTTTGACTACAGGACAGTTTTCCACTTTGCCTCAGTCCATTTTACATAAGCTGTGGCCCAAGGTGGTGAAGGTGGTGCCGTTTCTGGATTATGTTAGCATATGGCTTGTTCTTCGCATTATAGAGCTATAATCTGCATTTGTAGATGACACAACAAACTGTGTTTACAGACCATAAAACACTTTCTGAATGTGTTCCTGAGCCCATGCAGTGATTTCCATCACAGAATCATGCCTATTTCTAATGCAGTGCCACCTGTGGGCCCAAAGATCACAAGTGTCCAGTATTGATTTTCAGCCCTGTCCCTTTCCTTCTTGTTTAGATAACAGGTTGCTAATTCACCAGACCACATAAAACTCTATTTTAAAAATCTTTTTCTCTTTTGTTACTAGATTTATATATTTATATATATTTTCTGACGTAAAAGCATTTGCAATAATGAGCTATTGGTTATTGTGCCACACTGGATAACTGTACTTTATGTATTTATCCAATGCTACCTCTAATGATATGCACTGTGGGCAGTTGTGGCCTAGTGGTTAGGATATTGCCCTTGTGAACTAAGGTGCCCTTGAGCAAGGCACCATCCTGATACACTGCTCCCTGGGTGCTCCTGATAGCTGCTCACTGCTCCATGTGTGCACGTGTGATGGGTTAAATGGTCATATTTAGTTGTGGTGCTTAAGTGTGTTCACAATGACAAGTAGTCTCTTCATCTAATGGGGTGCTCAGCTTCTACTGGACCTAAAACAGGATGCATTCACATACTCCCAATGCTTAAGTCTATCTCAAGTCCCCACATTTATCTCCAAGATGCTATTTACACTGCTCTTTCTTTTGCAACCTGATGAAACGTAGTGCTTTATTGTCGAAAACTGTAACTGCATGCTGTTTGAAATGACATTTTGAAAATCCCATAAACACAGTGAGTGCATTTTCACTTTTTACATTGTCTTCAATATTGGGTCATTTATTCAGAACATTTAAATACTGAAAGTAAATTTGAGCATTTATTTTGAATGGGCCAAGGATAAATGAAGGTGGGTCTAGGCCTATTAGGCACAGCCTGATCAAGCCGACTCTGTTTTTTTTGTGCCTCATGGCCAGCCTTCTGCCCACTCTGTCCTCTGCCTATTCTGACTGCTAATGTCGCTCAGTGTTAGGTTTCACTTCCATTTTCCCCCACAAACATGGTCTCCTTCACACTGCTAAGCATTGCTGGACACACAAACAGTGGTGAAGCAGTAAGGGTGGGGCCTTGGAGGCAGACTGAGACACAGTGATTGATGTATTCAATCACGGCACAGACTGATGCATGTGGATCTGCTTGATTTCATTGATGACCACTGGCCTTACCAGGAATGTTGTGCATCATTTTGGTTAGTTACTGGTAATTAGCTGATATCTTCATTAGTTCTTTTCATTTGTGTGTGTGTGTGTGTGGTTTAATATGTCAGTCAGGTCTGAATGCATTTTATAGGTTTTTGGCTTGCAGTAAATATGTATTTTCAAAAAATATCACTTTTTAAATGATAAATAGAACATTGCCATCACCCTTTTTTGACCAAACATGTATAACAAATGTAATAGTTAGGCTCCATTTCTGCCACTAGGCTATTCAGATTGGTTAATGTGCACTACACTGTGTTCATTATTAGTGCCCGGTAAAGGTTTTCACCCTTAGAATTGTCCCATATATTACTCTAAGGTGAATATTGGAGACATTGGGCACAAAATTAATAATGCTGGCAGATTTCCTATTACCTTTGTTGCTGCTCTATTTCTGTCACTGTTCTCTAATGCAGTGTATTCTCTCAACCAACTGATTGAAACTGAGTCATATATTAATGTATCCAAGTCAATGGTGAAGTGATTTATTACTATGTCGAGTTTTGAATAATGTCCTCTGACATCCGCCCCTTCCTGCCATAGAAAAAGCAAGCTGGATCACTCGCACTCGTGATTAATTAAGAGAAAGCCATGGGTTACCATTGACAAGAGAGCTCTAGGCTGAGTTTTACTTATACTGACACACAACACATCATAGAGAATGCCCAATACATATGCACACATATACATGCAGACACATACATACACCAAAACAGTCAAGTGCCAGAAAGTAAAACAATAAACACATAGTGAGGTCCAGGACCGGCCCTGACAATGTTGGAGCCCTAGGTGAGATTTCCAGAAGTAAATCCCCACACAAACACACACACGCCAACGCTTCCCCCAACCTCACCATGTGGACTGCTAACACCCACAGGAACACCATCGAAAAAAGGTGTTCCAGGTAAACCTGGGCCCTCGAGTAGGGTTCCCACCAAATAAGCCTAACAGGATTTTAAAACGGCTTATTCATTCGACTAATACACAACTTAACCTGAAACAGATCTAGTTAATCTTAAGAGATGGAAGATGGGTTCCAGTGTTTCTTCTTTTCTTAATGAAGTGAATTATTGTAGAAGGTGTAGCCCCAAATCACAGTGTAAACACTACATTAAAGTCAATGAGGAGAACAGAAAACTCAAGTCCAGTTTACATGTAGCAGTAAATTCCCTTATCAGTATTGTAAAAGAAAACTCCCACTATACCACAAACGGGAACAGTGGTGCACTTGTAGAACAAAAAATAAATCTCTTTAAAGAAAAAGAGAAGGAAAGAACTCAACCTCTTACCAGACTTTTCAGTATTCAACATACCAGTAAAACATACTACGGTACATAACTGACTTCACAAAGGCATCTAACTGGACATAGTATAACTTTTTTCTATCAGTCTGTATACTCAAATGACCTGAGGCGACCGGTCAAGCCCTAACATCACAAAACGCTGGCAAATTAAACAAAAAAAAATATTGCAGGCATGCAATGCAGGACACAGGATGGCTAATGATGGGCAAAGTGCAAGCACTCACAGTTTATGGGCGTACACTTCCCACATACTGGAGTGGGCTTCACTGAAATACCTCTGTATACACACATGTAACTGAGCTGTCAGGGGCACTGCTCTGCTGTAGTCAACCCAGCACTGGCTAGCCTGTAAAATCTCAAGCATCTCTGGTAGCTTGAGGTGTTACCGGGTAGCACAAACTCCCTCATGGGCTGTCATGAGAAACCCTGAGCACTCCGGTAACTCAGGGCACTATCAGACAGTTGCTTTGTCGGCAGAAGCTATGATTTGCTATGAAAGTCTAGATAAACACTTAGCTGTTTGTTAACCGGCAGCTAGCATCTGTTAGCTAACATATACATGTGGATACAAACGTGTCATATCACCCAACATTCTCATCGGGCAGGAAGAAACACTAGGTTAAATGATAACTTTAGTCACTCACTCTGTGATTACAAGTTTTTCAAGGACATGTAATGCTACTCTGTGATGGGTTGGCCTCCTGTCCTGGGAATACCCTGCCTGGGGCCTGTAGCCAGCTGGGATTGGTTCAAGTTTCCCCGGAACCCAAAATGGAAAGATATAATGCTTCTCAAATTTTAATCAAACCCGGAGCCCCCCAGAGATCTGCGTGCTGCTAGAGTCTCCCAACTTTTCCTTTCCCCCCTTCCCTGCTTTCTCAGATACTCCTTTGATAGGAGAGAAAAAGTAATTGACTCAAAATAATGTTAGTCTATGAAAATCTGTAACGTTTTGTTTGTCCACCGCGTGTAATCCCAGTGCGTTCTATGCAAACTCAGCATATACATGAGGATAGATAATACACTTGTATATACAATGATCATCATGGCTGTTCTCACACATAAAATGACCTTAGATACATCAGTTGTTGAGTATTGATTTAATCCTGGGCTACAATAATAAATAACATTTCTGCTAAAATAATATGACTGTTAGAGGCTGATGACAAAACTTTATCTCGAAAGATCTCATTTTTTAATGACCTGGAGTTCTTATCGAACGAGTGTTTTATAACAAATTCCGCCTCCTACGCTAGGATTGGTTAGCACTGTTCCTCCAACTGTGCTTGGATTGGGTAGTACTTCATATCAATCGGTGATCACTTTCGGTGACCTGCTTTTGTGTTTCAACATTAGCCAATTCTGGCACAGGGGGTGGGACTTATCCGAATGTAGGCGGGGCAACGTAGAAGCATGAGTTACAACATGAGTTGAACTCTCTCTAGTTGTAGTTTTCTTATTCTGACTCTGACTGAATTTATTCATGGTCATTACAATTCAAATGATACAATTTATTAATTCATTTTCCAAACCACTTCTTCCATTTCAGTTCATGAGGAACCTGGAGCCAATCTCAGCTGACTACAGGCCCAGGGCAGGGTAAACTTAGGATAGGAGGCCAACCCATCGCAGGGCACCACATAGACAGACAACCACTCACACCTATGGGCAACGCAGAGTACTCAATCAACCTAGCGCAAGCCTCTGGACAGTTGGGGCACCTGGAGGAAATCCACGTGAACAATGGGAGATCTAGCAAACTCAGCACAGAAAAGTACTTGTGGATGACCCAGAGACTGACTCCAGGTCCTTCTTGCTGTGAGGCCAACCACTGCACCATCATGCCATGCAAAACGATACAAAGACTATGATTATTAATATGTCTTTGATTTAATTGATTTCTGTTTGCTTTCACACTATAATTTTATTACTAACTGTCAAATAAACAGTGTGGACAGCAAATTGTATGAACAATAAAAAACAATAAAAAAGCCAAAAAGCTCAGCCCATAAACTTCACAAAATATACCACAGTAGGCTCTTAATTTATTTGCCTGGATGATGCCAACTAGACCAAAACATTGGTATTTTGACTCACATTTCACATGATTTAATGCATAGAAGTGCATTCAGAGATTTGGTCCATGTTTGATCTCTTAAAATCATTTGCGCATCCTTATACTCTCATTGTTTTTATGAAACAAAGGGCAGTATTGGTCCTTTCAGATTCTTGTATGTTCTTTATAGGGCCTTGTTAACATCTGAAGAATGTAAATCATCTTTCCTGTTTTCTTTTCCAACAGGTCATGCTTATGTCCAATTTCAGTCTATCATAGTAATGACAGTAGTATGTTTAGATGAATCTTTTGTTCTGCACTCTGATTGGGTAGTTGAGGGTATGGGCAGTGGTGGCCTAGTGGTTAGGACCTTGCACTTGGTAACTGCAGGTTCATTCCCGGCCCACGCACTACTGAGGGACCCTTGAGCAAAGTACCGTCCAGCTACACTGCTCCCTGGGCGCTGTTGATAGCTGCCCGCTGCTTCACGTGAGCACGTGACGGGTTAAATGCAGAGATCACATTTTGTTGTGGTGTTTGGGTGTGTTCACAATGACATATAGTCACTTTCACTTTGAATTTATAGCTTAAACCATTAGAAAAAGGTCTGGACAGGTATTAAACAGATTATCACAGTTTTACAGAGCTTTATTTAGTTACTGAGTGCTTGGGTTTAAAGGTTAAAATGTCATGCTGGATAAACTGATATTTGCACATTTGTGTTACACATATAGTGTTTTTTATCAGTGTATTTTTGAGGAACTGCCAATCATACAATACAGGATTCCCACTTCCAACTGATAGCCTCCCTGTGCTAAAGTTCTTCATGCTTCTGCTACTGCTGGCAAAAACACACTTCAGGCAAAATTACAAACAAGGAGAAAGATCTGATCTGACTCTTCTGCCAACCCAACACATCCCTCTCATCATGGTTTACTGATTGGCACATTCACACACTCTTCAAACTCCAGAGCTATTATAAATTCAGCTAAATTTAAGAGAAATGGAGCAAATGGAGACCACAACAGAGAGTGTGCATTTATAAATAATATTAATATTAATATAAATATTAATAATTAAGAGGTGTCCAGAGTGTTCTTGCCTGAAGTGCAACACTGGAGAACTCCATCAAGTGAGAACTTCTTACAACAGTGGTGATAGGAACCTGACATTCAAAGCATTTGAAGTTATTTCACAAAATGATTATGGATATATTATCTGATACCTGGCATACTGTGTTATGATATTTCTCAGAATAAGATTAGAAACTAAAACACATACATTTTTAATAATATCAAAGTCAACGAGATACATGAATTGTGGTATTAAGCAAAGTAGAACCCAAGATGTTTTCTCCAGATTATAGATTATTAGATTTCCACTATTTTATGATGATAAACGTACCAGATTCTCTTTAATTAGCTATTTTACATTACCTTTAAAAAATGTAACCCCCTATCAAATATACACTGATCAGCCTAAACATTATGACCACCAACTGAATATTGTGTAGGTCCCCCTTGATCTGCTGAAACAGCACTGACTGTGGTGCACTGCTCTGATCTTTCTAGCAGAGTCAACATTCAACAACTTTTTAAACCAGGGTAGCTCTTCTGTAGGATCATATCAGACAGGCTAGGCTTCACTCCCTGCATGCATTAATGAGCCTTGGGTGCCCATGTCCTTGTTAACGATTCACCATTTGTCCTTTCTTGGATCACTTTTGGTAGATGCTAACTACTTGAACACTCCACAAGACCTCAGAGCAATGATTCAGATTACTTAAAACATTATCAACATAATGCAAATGCAGTTGACTTTTTCACAACCAATCCAGCATGGACCTAATAAAACTATTTTCACTGTCAAAATGCATTGAAATGAACAGATGGGAAAGAGGTTGCATAGGTTTTTAGTGTCCAGGTGAAACATCATGGAACTGACCTGTGTATTAGTAAAGAAAGTATGTTCCACTACTGGGCAGTGGTGGCCTAGTGATTAGGACTAATTAGGATTAGGTTCAAGTCCCAGCCCGGGCACTACTGAGGTACCCTTGAGCAAAGTACTGTCCCACTACACTGCTCCCCGGGTGCTGTTGGTTGCTGCCCACTGCTCCACGTGTGCACGTGTGATGGGTTAAATGCAGAGGTCACATTTAGTTGTGGTGCTTGAGTGTGTTCACAATGACAAAGAGTCACTTTTCACTTTACAGAAAAACACTAAAGCAACAAGAGGAAGTAGACCTTGTATTGTACACATATGTGAAATTGGCTTACTGCCTACACCATCCTTTCCTGCCAGATAGAACTTTATCTTCCTCTAAGAAATCAGGTGAACACCTGTAGCCTTTTAATGAAGATTCTTCATGTTCTCATGTGCTTTTCCAGTCCTTTATCTAATGATACATTTGCTGCCTGGCATGAGTGATAGTTTTGGTTATGGTAATGAGGCTCTAAGCTGAGAGCCATTTAGGCATAAACCTCAGTGCATATCATTTTTCACATTTCAGGGAAAGTGATAAAATGGCCTCACTTTGTGTTACAGAATGTGTTAAGTCATCTGTTCACAGACTTTGTCACTTTAAGATCCTCCCTATTAAGTGCATGATTACCATACAGTTGCCCAGACACCCTGAACTCAACTGAACCATGAAGGTGCGATTGTTTCTACTCTGACAGCCAGTGTAATCTATTCAAAAGGCTTGCATTGTATTATTGGCAGCTCCAGACTCACAATGGATTTTGTGTTTCTGGGGGAAAAAATTCACTCTTGTGAAAATTTCCAGCTTAGGGCCACACATTCATTTAATTGGCATATATCAGATTTGATCAGATATGATGTTCACCCATAAGATGTGACTTTGGAAAACTTGATTATTTTTCTTTCACATGTCAGATTCAGACAAAGGGTACAACATCTAACCATAATTAACTGTCAGCTTCCTTATGTTATGTCAGAGAAGAAAAGCTTTACTGCTTTTGTGCTATTGTGCTGCTTAGCTTTATCAGGCCTAATAGGCAACTTTAATACTCCAGCAAATAGGTTCTCTGAATAAAATGTTTACCCTCATGTTTGCATTTTTTGTGTGAAAACATCAGCTGTCATTTACATTGTATGACATTTTTATTATAAATACACTAATAAAAATGTCCAAAGATGACTTGGAGCAAACTCTATTTTATGAATATATAACACTGGACAATTTCCCATAATTGCTGTTATCAAGCAAAGGAAATTCTCGAATCAATAAATTGTTGAACCACCTTACTCTTATGAAACAGACAATAGCAATGAAGCAGTAGTTTTGACAGTAGAATAAAAGAACATGGCATTATTATAGTTTAATACACTGTATTACAAAGCCTAATTACATAGACTAATGTATATATACAGCCTATATTCATTCTTCGTACTTTTCTATTACTTTTTCACGCCATTTCACATGGTCATAGTTTCCTTTGTAGATTTTGCGCTGGAGCAATGAGGCTAATGCTGGTAATGAAAGCTTATAACTAGCAATTAGACTCATGCAAGCTGCTCGCCTAAATCATCACACACCTGCCTTTAGGAATCTCATATAGGCTTGCTTATGTGCTCTTATAGATTCATTTGACATTACACAAAACCCAACCAGTATGTGATTAAAGGCATGCACAATGCTAAGAAACGTACAAATAGCTTTAAACGAAAACTTGTTATTTAAACGAACCACATACAGTAGCTCCAGAAGAAAACTTCACATGTCTTAGAGGTTCAACTATTTTTGGGGGTATAAAGATAATGTCATTTTGATTTCATTACTTCAAAGAAGTAATTCAACCATTTTATTTTTATTTCTGCATAATTCAGTTAAACATTCAGAGTTATCCAGAGTGCTCAGTGAAATGCAACACTGGAGAAACCTATTGAGGCAAAATTGTTCACAGTGGTGGTGATAGGAACCAGGCATGCAAAGCGTTTGAATTTTTTTTACAAAATAGTTATGAATGCATTGCCTGATGCCTGAGATATTGGGCTACGATAGTGTTTAGAATAGGATTTGGGCCTAAAACATATGCAGTATATATTTTAAATGTAACAAAATTATATGGATTTAGAAAGAAAGGTGGTATAGGGCAAAATGTACCCTTAAAATATTTTTCCCTAGGTTATTATATTTAGCACTATTTTACCCCAATGTACATGATTAAAAACCAATATAAACAAATTGAAAATATTTAAAGTAAACAAAAGGGTTATATTTTTTTTGTAGACATGAAGAACTACTGTTTTTCCTCTTCACCATTGTACAGAACATTTGATATGTTTCTCTCCAATGAGCCATTTTACATCATACCACTTTGAATGGCTTTGTTTACATGTCAACAGCTGAATCATGATGTAATATTGCAGTATTGTTTCCATTTAAGAAATGTATTTCCCTAACCAAATATACATGCTGGGGGTCACGAAAAGACAAAAGACCCAGTTTAGCAGTGCTTCATTAAGACTGCTGCTCCTATTAGAGCTGCTAGCAACATACAGTTACCACAGCTATATTAGCATGTTTCATCTCTGCCATGTTTGAGAGGACCACAAGCTCCAATTATTGTTCCCTTACTACTTTGAACCACCTATCTTTAACAAACACACAGCTAGTTTGCATTGTACATTAGCATGTTAATTACTTTTCTTTTCACTCACACACTCTTGCCTGCACACACAAACACACTTCACAAAAAAATTAGTACCTCATGAATAATTTACACTATTACAACAGGGAGGCTCAACTGTGGAGCCCAAATTTGTTCACCGATTCACTTATGTAGGTGTTAACACATCAATGTCTGATTAAGATCCATGAGGATCAGTGCTAGAAATTACACATATTTGTGTAAATCTGTAATATACATTCATAAAATCAACAACAAATATAACAAGCATTTTTTCCTGAAAGAAAAATACAAATATAAATAAATATATATATATATATATAACTAGCAATTAGACTCATGCAAGCTGCTCGCCTAAATCATCACACACCTGCCTTTAGGAATCTCATATAGGCT
>JBBPDA010000039.1:13114512-13129337 GCA_037974385.1 Arnoldichthys spilopterus
CAGAAGGTTATATAAACCTAACCAACCAAGTTGTTCTACTTTTCTCTTCAAACACTGCATTACTGCATGTGGTTCTCTCAGACTGAAGGTTTTCTATAACGCAATGCTTGTTATCTAAAGTTGCGTTAAAACTGATAGGTGTTCAGCAGGGGTTTATTTTTGTACAAAGCAATGTCTGCAGCTAATATACAAGATTAAGCTAGCATTCTCTGCTACACTGCAGTTGAGACTTGTCTCACACCCCAAAGAGCCAAGATTTGATTTGCACTCGCACCCCAGAGACTCAGAACTCAGCTCAGACTCACACCCCAGACACTTGAGACTGAACTCTCACCCCAAACACTAAAGATTTGATTCACACCCCAGACACTTGAGACTTCACTCCCATCCCAGAGATTTGAGACTCGACTAGGATTTGCACCCCAGTGACGTGAGACTCGAGACCCAAGAGTCAACTCCCAACTCACGCAATCTTCTTTCGACCAACAATTAATTTTTTTTAAGTTCATATCCACATATATGAACATTGCTAATTATGGTCACATGACCTGGTGCTTGTTGTTGTTTTGAGCTCCTTCTAACCCTTTAAGGCATGTGCAAAAATATGGCTTTTTCTACTGTCCTCTATTTCACAATGTTGCCGCAGCATTTATTTGACACACGAAGAACATAAAGGAACAAAACAACTATTCATACACATCTAAATCGGTATAGAAGCACCGATACAAGGTGCACACACATTCACTCACAGAACAACCAACAGTAAAGCAACTGTAGTAAATCTCACAGTGATTAAAAACAGTAGCAGCTGTACATGATTGGTTCACCTTCCCAGTGTTGATAGTGTGTTACTGTTGGAGTCTTAGCTAGTGAACGCAACTGAAATCAGGGAGAAAATTGGTTTAAAAGAAAAACAACAACACAAAAGCACAGAACAGAAAGCTCTGATTTTGTGCTTCACTCTGGCCAGAGAAGAAGTGCATGTGCTAAATCACACCTGTCGGCAGATTTACACAAGTTAGAGAACCCATCATCAAATTCTCAGAATAGATCATGGGTGAGATGTTTGGTTCAAAGGGATTAATCAGCACTTGTATTTGGGGGGGTGGGGGGGGGGTCTGCCGAAAGAGATTTGAACTCCCTTAGATGCAAAGAAATTAGACATTTTAGGGTGATGCAGACACTGATAGTCTAATGTATTTTAATGTATTATCCATTTCATTCCTTTTTACATCAAAATGTACTTCCAATAGTCTTTGTGAAAAATAAAAAAGGAAATAAAATAAAACTCTCTGTTCTCTAATAAGGCATACGTGTAACTATTCCAATGTGAACATACAATAAAGGCTCATTTGTTTCTGTGTAACAGTAGGAAGAGGATTTCCTCATGTTTGTGTTTGTATTGGTTTTGGTACTACATTTTTCATCCTTTTTTTAATGCTCAGTGCTAAAATCTATTGCTAAGCTTCGGTTTTTGCCTTTTAATTCCATTACAGAAGAAATGTGTGTGTATTTGTTTTTGTGCATAGTAGAAAAGTAACAGCACAATGCAGGTAGAGCTGCATTCTGCCTTAATGCATATTATAAATAAATGGGCTCTGTAGGCCTTCTGTAAGTACCAATCCATGTCATCATTAGAACTGCTCAATTTGACCACCCACCAACCCCTAACTGTACTGTACTGTTCTAAATACATTTTACGCTGCCTGGCTGTGTGTATGCATTTGTTTATACATTTTAATAGACTAATCTGGGCAGTCCCCTCAAAAGCCACAGTGTAATTTAGGGAATAGGGAAACTATGGGTCAGCTCCAAAGGCACATTTCTGCAGAGATTCCTGAAGGTACGAAGCACAGTGAAAGACATTTGTACTTATTTTATTTGTACTAAGGAATCAATTACACTTATAGCAGAAACATAACATAACACAACATTCTCATATGAGAACTAAAGTGACCTTGTAATGGGGCCTGTACCCTCCCATGTCCAGTCACTTCAGTGCAGCTATGTGTGTGCATGAGTGTGTACATGTGTGAGTGTGTTTGTGGGATGACAATAGGAATGTGTGTAGATGTGAACGTGATGAGATTTCTCAGTATGTGCATGTGTGTGTGTGTGTGTGTGTGTGTGTGTGTGTGTGTGTGTGTGTGCACGAATGAGTTATCATGTACCCACCTCCAAAAATATCATGTAATGGTGAGTGTGCTTCAGGATGTGATGAGCTCACCTGTGACTCATTTCGGATAGGCTTACAGGGGTTACATAAATCACATCCGACATTCCATCAGTGGCTCTGAAACATGCCATTCCTGGCCTGCTTTCTCTCCTTTTAATATTCCTTCCCTTATTCCACACATTTACATGTAAAATAGTTGCTTTTTGCTTATTTAAAATGGTAAAGAATACATTTCTAAGAAAAAAAAGTCTTAAAAAGGTCCCCAAAATGAATCTTTGGCACAATGGAATAGCTAAGTAGAACCATATCTTTCCACTTCCTCAAACAACCATTCACTTTATGGAATCATTTATCTAGTTAGATGTGTGAGTGTGAATAAGTAAGTTATCTTAAAAAACATCCACATATATAAAGATTCTATACAATTGGTGTCCAAATTCTGTCCTGAAGGCCAGTGCCATCACAGTTTGACAGTTCCCTCCTCAAACACACTCCTGGAAATTAGCAGGTAGTTGATCCAGATGTGTTTTAGTTGGGAAATCACCTGTACTGGAAATTGGCCCTCCACACCAGTCCTCCATATTAACCCCAAAGGTGAACAATGACTGTAAGAGTTTGCTACAGCCAAATATCACATCAAGGTCAAATAATATATATCTGTATATTATATATCTGTGGTCATTTTTGCTTGCACCCCTAAGGACAATAGTAGTATGTTAGTGCATACAACTTTGCACATTAACCTGTTTTTCCCCATAATAGATTAAACATGGACTTCTGAAGATCAATTAAGATTTTCCGTCCTTTGTTTGAAGCTAGTTATGGATATATTAACATGTATTTTACGTTGTATAAAGCAGTTCTAAAGTGAGGCACCAGCTACTTACCAGCTTTAAATATAAACATTATTCTGTTAACCATGAAAAAAATAATTCCAGACATATATATATACATGTATATTTTCCTTCCCAGAAATCACTTGGCCTTCTCTGAAGGCCTACAAGACTTTGAAATCCCCTCTTCTGCATCTTGCACTGGTAGTAAACCAGCTTCAAAGGGACTTTAGCTGTTATTGTGAAATGGAAGCGCCTAGGAGCAAGCTTAGAACTGCTCAGCCACAAAGTGGTAGACCACACAGACTCATGGGGGGCCAATGAGTGCTGAAGTGTGTGACATGAAAAAATCAGCAATTCTCTCTTGCATCTCTTACTACAAAGTCCTAAACTTCAACTGGAAGCACACAAATTGTGTATTGGGAGCTTCCTAGGATGGGTTCCATAACTGAGGAGCTGCACACAAGTCTAAGACCACCATGTGCAATGGCAAATGTTGTCTGGTGTAAGGCATGACCCCACTGGGTTCTTGAAAAGGGAAAATGTGTTGAATCACAGTTCACTATTTGGCAATCTCATGGATGGATATGGGTTTGGCAAGTGCCAAGAGAATGATATCTTCTGTTATGCATAGTCCCTGCCTTAAAGTCTGGTAGAGTAAGAATAATGTTTTTCAAAGATTGGACTAAGCCCCTTGATTACAGTAAAGGGTCATTTTAATGCTACTGCTAATGCTACACATTTCAAACAATTGTGTGCATGACAAGTTCCCACAGACTCAGTCCAAATTTGTGTGAAAAGTCTTCCAAAAGCCTTTGTAGGTGCCCATGGTTTTGGAGTGGGAGGTCCAACAAGCTCATATAGGTGTGATGGCCAGGTCATATATTTTACATTTATACTTGACATGGAAAAACACAAAAAATAATCTTCAATAAATGAACTAGTTTTGAGCTTGAATTTTACTCCTCTGCTTACAAAAAGATGCCCAGATGATGTATCCTATAATTAAGTTTATCTTGCACTTGATAATAAATGTAATCTCCAATTAGATTTAAATATTTTTAAGCCTGCAACATTATGTTTGAAGATATTTTACCAAAAAAGTGTCTGTCATTAGTGCCTTCTGGACAACACGCTCTGGAATATTAGACTTCCAAAGGGTCTGTATGATTGAAGTAATTGCAAAAAATAGTTGACAACAATAAATAGCCAGCAATGCATTCGGATATGAGTGAAGGAAACAAATATGTGTTCTATTTTAGCACAGCGATCAAGTGCTTCAAGCAATGTCATCCACACTGCTCGCGTTTTGCCACCCCCATCCCAAACAACCTCTGCGCAATTTAGCCTTTGAGAAAAACCCACTGCAGCCCTAATATGTGGCTCAGTAGTCCACTGTTTGGACATGTGACTATTAAGCAAATATAATATTGTGGTGGCAAGAAGGTGTGCGAGGTAATACAATTATTTGCTTCGGTGCATTTTGTCCTGCTCTAAAAGGGGAGAAAGCGAGGGTGGAGAGAAGCTGTGGAATTTAATTTTAGAATGAATTACGCTGGCCAGCTCATTGGCATGGCTCATCGGCCAATCCATTTCGGATGGTTTAGGGAGCATATGTGCCATAAGTGAGGAGATGAGCGCTGTGGTTGGAGGGACTGGGCTGAGGGATATAACTGGGGAGGGAGGGGGGAGAGGAGCAGCTTGATGTGTTTGATAGCGCCCACAAACGGAGCTTAATTACCGGCTGTAATGAGGCGACTCATCCTGGCTCGGGAGCGTTACAAGAGCCATCGCCAGGCTCCGGGAGCATGGAGATTAGCATCAATTTGTTTATCCTATTTAAGTAAACGAGGGCAAATTAATACCGTTATGCTACTATTCTGTTTTTCATTCCTTTAAAGTTTATTCTTATCATTGTAGTGGGTTGATGTGTTAAATTGTTTAAGACTTAATCCATATTGCTCTCTTTATAAAACATTGTCTATAGATCAAGTTCAAGTTTCTGTTTATTGATCATATGTATGTTAAAGTTGGGTCAACAGCACAATGAAGTGTGTTGGACGAGAAGAACCAATAAAATCAGCGGTGATAACATGGTTATAAAAAAGTGAATATAAAAATAAAAATTAAAATATATAAAGGAGCATTGAAAGGGCTTGATACTCAGGGTAGTTGTGCACAGAGAAATTGTCCATAATGTGAGGATAAGACCTAGAGTTTAATACAAAAAAATCTAAGTGTAAAAAAAATGTAAAAAAGTGTTTTTGCTGTTTGGTTCTAGGAAAAGTCTAATTGAAAGAGCGGCTTTACATTATGTCCATTTACTTAAAAATAAGTTCTTCAAATTCACATTTACCACTTTACTACAATAGTTCAATTCCCTAACAACTGTGAATGTAAATCTTAAAGGCTTTTCACACTTTTAAAGCAAACACAAAGTTTCACAGGAAGCTGCCATGCTGTTAAGTGGCACCACAACAAAAAGAGAGCTCAGATGCTAAGCGCACCACCAGGGCTACGCATACAGCCCCTCACAGTAAGTCTGCTGACATGCAGTACAAACGGGTTACTTAAGTGGACACTAAGCAAGAAGAACTATCCTCTAAACGGCCTACAGAGACTCCTTTTCCCTAATGGAGCATTTGCTCAGTTTGATTGTACCAAACCAAAACCAATGGGAATGATCTGCACTGTGTAAAGTGTGTAGACATGCTGTAGACCACAGTCAAGGCTGAATGGCATTATGCCAAAGAGCTGAAAGCACAGCAGTACACTTGTAGCACAAAGAACACAACAGCAATTAATGTCCACCTGCACACAGAGTTATGATGAGTTAAAGATTGTGGTATGGTGCTTTATGTCATTTTTTTTAACAACAAATACTAGTTCCAAAGGAAAATCGGTTTTTAACAAGATCTCTAATAATTTTGTTGAGTTGAAAAAATAAAGAAGAACTAATAGCTATCTGGGCTTATTTTGGGAAAATGACATTTTTATGTCATGATAAATATGTTAACAACAAATGAACAAATGAAATAAAAATGTAATGTTTAGCTCTATACCAAACACAACTTTATTTTTTAAAGTGTATCATTAAGTAAGGACTGTTACACGCCGTTTTCAGGTGAGCCCAAATGCAGGGGAGTTAAGGGGACATCACCTCCCTACTAGCAATGAAAGGGAGGGGCACTTTACAAAACTAGACAAGTTGATTGGCCCTGGCCGAATAAAGGTGGATTATTGCATAGGCAGACATAGTATAAGCCCACCCAGCCGGCGCAAACAGGGATGGGGGAGGGGTGGCAGGGAGGGGGACCCTAAGTTAAAACCAAGAACCTTTACCAAATGACCGACGAGAGTTCAAGGAATTCTGAATTCTCCATAATACTAAAATGAAAATAATTGATCTGGTAGTAAGTGTTTTTTCACGTTTGCTATTTAATTGCCATATAACATTTGAACAATAAAAGTATAAATAATCTTTTTATTTGGTTGTTTTATTATATCATCTTTTAATGTCAGAACATTTTTTATGAAAGAACACATGGGTGGATACAGTATCTGGCCACTGCATCTATGCAGTGTTTTTCACCCTGGATAAATGGAGGGTAGGAAATCTGCAGTAACCAGCCATTGTGGACTATGAATAGAGTGATTTAGTATCTCTGAGACTTTGAGGCTCTGAGCCACCATCACTGAATGGTTACATTGAGCCAGGATCCACTGCTGATCCCCAGCAGATCAGGTCCTAAAGTTAAATAAAAATATCATCAGAATGTATTTTTAGTTCCACATTAAACATTTGGAATAAAAAGAAATAAACATTATTACAGTAAAATGATCCCGAACTACTGGCATCCTGTGAGCTGATTAGAATAACTTTGGTTTGGATCTTTTTCTCCTTAATGCATCCAAGCCTCTAAATGATCTAACTTTAATGAAGTATTGATTAGCTGAATTAGATACTGCATAGTAACTACAAATACTGGGCTTCCTCAAGGAGAGGTTTGAAAATGGTTAATCTAACACACTAGCAAATATAAGATCATGATTTATTGCACTAATGTTTATTGGAGTCTAATGTTAGAGGTTTTTTCTCAGCAAATAAATGACTGCTGCCAAGACGTTCATTCTTTTGCGCAATATTGCATTTCAGTGGCATTTAAAGATTCAGGATCCAGTAGCCACAGCTAGTCATCCACCTTTTCCTGGCAGTGCCTTTGTGTGAAGGCATCAGTGGAGAAAAGTGCAAATTTATGGACCGGCACAAGGCTGAACCCGACAGCCTTCTGTGAAGCTTCTGCCTCCAGAAGTCTGCTGCTGCACATTTGAAGACATAGGGCTGTGCAATGGCTTTGTTTGATTTCCTGGGCTGCCATTGCCTGATCTAGTGCATGCATGCAGCCTGTGATTACCCCATATAGAGCTTTAGCAATCTCATATTCCCTGGGGGAACAAACCTTGAACAGTAGATGAGTCTTTGTGCTTTCATAGGAGGAGTAGTTGTGGTTTAAAATCTGGCTTGGGCCCTCTTGGGCTATCATTTCGATTTTATCAATCTAATTTAGCTTTCTGTGCGACACCCAGAAATGCCTTCTTCTGTAGCAGCTGCTAAAAGGTTGCACAAGCTTTACAGGATGTTGGAGAAAATCCCATAAAAATGATAAAAATAAACTTTTCTAACAGTGCGACATTTTGCATACATGCCAAATAAAAACACATTAAACACTAATTCAAAACACTGTTTAACTGCAATATAATTCCCATTATCTTGCCAAAGATCATCAAATGAAATGAAATATACTTATTCTGTATTAATGACATAGTTGGGACCTTAAGAAAACATAAGTGTTTTGTTATCGTATGAACAAAATGAAGATGAAAATCCATGGCTCTCTGGGGGCTTGCATACTAAAGAATGCTCTGACCAACCACAAATAATGATCATGATATAAAAAGTACTTTGTGTTTTACAGATATATGGGAATTTTCTTAGGGAATGTGGATGTTTATTCCAAATCTAGCCCTTTTTTTTCTTAATTACTGGCTGGATAGTTTATGCAATTGACTGGCTACTGCTTCTACACAGGGTTTTTTTCTTAGATAAATGGAGGTTAGAAAATCTGCAGTAACAAGCCCTTAAGGAGTGTGAATTTTATGCTTGTTTGAGAGTGTATTAGAGTGGTTTAGTGTCTTAGAGTCTTTGGCGCTCTGAGTCACCATCACTGGGGGGGTTAAATTGGACCAAGGTCCACTGGGGATGATCCTCAGCAGCAAGGGTGCAAAATATAAATCAAAATCTAATCAGGGTACTGCTATTACTGCTGTTTTTATTCCACTTTTACCACTGTGATTGCATTTATTTACTTGTGTCTACTGGCTTTTCTGCACTTACATGTATAAGTAAACTATTGCTAGGTTGGATTGCTTATGTTTGTGAACACCTTAACAAAGGTATGTTTTTTTTCTCATTAAGCAAACTCTATAATGTTAGAACAATAGCCAATCAATGCACTATGGTTTTCTCAAAATCTGAAAATAAAAAACGAATTATGTTCTGGGACTGCATCTATCGTAGCACTGTGCATCTTTGGGAGTGATTAAAAGGGAGAACACTTTATGCTATGCCCAGATATTTCCTCTCAGCTGGGCATAATAAGGTTATATTGATAACTGCCATCTAGTTTAACATGTATATGTTGTATTAAGTGTTGGCCTGAGGACAAACACATCTAGTAATAGGTGCAGACTTTGCGTCATATGGATTATTTTACTTGGTACAGATACACAGTATCAGAACACCTACCATTTAGGTGCCCTTTTTTAAAGTTTACCCTGTAGGTCATTGTTGCTGCAGTTTATCAGCCCCCTCTATTCGAAATGTTGATAGAAAAGAGTCACTGCAGTTCCACTACTTACCAGCTATAATATGGATGGTGAACCTTTCTTAGTCCAGCAGCGATACTGACATGGTTGGGATCACTGTACTGGTTTGCTTTTAGCAGGTTCTTGCATTGTGAAGGACTGATGAAATAAGCCATGTTCTTGGGTCAGTCAGCATTGTCGTATCACTGTCGTATGTGTATCTGAACAGGTGGACTTGTTTAACAGATTGCTGGGATGAATTGAATGCCTGGTCTCAGCTCCAGAGGTTTTGCCCTCTCAGTGTTTTTCCTCGTTCAATGCGTGTTTGATCAAGTGCGCTTTTGCCCCTGCCACTCGATTAATCTTTGCCACCTTTCTAAGCCTCCACCCAACACCCACTAGCATCTTGGAATCCCTCTGCGGCTGGGGCGCCTGACAGCAACATAAGTCACAGGCTGCATTAAAAACACATTAGGCTGGCCGATAGAATTAGGAAGGCCTTGTGCTTTTGTCTGATGAAGAGGAGCTGTACAGAAAGGAAGTGAGAAAACCTTCTCGCCAGCACCCTCCACACATCACTATACATCACTCTTTTCCCCTTTGACAACCCCATGACTTATAGCTTCCTCTGATACACTCCCCAGCACTTTGTCAGTGTGAATGTACGGAATTTATGATGGCTCAAAAGGATCAGTGATTTAATGCCCTCATCAGCTCTCCGGCCTGGCCTCTCCCCTGAAGATAGAGTGAGAATTTTGCATGCAGTAATTTCATTTGCCATTAGTCTTCGTGCTGCCATGCCCACGCATGTCTGTAGAGAGGAATCAGTCAGCATAGGTCATCAATGGAGTTTGCTTCTGTGCTCTTGATTGATAGTCAGAAATGACACAGAAAACTTTGTTTCCTGTAGTACGAGGTAAAGCTGAGACTAATCAGTAATAAAACTCTGCTGCCAATACCAACGCTATATTTACACTCATATCTCGCAGCAGAGTTTTCTGTGTCCAAACATACCTCTCTGTGCAGGTTTTAGATAAAATAAATTCAGTTAAACTCATTAAAGTCACAGATGAAGCATTTAAAAACATACATGCAGTTAAATAAACAGGTACCGTAATATGCAAATATTTGAATGCCACTGTTCAAATGAAACATTTAGCTGATTTTCAAATTTGTTTCTTGTGTTTTATTTTGGGTTTTTTTTCTGAGCTTCACTTATAACATGTATGTGTTTCTATATACCCAACACAGCCAAAATTTGTTTAATGTGAGCTTTTTCCAACCTCCAGTATTTAAAACCAATTTTTTTAGCCAATTATTGATATAATGTAAATTACCTCTGCTGCTACTACTGCTGACTGACTTTCTTGTGTTGGGCACCATTCAAAAAGCTGTCCAGGGAGTGTCATAGACTGAGTAGTTTTTTGTGACATCAGAAAAACAGTAAATTAAAAAAAGTTTTTTTTAGCTTAGCTTCCATATATATATGTATATATATATGGTCATAAAAGCAAGCAGTGCTGCTTCTAAACATAAGGCTTAACCCAACATTTCCATTCTTTTTTTCTTTTTTTTACAAAAAGCATTAGTACTTGCTTGTCATCAGCTGCCAAATTTTGTTGTCACATGATATTTTTATGGAAAGTTTTGCAAAATCACATCATGCTATTTAAATGTTAATGTAATGTTTTGCACTGTCATATGGTTTATTTGCATTGCTTTCAGTTTTCCATTTAGAACCACAAGTTATGTAGTGCTGAAACAGGTAAATATCCTTTTACTACAAACTGGTAAGTTTACTAGATAAAGATACACTCCTTTATTAAAGCACAATGAGGGTCTCAGCACACATTATCCTTACTCATTAAGACTCTTTAACCAAGCCGCTCTTTTCTTCACTGCATTTTCTCCTTCAGTATTCTATTTCCTCAAGTTGCACTGCAGAAGCACATCTTGACATTCATCCTAAAGGGCACCCTACAATTATCCCTCTGTGGAAATCCATTTTATTTTTTTATATTTTTATTTTACTTTTTCCACAGCTCACTTATCTTTCTCCCCTTTTTTCCAGAGGTGTATCTGTCAGTATACCATTTGTTACATTGCTATTGTCAGCATTGGAATTACAGCTCTTATAGTGGTATATCTATGTAAATGCAGATTCATGCAGATTCATGCAGCAGATCTATTGCAATATGCTATTATATTCTTTTTATCATGTCATCATGCCTGTAACATTAGGGGGAAAAGTATATATTGCATAGTTAATGCTATATTTTATGACTCCTAAAACAGAGTTGAAACAGAACATGTTAACTGATTTACAGTCATGTGCAAAAATAAACTGTAAGGGAATGGCCAAGACCAGCTCCGGTTGAGGGGGGATTGGCGCCACCCAGCAGTCGGCGCGATCTCTGTCCCCCGAGCTCTGACTGAGCGTACTATTTCCAGGTGTGGCTAGTTAGCCCCCTGATCACCTGGAAATATAGGCAAGTCCGGAACACGGGTAGGCACGGAGGATACTCGTTGCATGCCATCGAAAGGCAATGATTGAAGGACATTATTGACTGGGCAGCACCAGGTAGGAGCTGCCTAGGAAGTATGTAGTTGTAGGATAGTTACTGAACGTGCAGCACCAGGTTGGTGTTGCTTAGGCATCACTTAATTGTAGGAACAATATTGAACGCGCAGCACCAGGGAGGTGCTGCTGAAGAAGCGCTTAGCTAAGCGCTAGCCACAAAAGATTAGGGTATCGAACATTTCACAAACTGAGCTGAGCCTAGCTCCAGCGAAGGTGGTTGCCACCGAGCTCCCCTCGTGGCTTTCACCTTCTTTTTACGATTGTAGCTGTATAAAGTTTCACACCAACCCTTCCAAGAGTTACCTGTTTAATAAAAGTATGGGGTTATTGGACACTTCTTTTCACATGAAATGGTCTTCTTTTGGTATAGATTTGCTGGGGCAGTCACAAACTGGGACAAACTGGCAGTCACTCTAAACCACTTGCTAGACTCATAGGCATCCACAGACATCCACTTGTCCACGCAAGAGGACACCACACATTTCAGTAGCAAAGAGATCACAAGAACACCCTAAATGTCAGAATTAAATAAGGCACCTTAATTTTATTGACTTGAAGGTATTATAAATGTAAGAGTGTATTTACTTTTTCATTTGTCTGATCTGCTTTTTTGTTTATTTTAATTGTGAAAATGACAACAAAATGTCAATTTTGTGTCATTTGTTGGCGCCTATCACCTTTACCTTTAGGCACTATATGAAAAGGATGATAGGTTTGATTTCAATGGGGTGTACTTATTTTTTCACACAACTACACATTTTGTCATTGCTGTAATAAAGCATTGTACTGTATGCTGTAATGAAAGAAATGTAAAAAAAAAAAAAAAAAACTTAACTTCAATACCAATTAGTATCAGAATATTTTATTAATATTTATACTGTTGGACCACTTCTATTGGTTTGTTCATCTAGAAATGTTCACAGAATGTAAACAGCTGTGGGGTTTTACAAATGGTGTAAAAAGTAAGAAATGAAAGTTACAATGTCATATATAAATAGCAATATGTCATGCAGTTTATATACATATTCTGATGTTAAGGCTGCTAGATTTAAACTGCATACATTCAGTTTTTAGAATGGCCAATAAAAAATAACATGTAGCAGCAAATGCATATAAACCTGCTGTTACATTAAGGAATGACACAGGAAATGAAAATGTGAAAATTTGTTAACTGTATGCATATCTAAGGCCTCTCCAACTGTTTGCTTTGGCATATGCACTATGTATGTGGGTGTAATATATGTGGAGTCAGTGCCTGATAGGTTGATAAGCAGACATTTTTTGCAATGCATATGGCTTTGGTAGTCAGGTGCTGTAGTAAGTGGGAAGTTTTCAAGAAATACCTTGACAGTTTGTACCTAGGAGCCACCTGCCCTTTTACCAGGGCAAGAAGCTGGCACTACTAAGGGCCTAGGCATCATGGACTGACTGTTTACCATCAGGGTAACAGGCTTCAGCAGAGGCAGCAGCAGGTGTGCGTGCATGTGTATATGTGTGTGCGTGGAGGGGGAGCACACAGTCCCACATAACAAACATGTCACATGGCAGGCTGGCAGAACAGGCCGAAAAACAACTGCTATGTGTCATGCTTGTCAGAGGAGGTGAATACTTGGCACCAAACTACGCTAATGGATTTCATTAGAAATATAAATCTAAAAAAAGAAATGTGTTTGTTTTAAAACGGCACTAAAATAAAGCAAAAGCCTGAGAACTGGAGTTGTTAAGCTCTGCTGCAGTGTGCAGGTGCCTTGTAGTCACGCTCTCCCAACAGCAGGGTAACAGGCTCCAGCAGATACCTGCTCAGAAAATTGACAATTTTACACTGAGTGCTCCCAGTGTGATGACAAAGAAAAGGAACACCTGAATGGAGTACTGATAAAACAGTGCCGATTGTCTCTCACTCCACACATCCCATATATGCAAAATCTGTGCTCCTACTGAGATCTCACATAACAGTGAGAAGCATCAAAACAGCAAAGGCAAACTGTTGACCATGTCACTTAAATATCCAATTGGCAAAAATACCATTTAACTTAATAACAAAATGTGACCTCTTCATTAAACCCATCACAGTAGCAGTGTAGCAGAACGGTGCCTTCCTCAAGGGTACCTCAGCGGGTTCCCAGGACGGGACTTGCGACCTTCTGTTCACAAGGGGAAATAGGCCACCAATGCCCACAAAGCAGGTTATAAGCTGCCATAATAATGCTAATTCATGACAACACATCTATATCCAAGCTATCCTAAGAGTGTGCCCTTTCACATGCATGCTAAATAAATATATTTTCAAATGACACATCACATTAAATTTATTCATGGTGATTAGGTCACAAATAACTTATTTTGATCTTACTGATTACTTATCTTACTTTGACATCTGCTTTAGTCAGCTTTACACCTGTCAGCTCATCAGATATTCATACTCATCAGATATAACAGGTCACTATTGCCCTTCTTATTTTTGTCATATCTGCTTATGAATATTGAATAATGAACCATTAATTATTAACTAATTTCAAACTTTTGCTAAACCCATTGTAATACCATTTTAACAAAAACTGAGGGTAGTACAATTTGCCACTTTGCTAATGTTAGCTTGATTGCACAACAAAATACTAGCATAACATGACCATTGCAAAGTAAATATTATTTAAAACACAGCAGTTTAAATGTGGGTAGTTTGTGATTTTTCTGGCTAGTTTTGTGACTGTGATTTCAATTGCAATTAACTGGAATGTATATATACAGGCCTGTTTTTTTGCCCTTGGCAACCAACATATACACTTTTTTTCACTTGAGGCTTGAATGTTAAATGTAGTGTGCTAGACATGGGAGGTTGGTCTAACTTATCTACAGGCAGGTCACAAGCTCCATGTCTGTGATAATATATTCTGTAATAAAAATTGCACTGCAATTTAAAATTTACACTATTTTAAATTGTAATTTTGGAATAAAAAGATAACTCTTTTAGCCTTAGGAGGAGGCCTTTTTATGAAAGGTTCAAACATCCAGCACAGCTTTAATGAAAACAAACCATTGAAATGCATCTAAGATATGCAGCAGAGATTGTAACTGTTAGTTTAGCATGCAATGATCTACACTTTTTTGTTCTAAAACAAAATGTTCATAGGGAATTTGTTTCAAGCTGTAGCGATGTGTCAGATGAAGGCTCTAGAATTACAACAGGTCATGAGCATATGCATATGTGACATGTTTCAGCAGGAGCTGTTTCTGAGGCAGAAATAATTAGCATGATGGCCTGCTTTGAGTAACTTTGCGTGATCTGACTGCCTCTTTAACTACCAATGTCATTAAAGTTGACTCACAGCAAAATCATTATTCAGCGATAAAGTTTTAATTGCAGAGTAGT
>JBBPDA010000039.1:13129437-13152468 GCA_037974385.1 Arnoldichthys spilopterus
CTTTAACTACCAATGTCATTAAAGTTGACTCACAGCAAAATCATTATTCAGCGATAAAGTTTTAATTGCAGAGTAGTCTTCAGGATGAGATGGTGGGTACAATTAGTGGAAAACGGGAATGCACAAAAGACCTCTCCAGTCTGTTTTATCTCCCGGACAAGTGTCACATACTGAGCATAGCAAACTCAAATTGAAGTCGGCACCAGCTTCCTCTAATTGCCTTGACCTAATGCATGGGAGCTCTTTTTAAAAGCTACCATTCAAGCTGCGTGGTCTTGAATATGGATGCCTTTCTTTCATGATCCAGGTAATATAATAACATTCAATTAAAGACCAATATAAAGGCCATTTACATTATCTCTAAACTTGATACTACAATAATTTTAGAAATGGCCTTCCTTCATTTACACTCCATGATTCTATACCACTTAGGTCAGAACGTAGTCAGAATAAAATATACTTGATTAGTTTCTATACAGTTTATCTTCATTCATTCATTCAATCCTAACCAGTGTTGCAGGGATGCAGGGTTGCCGAAAACTACCCCAGCACTCATAGGGCAAAAGGCAACCAGGAGAGGTTGTCAGTCCATCACAAAGTAGACACACAAACACAATGACGTACACAGTCACAACTTAGGCAATGAAGTAAGACTGCAGCTCCCCAAACCCGCTGTTTCAGAAACACAGTATTTTTCAAAACATTTTAGGCCAGCGACAATCTAACAAAACAGCGACTGTCTAACCCTAACTGTAACAAATTCAAAAGTGTTTATGACACTAGCATTGTTTCAATTGAGTTTTGTATCACAGATTTATCAGAAATACACCTAAAATGACTAAAAGTAAATGTATAGAGTGTAGGCACAGGCTGACTGTCAGTGGCTGCTTATGTGAAAGTGGTTTGTTTATTTACGGTAACTGTTTTGCCAGTGTTGCTTTGAGACTTTGACAGTTGCACAAAATGAAAAAAAATTGTTATACAGTGTTTCCAGGCAAAAAGCAAGTGTGTGTTTCTCAGTTGCCTGTTGTGCTGTAGAGTGAACTGCATAGCACTGGGTGTACTGCTACTGTATCAACTTTCAATAAAAAACAGGGAAATAAAAAAGCTGGGGGTGTAAAGATAATGGCATATCAACTGTAATACTAAACTGCCATTAACTTCTGTAGTCAAGAGTAGAACATGTTAGAACATTCCAAACCACACTGGTGTGACAGCAGACTTCAGGGAAAAGTGGCCACCTGCACAGCCGTGTGATTCTGCATGCTGTAGTGTTAGTTAACGAATGACATTCCTTCATTCGAATAGCCAATCAGATTCTTGTAGCCGGAAAGATTGCAGAATTCAACTAGATAATCTGAGTGCCTTTTACTTGGATTGCCCTCTAGGTTTGCCTCTTCACTGACCCCTATGCAAACATTTTTGTTGTAGTGCAATGACCTAAGATAAAGGCTGTATGTACAATATAGCTTTATTTGGGTTAAATCATGTCTCACTGCCAGAACAGCAAGCAGAGGTCATATCAAAGGAAGACTAAATCTATTCCAAAGACATGACAAGGTGAGGTAAGGCAAGGCAAGGTTCAAAACCAGAAAGCCTGCAAACACAGAATGCAGCTTAGAAAACAGAGAGTTTGGAATAACTAAGACTGTCTGAGAGGTGCATGTATGGGAGATAATGACTCCTTCATGGTCTGCAGGTGTGTTTGATTAGGCACAGGGGGATTCAGGGCAGAGCTGAGCTTGGTGAATGCCAATCCTAACTGGAAGAATCCATGTTGATTCTCCCTAGAGGGAAGAACCATGGTGAAATCTTTCCCAGCAAAGGGAGTACATGACATCTGTATGATTATTTACATCAGTTGATTCCTTCTGGGTGTTAATTCTGTCACATATCACTATCCTGTCAGTACACATCAGTCTGTGCACAAAGGTCAGATTTTTTTGTTGTTGTCTCTTCTGTCATTATTGTTGTCATATCTAACAGATTTAATAAGAAATAATTGAATTAATTTTTAATCCCTAAGACTAATAATAAGATATATTAATAAATAAATGAATGACAGAATTTCTGTGCAGGTATGTGTTAAACTATGAAACAGTAGCTTGGATAATAGCACTTCTAACAGACAGAGGGTTGATTAGGTCCTTGGTTGAAGCTTCAAAGAGGCTGGATCAATATTTTCACAAGTTGGTTCAATTGGAGTGTGTCTGAGATGGGCAAAATGAGAGCCATCATGATTTCTGTTCCACTTTACTGTGAAACTCAGCGACAAGACGCTTTTTAAAACCACTGGATATTAACAGTTTTAGGATTATTGTTATACTGTTGTTTGGTACATATATGTACTTATTGTGATCATTGATATGATAATCAGTGTGTTAATCACTGTATTCCTTACAATAATAAGTATATGCTCATCATATGTTTGTTGTATTTTTCTTTTGTTTTCTATTTACCATCATACTTGGATGGTTTATTGAAAAGGCTGTTGCGATTACAATAGAGATTTGCTTGTCCTCTGTTCCCAACTATCTTGGGAGACCTAGTGAAACAGCTTGAGAAAGTGGAACAAGATCAAAATTACTCTGATTATCTGAGGCATTTAATGTCTTGGAGTTGCCTGAGAGTAACTGCAAGAGTTGATGTTTTGTCTATGAACGATTTTAAGTCACCTTAAGAACAATTTTTTTAACCCTTTTCTCCATGGGGGTGGATCTGGTCATTTCTGCCTAGATGTGTTTACTTGTCTTTAAAGCTTAATATCTTCAGATCAGAACATCATGGAAACACCATTCATCATTGAAAATGGATCAAGACAAATTCACCATGAAGAAAATGAAGTTTAATTTTGAAAATAAGAACTTTTTTATATTTTATTCTGAGTTTACTTTGTATTTTTTGTTAGAGAATAAGGAACCAGTCTCATAACAAGTCTCTTAACTTTTAAATAAATTCAAAAATACTTCATGGATTTCTTCCAATTTTTATTATGTTCATCCCACATGTGTCCTCTGTATACATGTCCAGTTTTAAAGTGACAGAATAAATTGTTCATAGTTTTATAACATATAATGTACAACGAGGGAGGATTTGGCAAATTGTCTAGATGTACAGTTACATTAAAATCTTAATAACTTCAGATCGGCAACTAAAAGCAAGTCATATTTGCATAATGGGAAAAAAATGGAGAAAATGTATTATGGATAATAAAAATAAAACCTGGATGGCGGGTTAGTACATCACTGCATTTGTTTAAATTTAATCCATTATACTAATAATGAAAAAAGAGTAAAGATTATGAGAAACTAAGACAAATGTTTTCAGCTGTCTGTCTCTGCTTTTTGCTCTTGAGATGTAGTGCTGGCCTTGCTCATAGGTGCAGCAGGTCCCCAAGGTGAACAGCCTCCCACATGTTGGAACAATGCAGGTAAGGGAAGTTGGCAAGTTAGATCTGTAAGGGTTGGATGGGCTCTAAAGGCTGGGTGTGAAGCAAGACTGGGCCTGAGCTTCAGCTACAGGAGCAAGTTAACTAGATACAATAACAATATTGTCATTCATCCAAGCTAGTTTTTGTATAAATTGTGTAATATGAGATGCTATATCACATGTATACATTTTCTGAGGTCCTAAATAATTCCTCTGATGAGGGTGCTCTGATGGTGGTAGATGGTTGCGGGACTGAAGAAACAGAATGGCCAGAAATGCTGTGTATGTGTGTGTGTGTGTGTGTGTGTGTTTCTATTTAACTCTTGGTGGGGACCAAATGTTTTCAAAATGACAATTAACTGTTTTATCCAAAGATTTAATTGTTTTAGGAAAAATTAAAATAGCAGAATGGTTGTATTTTGTTTATTGATGATTAAGGTTAGGGGTCTGTGTAGTATGACTGAAATACAGTATTACAGAAATCAGTGGAATGCACATACAAAGCAGTACCAACCTGTATGTTTGTGTGTTTGTGTCAGATAGCAACGATATGGAAAACGGAATAAAGTATTGTAATAATGTTCTATAATAATTTAGTGATTGTAATAATTTTGTGAGAGCAAGCAATAAAAGGGAGATTGTAAATTAAAAATAGGACGTGTGCAGTGGTAAAGTTATGATGTATTTAAATGTTTCCAAATGTAGTTACAAATCATTTGATTCAATTTATTGAATCATTTTCTTAGCTGCAAAATTGTACCCAGCTTAGTCCCAATTTATAGATCTGATTACCATACAGCTGACAGCTAGTTTAGACACAGATGCTGCTTTGTAGCTGGAGGACACTGAACAGGAAGTGGATATGGAAAAGGTCCATGCATAAACCATGTCTTCACATCCTCACCTGAACTCCTCAAAGGAACAGAAGTCTGTCAGGCTCTAAGCCCAGATGAGAGAACAAAAATGTAAACTGCAAACTCTAAAGCAAAGAAATGATTATACCTGAGCCCTCTCTGCTAGAAACCCCAATTTCTGAAAATCTGGGAAATTTTGTAAAATGCAAGGCATCAAACAATAAACATACAACACTTTTTAACTAAGCAGGGCTCAATTTCCTAAATGTATCTTAGTGTTTAGATCTTTTTAACAGATAGAGAGAGTGTTTACTGTGATGCTCCCTCTACCATTTAGGAATGATCTTTTTGTTAAGATGCTTTTGGGAAATAGCAGATGGAATGGATGGAACTAACTGCTGTTTAATGTTTGATAAAATAAATATAAAGTAAATGGAAACCTAAAAAGGCCATTCACTCTTGCTTTCTTTCCCTCTTTCGTTGATTAGTAAGTGTTTTTTTGTGAGTATTTAGAGGTCTTAGTTAATAGCTCACTCATATATTACAGCCTATGCATTCGAAATGAAGTTAGATATATTTTTATACTTTTCTCATATAAAGAGTAAAAACAGCTAAAAGATACTAACAAGTCCTCACTGAAAGAAAGAAAGGTAGAGTGGATTGAGCCATCAGAGTGCGTAATTGCCTGAAAACACTCTTGACGACAGCCTTCATATTCTCATTACACATCAACATGTTAGCACAAATGAGATGACTGTTCATGGTCTATGAATGGTAAAGGTAGTGGTATTTATTTAAACAAATCTTGAAGAGTCATCCCACTGTTCACAGATCAGTCCCAACATCCACCTAAAACTAAACTAAAATCTACTCTGCCCCATTACACCACTTCACCAGACAAGGTAAAATCATGATTCCTTTATTCAGCTGGTCCACAGATGTGGCTCTGATTAAAAAAACAATAGGCCCATTACACAATAATGAGATCATGTTAAATTCCCATTAGCTAGAAAGGGTAAGGAGCCATTTGGGTGGTGTTGAGCATGTGGCTGCTTCTTTGCATTAGGGAGTGGTGTTTGACACAGCTGTTTTCCTCCTGGGATAGAGGGCTTCTTACATAGCTGCACTCGATGGATTCAGAGAGGAAGAGAGAGCGAGTCCTCATGCATAACATTTGAATAATTTTTCCCATGTTCAGAATTGACCACACTGTTGGTTAAAAATCAGCCAAGAGATATTTGGTGTCTGATGTTTGCTCATTCACTTTCGCAGTGGAGCGATGAGGCTCTGAGCCACTTGGGGTGGGATGTACACACGAAACACATCTGAAAAGGATAACAAGATGGCAGAGCTAGTGGGAGCAGGAGATCCATGTTTGTGGTTTTGCTTAAGTGTACACTAATGCATTATCAAATTCCTCAAATGTGCCTAAGTGCTCATTAAGACATGTGGACACGTAATTGTGGTATTCAGGAAAGTTTAGTGTGGTCTTGTGCATTCTTTTGCATATTTGAGAAATGGTACACACTTTAATGTGGACACCAGTATGCAAAACTACTATTGATGGGGTTCCAGCTTGCATGTACTTTTAACCAGATCATCCATTAGTGGGGCCTCCTGCTCATCTGTCTTCAGAGTAGTTTAACTATTATGGATCACCTTCTAGCCATAAAAGTTATAGACCTTAACTAATGACACATTTATAAACTGAGACTGTTGTTTGTCTTTTTTTCTTTTTCTTATTTATCATTGCAATCCAGTGTCAACCAGGGTAGGAAGGGTTCCCCTTATGAGTCTTGGGTCCTACCAAGCTTTTTTCCTGCAGCTTAGGGAGTTTTTGCTTGCCTCTGTTGCCCTTGGCTATCTCATTAGGGGGTCATAAATGGACTACATGAAGCTGCTTTGTGACTACGTCAGTTGTAAAAACCGTTATATAAAAAAAATCTGCATTGAATTGAATTGAACAAAATGACAAGTGCGAACTCTGCGTCAGGCCAAAGATGTTTTAAGCAATGCAACATTTGCTATTTCTATCTCTTTTTTTAACAGTTTATCATACACTGTTGGAAACCACAAAAGTATGTTTATTTGAGATTACTTAACTCGAAGTCTGAAACACGTGTGTGAATGGATATTAGGTATTTAAAGCATATAGTTTTATATTAAGCTCATGCCATCTTTTAATCTATAGTAAATATCCTTAATCAGTTATTATTAACTAAGGTTAATGATTTATAGTGACAGTGTATTTTATTTACAATGCTATTGAGCAAATGTTCATTCTAACTAATGACAATTATTTTGGAACCTGTTGAATGCTGGCTTCGTAGAACAGCTGGTCAGTTTTGGTGTCTTTTTCAAGAGTTTTCCTATTTTTGTAAGCTTTCCAAGCTCAATGTTTTGCCTAGACTAAGAATCAGAATATATGCAGATCTTAAAAATGATGTTAGATGCAGCACAAAACAAAATAATCCTATGAATCCGGTTAATATAAAAACCTAATCTTCATCCGTTTATTATAACATATTTTCCAGTGGCTCTTATTACTGAATTCTCAACCACACTCATGAAGCCCCCTGGTGGCTACAACCCTGTGCTGCACTCCTTATGGCTTCCATTGGGTAAATGTTGTTTTCACTTTGTCACAAATGTCTCTCATAAAATGTCGATGATTAGTGTTGTGGTATAAAATGGCATGGTTGAATGGATTTATGGAAGAAGAAGAAGAGGAAGAAAAAAAAACAATCTGTTGGCCTTCTTGGTCAAGAGGGCCATGCTACACAAATGGTGCCAATTACTGTGCACGCTGTTGCACCTTCCCAGCATGTCTGAGCTGCCTCTTAAGCACAGGAGCTGCTAAAAGCAAGCCCTGAACTCTGGGGAGGCATGCACTTTCAGTACGCTCGGCGCGAGAGTGTGCATTGTCACAGTGCCAGAAAAATTACAGATGTGTTGGAGAAGAGTGAGTCATGGTTGGGTGTTGCGAAATGAACCTGTCCTTTACACCGCCTGACATGGCTTGGATGTTTTGAAAATCAGGCTCTAGACAGAAGTGCTGCTGCTATTTATAAGCATGCTGCTGAGGTCTGGCCTTCCGCTCTGTTATAAAGGTCAGGCTCATTAAACATGCCTTTCATGTAAAGGAATTGCAGAACCAAACATAACTACTTGAGAAGGTCACCTTTTGACATGGTGTATGTATCTTACATGTGTAGCATCTAGCATTATGGAATCTGTATGAATATGCATGAAGGTCTCAGAATTGTTAATTGGCTTGAATTGGGTATCATGTTAGGGTTCTCCCTGAATATTTTGTCACTTCTGCAGCAAAACTTTGAAGGAAGAATAAAAAATAAAGCCATGGTAAACTGAATTTTCTTCACTTAAGAACTGCTTTAAAATAATTTGATTTACACTGTGACATGGTTAAAGTCTTAAGATGTCTTGTAACCTCCCAAGTTGAAAACTGATCTGCAAAAACAGCATATTTAGAAATAATTGTTAATATGATGTCAGAAAAACTGTAGCATATGTGCAGTGATTAGGGACTTGTCCATGTGATTAGATGGATGTAGGTTCAAGTCCCAGCCCAGGTACCACCGAGGTACTGACCCACTACACTGTTAATAGTTGCCTGCTGATGAATGGGTTAAATGCAGAGTTCACATTTCATTGTGGTGCACAGGGGTGTGTTCACAAGGACAAACAGACATTTTCACTTCACACTGGACATCTGTCAAGGGGCATTTTATCCCCACCACTGTAAACTTTGTCCCCACATGTTTTGAAATGTAGCTGTTATCTAGACATCTAGACACTGTATTTCCCACGTTTGCACTAGACCTCACTATGTCAACTTTACTGGGATTTTGACTTGGCAAATGTTTAGTCCTAAAAGTATACGTTCAGTTACCATCAAGTGCATGTGTAAAATGGATAACACATTAACCCACATTAATGTCTTGAATGTAGGATTTGGAGGCTTGAATGTACTTTAATGTATTAAGACTTTTTTTCATGTCATTTGGACCATTTGTATTGCTCCATTTAACAGAGCAGCTTTGTCAGATGACTTTAATACAAACAGCAACAAAATCAGTGCTATTGTTGAAATCTGATGCACAATTGCACATAATTTAGTCATGACCCCTTAAATGACCATTACTGGCCTTTGCTCTGAATCTCTGCCGTAAATGAAATTCCCATTTGGGCTTAATTTTCTGTGAAATAATCCCTCCAAATGCTCTTAATTCACTCAACATGCACTCGCATGCATTTTATATACACAGCACTACAGACACTTTCAAATGAGGCTGAGCTCTATACAAACATGCTAAACAATTTTTCTCCACTTGCTGGCATTAATAAAAGACATATGCCTCAGTGGAAGAACAGAGGATACTATTTTTCTTTCTAAAATCCGCGTCGTCATTTATTCTAGAACGTTCCAGTTGCCTGATCTTTACCTGCCTCAGCTCTCTTTTCCTGGAGGTGCAGTACATCATCATGTCATTTCAATAAATAAATTAGTTCCAGCCAAATTATTCTCTAACTTAACCATGTAAGAGCTTTTGTGCTCTGAAGGTGCTATTATGTACATCAGAGATAATGGAGAGAAGTAAATGAACCTTAAATATGTGGTTTAGAATATAAGAAAATTCCAGACAGACTGTATTTAAAAATTCATAAAAATATATTTAAAAATCATAGGAAGAGCTATGAAATTTTAAAATAAAAGACAGAAGAGTGTTGTTATGCATGAGTACTTCAAGACAGTGCATTTGAAATGAAAGAATGAGGTCAAGGAGAAGATTATTAGTTTTAATTCTGAGGTATTTGATATTCATGTGAAAAAATCAGTATATCCCAGGGAAACATTTTATACATATATTTATATATTTTTTTCACATATTTGAATAAGCAAACATTTCACATTACAAAAGAGTAATATATAATATACACACACACACACACACACACACACACACACTGTATATAAGATGTTTGAGGGTTTTCTCCCTTATTCAAATCCCCTCACAACATTTCAATGGGGTTTAAATATGGTCTTTGACTAGGTTATTCTATAATAATCTTGTTTTTATTTGCTAGTGTGCTTAGGATCATTATCCAGTTGAAAGGTCCACCACAACTTTGACTTTTGGACAGATGGCCTCACATTTGTCACAGTACAAATATAAAGATCACATTTCTCTGTAATGCTAATACATTTTAAGCATTTATGTAGCAGCATGGCTGAATAATTACTAGGAAAATAGCCGATATTGAAATCGGCTCATGTAATGGTACATGTCAACTATTATCAAGTATCTGAGTGAACAACTACTGTGATGATTAACTAAGTAATCATTTTTTTCTAAAGGCCAAACAATAAAAAAAATATTAAGAGACATTGCCTTTAAAAAATTCAAAAAAATCTTTACTGGAAAAAAATTATTTATCTCTTTATAAACATAAGAACACTAATAATGTCTTACTGGGATGTAATGTGTATATTTGGGCTCTGCTTCATACAGGTTTAATGTATTGATGTTAGCAGAAAAGACTTAAATTTTTTATGCCTTGTTCCTACATCTAACATTTGTTTTGTTGAAACTTCTGCTGTGGTTCAGACATTTCATTTAGAGCTTAAACTTGACTGACACATCATCGGTAATAAGCAATGCTTTTAAGACACAACTATTAGCAAGCCTATCTCAACACGCAGTCAGTTTACATCAATAATGCATCAATAGAGTATATCCCTGTTGCTTATTAATTCATATCTGCTATTTGATGAAGAGCGCAGTGTTTTGGCTGTGCTCCATGACTTCTCATCAGAAACACTGGTTAATTAGGGATAAAAGAGTGTTTTGTATTCGAGTTTAGAAACCAAATAGGTCATAATGTGGCTCTGATTTTAAAGGGGCCATATCCCACTTTTTTGATGACATTGAGTGGCCTCTGTAGTTTCTTATCTAGCATTTAACAACAATCAAGTATTGATTAAATTCAAATGAATGTTTTCTAAAGATGTGTGTAATAGAGACTAATAAGTGTAAATAAGTCTAACCTTAACCTCATGCCAAAGCATAACGTAATCCCAGATCCAACCCTAACCCTAATGTTTTAACCAAATACAATATCTTTAGGTAATCTATTGAGAACTCTCAGAATAAAGTGTTACCCATTGTGCTTGTATTTTATTTTTACCTGAGGTCCACTACTGGTTATAATTGAATTTTATATGATAATTTCCCACTTTTCTATATCATTTAGAACTAAACAGATTTGTGTTACTGTGCTTTTAAGACAGCTATAAATAAATTAACTCTGCCCTGCTTTATTCCTGCCTTTTGGATGCCCCGTTTCATTCAAAAACAGTTCATGGTGAAACACTCCTTATTACTTCAGTATGTATGGGTCATATAAACTTTTGCAAGTTATAGAGACAAATATTTGTAAATATTTGTGAATTCAGTTCATTCAATCAGAATGTTTTGCAGTTTAGTTTCCACATTTGGGTCACGAAAGCGAGATGATATGGAAGAAAATGCAGCGAGTTAAACAAAAAGGGGTTTAATAAACAAGACAAGCAAACACACCTGAGAAACATGAACTAAAACAAAACACAAAGGCAGGGTAACATAAACGAGGCGAGGGAGACACCAACATGAACGACTTCAATAATCCATGAAGACTAAGGCAAACACAAAGGTATAAGAAGTGCACACAAACTAGGGACACCTGGACACCATGATGAGATGAGAGACGAGACACAGCTGTGAGGTGGGGCTAGGGCGTGGCTAGATACAACATGAGGCATGGACCACGTGGAAAATGAAAACAAGGGACATGAACCATTACAATTTGGACTGTATGGACTGGGTAGTTAACAGCATCTTTTTAAACTTTAACACTGTTTGTATACTGCATCAGTCTCTTTTATAGCAAAAGAAATGTCTCTTTAAACCCTTAAATTGCAAAGTTAATTACATATCAAGCTTATTACTCAGTAATTCATATCAAAAGCATTTTCTTTTTTCTTTTGAGTTGTACTAAAGCTTAAAGTGGATATAGAACCACAGTGCACTCTGGTTCAACTTCAAGTTATCAACTTATAGGAGAGTATATAAGTTATGGCCTGCTGTCCTTGAGGCCCACTGCCCTGCACATTTTAATACTTTAACACACCCACTTTTCAGCTTAGTGAGGAGTTGTTTGTGAATTTCATACCAATGTACTACACTTTAATTGTTAGCTGAAGTCCTTGAGGGTAGCTGTTGCTTTATTACACTGGTCTCACTGTTGTTGTTGTGATAATACTCCTTAGGGACCAGCCAGAGCTCATCATAAATTTGTGAATGTACTCATCAAAGGGCTAACACATTATCTTCACATCAACCCACTTTACCCCAAGGAACAGTGGGCAGTGGAACTAGCATTTGCCATTCTGAAAACTACATAAATTTTATATCCTTTTTTTCCATGTAGCTACAGAATAATAGGTTGTGGCCAGGAGCCTCTCTGAGTGGGTAGAATTGCCCTCTTCCCAATCACTCACTATGATGCTAGCCACCACAGGCATCTGTTAGCTGATGTAAAAGAATTGCCAATAAGTGTTTTCCTCCAAGTTTGTTGAGTGGCAGTTCAAAAAGATTCAGTGGTGTCTCGGAGGACATATGTGCTGGCCTTCATCCTTCCAGCATTGGTAGGGTTGTGTGCTTAGGTGAGATCTAGCTAACTGATGGAATTGGACTTGGGTAAATTATGGATGTAAAAGGTTTATACTGTACTTCCACCTTATAGCCACTGCAATCTGAAATCCAATAAGCTCAAATACAGTGGCACAAAGCCATTGTCCAAATATGAATGGTATGTTCTGAGAACCTCCATATGCATCACAATAAACTAAAAGGATTGACAGCAAATCAATAGCTACTGCACTTAAAATAAACTACCTCAGAGGAACATGCACCACAAAAGAAGAGAAATTGACAAAGATGGTTCAGATGAATTAGAGCACAACTGTGGCTTAATAGCTTGGCTTTTAGAAAATGGTAATTGCCATTGTTCTGTTTTCCCTATATGGCACTGTGTCATGGGAGTGCAGTGTGGTTCTATATTCACTAAAGCTTTAACTCTGTTCAACAGGAAAAGCACCTGGGAACATGGTCTCAATATTGTACATGCAATTTGAAGTCTGTAAAGTCTAGTTTTTGATTGAGGCACATTCCAGGACTGCAAATCAGAAAGATGTCATTTTCATATACGAGTCTCACAAGTGCAGTAACTACAACAGCCAGACCAGTCCTACAGGATAAACAGACGTTAAAATAATACATAAAAATAGACAATGACATATAAACTTCATAAGTGTATCTCAGGGAAAACAATAAAATGCAAGAAACGTACAGGGTAGTTGTTTTGACTCATCTCAGTTGTCCTCTAGTTACGTAAATCCAGTTATGCAGTGAAGATACCATGTAAGGGCATTTGCCACTCGCGGTCCCAGCTTATTCTAAAATTGCTAATGGGGAAAATGTTCACATTGATGAAGCAAAAAATTAACTGACCATAACAAATGATACTGAAACGCACACTTAAGCAAAGCAATTACAAATTGGACTTCATTGACATATGCATTAAGCGAGGGCCTTGCTGCATCTCGTTTGAAAATGCTGACTGGCAGTTCTCAAGAGACAAGAAAGGAAATGCAATCTGACAAGGATAAAGAAGGGAGCAGTGATTTAAAAGAGCTGGAGATAAAAGTTCCTACGACTAGACAGTGCATATTAACAAGCTGATGAGTCTCAGGTCTAACAGGAGAGTGTTGCAGGCATGTGTCAGTGCAAAGGTAACATCTCATCTTGTCAAGGCCATTGGTTTCCATTTGCCATTGGACCAGAATAATTGTAAACTAACTGACCTGAAAAAACATCGACCTGGTCCAATGTAAATAATTTAGTTACTCTGACACATTTTAAAATGTGCACTAAAATTTCTCATTTGATGAAATTACATTTTTTCCAGGATGTAAGGTTTATTCTCTAGTGAAAATGTTTGTTGGTAAAGCATGAATTGGTCCGTTTGCACAGCATGACAGACAGGGTGACATTGCACATGCTTCCTTCACTGTGCAAACCCTTTCTTGGAATTATTAATCGCTATTGGATTTGTTGGAGAAAAACAGGCTTTTGTTGTGCAGTCACACAGATGCTGATTTGCTAGCTTGTTATTTAGTAAGAGCAGAGATACTGACCCTGCCCCCTTCCCTTCATAAAATGCAATGCATCCATGTGCAGTCTCAATCACTCTCCCTGAACTATGCCATGCTGAAATTGAGTGCAGCAAGTCTGAGGCATCCTGTCTATTCAGGTGCTATAGCTGCCCACTCAACCTTCTTCATACATGAAATCTTTATATCTGAAACATCATCATTCAGTGATAAGGGTTTACACTGCACTTAGATTTCTAGATATTTCTGTTTAAAATAGTTGAAATTGAGGATTTTTTTAGCTCTGTAAACTTTAATAGCTATTTTAATAGTTTTTTGCTTTTATATACTAACACAACTGCTTCTACTACAAATACAACTACTGCAGCGGCTTTTATTACCACTACCACCACTACTGCTACTACTGCTGCTTCTCCTACTACCTCTTATAATGCTCCTTCAACTAATGCTATTACGCTGCAATTGCTGATTCTACTACCACTACTACTACTACTACTACTGTTACTTCTAATACCACTACTACTGCTGCTGCTATGTCTACTACCACTATATCACTATGACTACTGCTTCTACTAACACTGCTACTGCTTCTACTACCACTTCTACTGCTGTTCCTGCTGCAACTTTTGCTACCACTTCAACTACTACTTCTTTTATTAATACTGCTGTTGCTTCTACTATGCAAGTGTGCAAGTGTCGTTCGCATTTGCAAATGGTTTTTTTTCAGTTAGTAGTGTAGCACGAGAGAGGAAAAACGGCATTCATGGCCACGATAGTCATGTAAAAGAGTGCTTGTTCGATCGCTCTTTCAGTAGTGTGCATAGATGTAACAAAACCACACATCCTTGAGAAACGTATTTGGGAAGAACTAAATAAAAGTTTGGACATCAATAGTGTTATGATCGATGCTTCTGTAGTTGTCACATCACTTGTCGTTGGCGGGATGTGTGTAGGTCAAAGCAAGTTTAAAGCCTAGCACAAAGCCTAGCTACTACTACTGTCGCTTCTACTACTACTGCTGCTACTGCTACTGCTACATCACTACCACTATGACATTTACATATTTACACATTTACATTTATTCATTTGGCTGATGCTTTTATCCAAAGCAACTTTCAGGACAGAGGAAACAATCAAGCATTAGCGCTGCATAGGGCAACACTGAAGGTGGTGCTACAAGGAAGACCGCATTTCTCATAATTGTAAAATAAATAACAGACCACTACTACTATGATACATACATATACCAAGTGCTTACATGAACTACAGAGAACAACTACTACAAAATACATATGCCAAGTGCTTGCAATATTTATAGAGAACAACAACTACAAAATACATATGCCAAGTGTAACTACCAACAGCGACTACTAAAATAAATACATAAGCCATACTACTGTTCTGCTAATACTGCTACTGTTTCTACTACTTCTTTTACAATTGTTGCTTCTATTACTATTACTACTACTACTGCTGCTGCCTAAACTTTCTGTAATAAAAAAATTCTGTAATGATTCAAATTCCAGACCGGTGCAAGTACCACTGAGGAACCGGTAAGCAATGTTCCATCCCCAAGCACTGCTCCCTGGGAACTGCCCATGTCAGCTGCTCACTGCTCCTATGCAGATGGGCTAAGTACAGAGGTCACATTTCATTGTGGTGTGTTGTGTGCTGTGCTGTGTGCTGTACTGAGGTGTTTTCACAATGACAAACAATCCCTCACTATTACTGCTACTACTACTACTGCTACTACTACTACTATTACTAAAGCTGCTGCTTCTACTACCACTAGTACTGCTGCTCCCAGCTGCTGCTGCTTCTGTTACCACTATGACTATGGCCGCATCTACTACAGCTGCTGCCGCTAATATTTCTACAACTGCTGCTTCTACTACCGCTAATACTACTGTTGCTGCTATTACTTCTACTACCACTACCACTATGAAATTGAGTATTGAGCTTTGAAACCAAAAGCTTTTTGAGCTTTTTAAAGAAGAGAATAATTTCCAGTGGTTTGCCTCATTATTACTCTTTCCAGTTTTTCAACTATTTACTTCTAAATCCAAATAATAATAACACTGTGCCAGAATCATCACTGGCTGAATCCAGTCCCTTGTGACTGCTCCTCAGTCAGATTCTAATAATACTCTTCAAACAGCTCTGCCCACAGTGTGAAAATAATACACACCACATTTCCCTCAGCAGCAACTTCAGCACACTGTTACTAGCTAATAGAACATGTGTATCTATGCTACAATTAAAAATAAAAACATATAAAAAATTATGTAAAACTTGGTGTCTGTGTTTAAACTGCTTCTTGGACACATTTCTGCACTTGTTTATGTGCTGAAATTTCAGAAATTTACTGATAACTGAAATGTCAGTGGAGTTAAAAGTACATCCCCAAACAGTTATTTAGTACCAAGATGAATTAACATTGTTGTATTTGTTTTTTTAATGAGTGTGTTCTGCATGTCTTGATTAATTAAAGCTTGTAGAGAAGTTAAGTGCATATTTTTTTCAGTGTGAGGCCCCATATTGCCTAAATAATGTATTGCTATTTGGGTTTTGTAAACATTTGAATTATTGATTTAAATTGTTTGTACTTAATCCCAATAAAATAAAAATTTAAAAACCAAAAATAATTTTAAGTTTAAGTTTAACACAAGGCAGACCCAGGACACGCTGGAGGAATTATATCTCTCGGCTGTCCTGGGAACGGCTTTGCATACCCCCTGGAGAGCTGGTGGAGGTGGCTGGGGAGAGGGAGGTCTGGGCTTCTCTGCTGAGGCTGCTACCCCCGCGACCCGAACCCCGGAAAAGCGGAAGGTGATGGATGGATGGATGGACAGCTTTAATGTTTGACCAGTACACTACTGTTTAAAAGTGTGGAATTACATATTTATAATTGCTCTTATTTTACTCTATAAAGGGTATGCATGTGTCCTCACAGTAGGCGGAGGTCACTGCAGTTACACCCACTGAGTGGCAGAAAGACTAATTTTTCTGAGTGGCATTATTAGCATTCAGCTTGAATGCCACAAAAGACAAAGGACCCAGGAAAGAGGTGTATCAGAGCAATCTTTTTAGACTACTGAAATCCAAAGAAAGATTTTTTTGTGTGTGTTGGCAGAAGCCACTGACATGGCAATGAAGTACACAGGACATAACCGAAAACAGTGCTGCATGTGAATATATATCTCTATAAGTCATGCTATGCATGTACAATTGGCTTTCAAAACAGTCTCTGTCTTCTCTGCCTCCATATAAGGGTTCAGTAGGGGTTTCTTCATTCTTTAGCCGTGTTTTACCCTTAATAAGCATAAACCTGTGTATTATTGCATTATATTCTCACTCCCAATTGTTTATGAATGTGAATTTACTCTATGACTTTATGGCCTTCTATACAGCTCTTTCATCTATCATCTACTGCTGTTAGCTGTTCCTCTCTCTAAATGCATTTTACAGCTTCCTTTAGTTTCATTATTTGAAATCTATGAAGGTGTAAAGTACTAGCCTCATAAAAGAACAAAGTCAATCTGAACATTTTTGAATGGTGTGTGGTGTACACCTATCAGCCACAATATTAAAACCACTTACGGGTGAAGCGAATAACATTATCTCATTACAATGGCAGCTGTCAAAGGATGAAATATTATATTGGGCAGCACATTAACAGTCAGTTCTTGAAGTCGAAATGTTGGAAACAAAAATGGGCGAGTGTAAGGATCTAAGAAATTTTTGAAAAGTTAGAAAGTTGTGATGGTTGGAAGACTGAGGCAGAGCATCTCCACAACAACAGGCCTTGTGGAATGTTCCTGGTAAACAGTGGTCAGTATATGGGTCAAAAGTGGTTCAAGGAAAGACAATCAGTGAAACGGTGACAGGGTTGGGGGTGCCCAAGAGTCATCTGCCAATGACTAAAAAAGGAGGGGATTACAGCACAGTTCACCATCTTGCTCGTCTCACAGTTCGACTCTTGTCATGGTCAAGTTTTTGCGCTTGTCCCCAAAAATAAGTTATCTAAGCTATTTGAGCTAAAAGGAAAATTATTCTATTCTCCCAGACACATATACACGAATATGTTTGTTTTTATGGTGTATGTATGTGTATGTAATACTGCATATTTACCAAGAAGGAACTTATTGAATAGCCACATTGCTTTACTTTACTTCTCAGCTGTATGCTAATTATAGTTTGGGGAACATCAGCTATTTTTGCCTTAGTAATTTTTTTATTTAATTCCTCTGACCTTCATGTCTTAGTCCCCTGTGTGCCCTGTAATCAACAGCTGCATAAGCCCCTTTGGAGACTTGCAGATGCACATTGTTTATGTCGCACCCTTGCTTTCGCTTGTTTGGTGGTGATGGTGGAGTAAGCTGGAGGCTGCGGACAAATTAGAAATCCTCTGTAAAGCTTGATAATTAACTGGCCACCCTTGAACCTTGGACAAACTTCTCAGTGAGACAAATGAGATGCAATTATTTCTACCCAAAAAATGCCACGAGTCATCTAAGGAGAGGCAACAGATGCCACTCAAAAGTGAGTCAACCAACAATTTCCAGGGTGTCTCAGCACATAAGACATGCAGGAGAAAAGCTCAATCATAGTACACAGTATGCACTTCTTAAGGAGGCTGTGGTCTCAGTGGACAGAATCCAGATGAATGGTGGATGCCATTGTATTTAACAACAAAAGCTGCATCAGTAGTGAATCTGATTCACCACATATTTACTGTATATAGTTTTCAGGCGGATAAACAAAATAAACATGAAAGAATGCTGGGCTATATACTGTATATCAATGTTTGTGTATATGCAGAACATCCTTTTATAATGACAGAATATAATGCCATGCACAACATCACTGGGAGTCTGTTAAAAGTAGTAAAATGCATTTATTAGGTCCCTGGATACCTTTGTGTGGCTGCTTTCATATAAAAAACTCCATTCATTTTATTTTTATTTCTTTTTTTTGTTTGTTTTTACACCATTTGAAAATACTTTTCACTTTGTATTTTGTGTGAAGATTTCATGATGAAAAGTCCAGGAGAAGTGAGGCAGAATGAAATCTTAATGTTCCTTGCTTTGGATGATAGACACGGGCCTAAAACCCAAAAGAACATTTTAGTTGGAGTCTAATCAAGTGATTTTATGCCAAAGCATTTTTAATCAAATACCTATTGTAATGAAGTGGTAGCTATTTTGAAGAGTTGAAGGTTCAGAGACAGTTTCCAGGTACTCTAAACATTGTTTTGATTGATTGCTGATGTTGTTTTGTTTGTAAAGGTGTTTTCTGCACACAAAAGACTGACTCACCTGATGAAAAATTAAATGTGCTGTTTTTTTTTGCCTTCTTTTTAAAACAGACATTCACAGGGCCAACTGGCATAAATAGGCTAGTGATGCTAAGCCTTCCCTCTAAAATCAAACATCAAAAACTGTTTAAATGTAATTTTTATACATTCAACATAGGTTTAGTTGCTGTTAAAACTCTGTGGGCCAATTAGCAACAGCACCACTATCAAGTGAGTAAATGATTATTTGTCATTGTGAACACACCACATCACACAGTGCACCAAAACAAAATGTGACCTCCACGGGGCAGTGCTTAAGGATGGTACCTTTCTCATGGGTACCTCACTGGTTCATTTACTGGTCTGGGATTTTAACTAGCAACCTTCAGGTCACAGGGGCAACTTCCTTACTGTTACACCACCACTGCCTCACAGGCCTATGTGAGAAAAACATGATTTGGTTCAGATGGGGATGATACACCTCTAACCCCAGGTGTAGGATTCAAACAGCCGCTGCTGTGCTACAACATTTTACATGGAGCAAAACCCCCTCTAGGTAGGTTTACAATGGGGCTAATTTATTTTAGCCCACAACCTCCAGTTCCACCTTCCTGCAGTCTGCAGTAAGTATTATAGGCCAAGTGAAGTACAAAACTAGTGCCAGGAACCTGTTTTCAAATTGAATATATTTAGAATTAGCTAAAGGAATGCATTTCTAAATGAAAATGTACCTTGAAAAAACACATAGACTTAGCACAGTAAAAATGTTATGTAATTCTTTAGTTCTAGTGCATCAAAACAAATGCATGCCCATTTATGAGTATAAACAAGCTACAAGCACTTTAGAGCACTAACCTTTTATGGTTTGTGACACCTTATGACAAGAAAATGATTGCTGCACTGGCAAAAGGATTGAAATAACAACAAGGATAGTAATTACCATGAACTTGGTCTTTCAGAAATACAGCTAAAAGGAGGAATAAGTGATACATGCATGTTTTTATGCATAGCATTACATATAAAACTACATATAAAAGTTTGAGCTGTACCCCTCAGAACAAAAGGTAAAGGTAAACAGCATTTGTGAACATTTTTTAATCTTTCCAAAACTTGGAAACCTTCTATCATCTCAAATGTTTTCATTCATTTCCAGTGAGTTGATTGATGCATGCAGTGAAATTACTGTAGAAGTGACATTATACCTTATGAAAGCTTGTTAATTCAAAATGATATCAAAATGAAGAAAATCTTCTTGAACAAAAACACATCTGTATGCACTTATGAAACTAGAGAGCAAACAAACCAAATAATTGATTGGGACTAATGGTTATGTAATTTTATGGTGGCATTAAAGTCACCTGATTGGCTTTCAGAACTTCCTAAACACTACACTAAAAATAAATCTAAGAGACAACTAAGCCTAATGGATGTATGGGGGGCTATAGGGGAGCTCTTGCAGATGTGGGTCTTCTGGGTTCCCAAGCAGAGCCATGTCTGGAATTCCCCTAACAAAGACATTTGATTTTAGTGTATTTACATTATAATGATTATTACTGCAATCAAAACTGAGCTAAAACCTTAATAATATCTTTAATTTTGGTCATTCAGCATTTCTGGTCAAAGTGCCGGGTTGTAGAAAGGAATGGTAACATTAGTTTCGATTATCACCTCAGTTAATTGCTGTGGCTGTGAAGCCTTAGAGCAAACTGCAGCAACTTCAGCCACAGGGGAAGCTTCTATGTCTGATGACTCAGCCCCTCCTTCTCATCAGACTTTCAATCTTCTTTAATTTTTTGGACAGCACAATCCGGATGTTTCAGGGTTGATTTTCAAAGTGCTGATTAGATTGCTTGGTGATATTGTTTTTTGAGCCCACAACTTGTGGCCTCCAAAATCTATTTGCGTGTTTTGCACAGTGGTAAAGATCAGCAATGGCCGTATGCAAACGTTTGGATGCCCTGATGTAAGGCCAAATGTTTTTATTAAGTGAATACAAGTGGTATTCAAAGTTCTTCTACTATGGATTACTTGCAAAGTGTGTCTCTAAATTGCCATTCCAGTTTATGGCAGTACCTTCATATTCATTCATGTGGTCCCTTAAGCTACATCTACAAATGACTGTGCGCAATGAGTGTCAAAAATACAAAAGTCATTGACCTTATCTCTCTGTACCGCAGATAAGGAGCATCCCTATATTTGATACCTAAAGCTGAGTCCGCCAAGCTTTTCATGGCTTTTCATCTGATGTTGCCCTGTTCTAAATTGCAGTGGTGATAATGGGAGCAGATGCAGTCATTTCCAAATGGACTCTGACTTATCAGTGAGAGCACAGTGTGCTTTGAATGTGACTTCCCCTATCACTATTCAGCTCATGTGGCTGCTGCGCTTGTGATTTGCACTTTGTTCAGAGTGTGATTTGATAGCTCTCTCATGGGTTGTAACCTCCAAGGCACATTGGATTTCTGTTGAGGATTACTTAAGGTTGTGTTCAGAGGTGCATAGTAAGGAGCAAGTTATAGAACAATGCATTATAAAGTAAGAAATGTACACTGCTCCTTATACTCTTTACTACTAATAAGATGAATGTTGGTAAAGCAGACTATGAAGTTCAAAAGGAGAAGGAATCCTATGAGTTAATATTACAGTCAAAGAAGTAAATTTTTATGCACTTAAAAAAAAACTCAGGAATTGAGTAAACACATATACAAGCTGTTAAAAATCAACAGATTCACAAATGCTTTAAAAGTAAACCCATTCAAATGCATTTTACAAACAATCAGAAGCATTTTAAATATAAACAAATTTAACACTTTAAAAATAAACATGTGTAAGTGCTTTAAAAACACCATTCACAAGTGCTTTAAAAGTAAACACATTAGCATGCATTTTAAAAAAAACAATCACTTTATAAACACAGTATAAACACTTTATAAAAACTTTAAATAAACACATTCAAAAAGCCAAACAAAGAACAAATTTAACAAACACTTTAAAAATAACCATGTGTAAGTGCTTTAAAAATAAACCTATTCAAAACAGCGTTAAAATGAAAAACATATAACAAACACTTTGAAATAAACAACACATTTAACAAGCTCTTCAAAAATAAACCAATTCAAAAGTGCTTTAAAAAAAGCACATGAAACAGCCCTTAAGAAAAGTGGTGGGGACATGTCTCAAGTGTCCCCAACGTAAATGATACCTATGCACTGTAATTTTTGTGACCAGAAGAATCAACGTCTATTCTGTCTTGTACAGTTTAACTAGAGTAGCCACCAAGAAACAGAAATGAAATGTGTATTATTATTGTGTGTTTATGCCGTAATGTGACTTAACATTGACTGTACATATGCAGTCAAAGTCATTTGTACTGCTAAACACAAACACATTAGAAATTAAGGTAATCTCACCAGTTTTGTGTGTGTAACTGCGTAATCTACACTACTGTAATTCACACGTAACAGTGAATACATTGCCTGTAGTTACTGTTTGTACCTACACAGTTATTGGGGACATTAAATGTGGGACCAAAGGTTCTTCACGCTCATCTTCTTTACAAAAATGGTTCTTTGAAGAATCAAAGATAAAAAGGCTCTGCAGGTAACATCACATTGCTTTTAAAGACTTTTAATAAAACGCAGGCTTTCATCAGAGCACTAGAATGTGTTATTGGGCATGTAAACACACACAAATATGTTGGTAAACTTTTGGCAAGTGCTCTAATCCATTGTGATTGAATCTGAATATGAGTGCGGCGCGAGAAGAGACATAGTACTTTTATTGTTGTAGCAGTAGTGCATCTGAACAGAGAAAATGTCTCCCATGTGGGGCAGTGTTACTCAGTGAAGACTCAAAAATAGAATAAATAGCACATACAATTATTCTTGCTTTATGAATACGTTGCTGCTTTAAAGAGTAGACATTTGCTATGTGATTCTCCACTGGGACGTATTATTAGACTTTTTTTCCCATAGAAGAATCACTTTTGCCTGGATGGTTCTTTAAAGAACCATATCTGAAAAATAAGATACGTATATACATAATTAGCATAAAGTATAACTTAAGTAAGTAGTACATCCAAGTTGGCAACCTTCCCCAGTATTTACCAAAAGAGAATCTAACTCACTTTGTAAAAATCAGCAATAGTGTTTGTGCCCAGTAGTGTTTGTACCTGAGTAGCTCTCCCATGTGAGGCAGTGTTTTATGAATAGGTTGCT
>JBBPDA010000039.1:13158097-13177254 GCA_037974385.1 Arnoldichthys spilopterus
AGACAACAACCTGGACAAAATATGAAACAAGGGCACAAGGACAGGGAACAACAGGGGATACAAAAACTGGAGCAGAGAGAATGAAGTCCCGGGCTGAGGGAACAAGGTCATGAGCCCAGAATGCGCGAAGGCGGAGCTTGATGGTGCCCGTGACGTCCAGGGGGAGCCAGGCGGTGCCCGTGACATCCAGGGGGGAGCAAGACAAAGACAGTGACGTAAACACAGAACATGGCGTAGACAGCTGAAGGCAGCAAAGCCGAAGCAACCTTCACGGGCTCCTGAGACGTAGAGGTGGGACACGGCGGCTTCAGCAGTTATTCTAGAACAACCCTCGTCCACCCTTGGTGACCCGGAGACTGGAACCTCTGGCGTCCTCGGCGACCTGGAGGCTGGACATGGTGAATCCTGCACCGTGTGTGCGGAGCTGCTCGGTCAAGTCCCTGACATGGGGGCGGAGCGGCTTGGCAACATTGGCGACGTGGAAGCGTGGCTTGGCAACCCTACATCAACTCTATGCAGAAACGCCAGCCAGTCCTCTTGGCCCAAGCTCATCTCAAATAGATTAAAAGACTGTGGAACCCTGTGGTGTAGTGAATCCACAACTCAGCTTGTTTCTGAAAAAATGTGCACTGAGTTCTGTGCCAAAGAGAAAAATGATCATCTAGATTGTTATGAGCAAAAGGTGCAAAAGCCAGCATCTATGCATCAGTTCCCACAGCATGGGTGAGTTGCATGTATTTGAAGGTAGTGTTATCTTTGAGGCATATATTAAATTAAAGTATATTAATTTTAGAGAGACACATGTTGCCATCAAAGAGATCTCTTCCCAGGCCTTAATGCTTATTTCAGCAGGACAATGCCAGAACACACTGTGCTACAACATTACTTTGCAAACAGAGACCGTTTGTGTGCCTGGCCTGCTGCCAATCCCGATCTGTCTCCTATTGAAAATGCATGGAGATTCTTGTAGAAGAAAATCAAACAACAGCACCCACAGAGTGTTGAGCAGCTGAAGTCTTATATCAACCAAGAATGGACAAAAATTTCCAATTCCAAAACCACTACAATCAGTCTCCTCAGTTCCAAAATGTTTAAAAAGTCTAAAAAAAGGTGATGTAACACAATGGTAAACATACCTCAGCAAATGTTTGTACAGTGGCAAGTTTATATATGCTATAGTAACGGTTAGATTTGTTAATGCTTCCATGTACAAATCTGTATTAATTACATTTGACTACTACTAACAACATTTGTAGATCTTCAGATTGATTTTTTTACACTACAGAAGTATAAAGTACAAGCTGAAACAATATGCCATAATGCAAAGCCAGGTTAGAATAGTGATACCATTTGCTGTACTTTTCCACAAATCAGATTCTTTGTGAACTTTGTACGAAACAAGCTAAAAACCCACTGTCTGTCCTGTTCACTAGTAAATTTCACAAACTGTGAAAGACTTTACATACTGAGACATTTACTGATCTCCCACAAACTGGGCTATGGAATGTGTTCCTTTGTGCTTTACATGCTATTCCTATATGAAGACATTTTAAAGGGTTTTCTTTCATTTGTAGATATTCGTAATGAATCAATTCACTGTTGACAAAAGAAGAAGGTTTGTTTTAGGTAGCCCAGTCTTCCAAAATCATCCAACTATGGCTCTGCTTATCTAACACTAAATAAACAAAGCTTTCCGTAAGTGACATGCAGATATTTACTGGACTTTGGTAATCATTTAGCTGTGCAACGAAAAGGGCATTGACCTTTCAAAAAATCTGCCTCCAGTAGAACTGTGTTTTGACCAACACAGTGAAGTTACTTTCCCTTGGATATCCGACAGACATTCACTGTGGATCCAGCACGGATTTGGTGTACGGTTTGGCCAACCCTTTACTTTTAGAGGATGGTTAGCAGACCCTAGAGCCCTCGCTCTTAACCACAGTGGCTTCACTTTGGGACCGTCAATAAATTACTTGAATTTATATTACTTGAAGAGCAGAATTAACTTTTTATACCTGCCACATCAAGTGACCAATTGACTGAACATTAATGCAGAACTGAATTACTACACTGTACAAATCAGACACACCACTTTCTGTTGTATTTTAATGTACTGTATATGCTGTAATATTTAATTGAAAAAGCAGCATTTTAATAGAAAAGTCTTGATTTTTGTTCATTCTCTGTCAAATGACCCACTGATTTAAAATGAATGCAGAATTGTATTACCACGCTGTACAAATGAGATGCTCCACTTCTTACTTTATTTTAGTGTACCTTAGACTTTATAATATTTTACTGAAAAATTTAAAATTTAATTGGAAATTTCTAGATTTTTGGTCAATAGGTTCAATAGTAAAATCACTTAAATTTGGTCAGGGGATTTCTTTAAACTGGCATGTGAAGTGTGTTTAAGCAGAGAAATCACAGATTACAACTGATTACAATGAACAATCTTTCAAAGTCACTGATCTTTCTCTTACAACCCTGATGCAAAATCAAGGTCATTTGGGTCTGTCCAGCCTGTTTAAATGCCACAGAACATGGTATGGTTTTAGTTGCCTAACCATCATGACAACACACCTGTCTACTAGTGTCAGCACTTGTGCTTTGTAGGTGAACAACAAGACCATGAAATTGATAACTTTCCCATTAACCAATAGTTTGTATTTTATAAGCATTTGTTAAATGTGTATAAATGTCTTTCAAAATAGTTTGGCAACTCAGCCTTTGTCCTAACACATCTGCACTGCACACAGACATGAGTCATTACATTTCACTTCTCTAAACTGACAGTCTTGAGTGTGTTGCATCACTAATTCTTGCAGGCATCCTGGAACAAATACTTTGAGCATCAGATGAAGAACTACTTAAGTGGTGTTGAAATCAAGCTTTTGGAGAGATACACCAAAATGTGTGCAAGAGGGCTGTTTCTTAGATAAATGATTAACTGAAGGGATTCTCATTGATCAACTCCACTCTGTGCAGTTAATATACCAAAAGAAACCCACAAGAATCCCAGTGCTACATCTGACTGTATGGCTGAGATATAAAATGCAAGCAGCTATCAAACATTTAGTTTTTGCCTTTTTGGTATGTTCATTTTCTTCAGCACAAGGTAAGGTGTCTATAAAGGCAATTTACTTGTTGTTGCTTTTTGTTGTTATTTTTTGTCAGTTTTAAACAAAATCAAAATCTTGCTGAGTGTAGATGTCATCATTGACACAGTGATATATTGTTTAGCCATCTTATATAACTGCATATTTCTAAAATGCCCTCTGTATTTACTACTTGGTTAATAGTTTCAGAGGTCCTGAGCGATCTTATATGGTTTTCTAGTTCTGTTACTGTACTTTCCAATTTGTTTTTATTTATTTGAGCTTCAATAGTTGTTTCAAGACATTTATTTTATTTACAAAACTAATTTCTGCAGCATTAAAATAACTGAAATCAAAGAGTTAAAAATTCAGACAGAAATGTAACAAAATAGCAAATAACAAAATGTACTTTTTATAGCAAAAAAACTCATTCATTTTCCTTTGCCCTTTTTAGATTGTTCCCGAAAAGATATTAATTTTGAAAATATTCAGAAAAGTGGTCTCGCTGAAACATCCAAGACTGGGGATGTAGTGAGAGTGAACTGTGCTACAGGTTATGTTGGATTCCTTAAACTTTCTTGTGCAAACGGTGAATGGAAGAAAGACGGAGGAAGAGAGTGCAAAAGTAAGCATACCATGGTCGAGAGAGAGACTTACGATAATTAATGTGCAACTGTGTACTCAGACTGGAGACTCCATACAGTATAAAAAAATTCAAACATATTTCCACAGAAAGGCCATGTGGACACCCAGGAGACACATCAAATGGAGATTTTAAACTCATAGGGGAGACAGAGTTTGTGTTTGGTGCTAGAGTGGAATACACTTGCAGGACCGGGTAAGAGATTTTGTTGTGCATTAAGACAGTTCTCGCTTTTTCCCGCTTTTCTTTTGCTATTAGCCTGACTGCAAATTATAGCACTTAGCCTTATTAACATTACCATGTCATCTACCATAATATGACTGTTGCATGCTGTGCTTGTGTGCTTTGTTTGTTTTTGTTCTTTTAAGACTACAAAATCACAATTTAAAAGAGTGCAATTTTCAAATCACAGGGGCTGTAATTTAAATATTATCCTATATTATTTGATGTTATTTGCAAATTTAAATTGGGGGAGTTTAAAAGTAATGATATCTAATAATGCAGAGCTTCTGAACTGTTGGAGACTTTTGGAGAAAAAAAATACTTGCAGAAAATAATCACATTTAAATTGAAATAAAATAACAATGCAGTCTGCAACACCTAATTAACACAAAGAGTTGCATTTATTCATAATAGCTTCAGAAGTCTAAAGCAAACAACCCAAAAAGTATTTCAAAACTTGCACCTGGTGTAAAATGGTCTGTGACTTTGTCACCCCCCTCTGGTGCAAATGGAAACTGTATCAAACTAGTAGAGTATAATATTGTAGAGTGTGTGTGTAGGTGTGTGTGTGTGTGTGTGTGTGTGTGTAGGTGTGTGTGTGTGTGTGTAGGTGTGTGTGTGTGTGTGTGTGTTTGTGTGTGTGTGTGGGTGTGTGTGTGTGTGTAGGTGTGTGTGGGTGTGTGGGTGTGTTTGTTGAATTAATTTAAAAACGGCCTGTTTTTGAAACTTAGTTTCCATGTATGGACTGTTTGGAAGAGGGGAGGGGTAAATATACATTTTAAACCTTATTAGAAAATATTTATTTAAATATAAATTTTTTACATTTTTCAAGACTTTTTAATTAGAGAAAAGTAATTATATGTAGCCTAAAATATATTGAATGGTATCACAATCGTAATTTGCAGCAGTATAATCACATTACAAATTTTTTGTCCATACTATTCAACCCTGCTTAGCAACTAAATATTAACATTACTAAAGTAGCAAAAATCTGATATTTTGCCTTTGAATTCTACATTGCTTCCCTAGATTCTGTTCATGACACATGTCGTGTGTTCATGTGATTCTACTGACACAGATTTTTTTTTCATACAAGTAGCATTCACACTAAAAACAGATATGAGCAACTTATCCACAAAAATGTAAAACATGAATTCAGAAAGATTAGACCTGAGCAAAAAATGTAAATAAAGAAATGAGTCTTGTAATTTCAATTTAGCCTAGGAGACCATGGGCAAGACTTCTAATGCTATGTTCATCTGTAATTGTAAATCACTCTGGAAAAGAGTTTCTGCTAAATATCTAAATGTATTTAAGGGCATTCATGTCAGCACCTAGCAAATCTAAGCAGCAAAAACATTTGCTTCTAGAGAGAGTAAATTACATATTACATATTCTTTTTACATTGATTTTTCGAGAAATAAATGGACAATACACTAAAAGATATATCCATTGCTGTTACTAGAGCTTCAAGTAAACTCTTAACATTTTTTACTTGAAGTGTATGATCAAATATGTCAAAAAAAATTCTAAGTCAGTTCAAAAAGTTATTTCTTCTTCAATAAGTCTGTGGTAGCAACTGAGTGGGCTGCATAAAGTTTGAATCAGCTGGACCAATGAAAATTTGAACTTGTATGAATGCAGGAGTGAAGGAATGTAAAAACACTTCAAACATTACAGAAGATCTTGAACAAGGTATATATTATATTGAATCATATACACTTTATAACTATATTATATATTGAATCATATATACATATATATGCAGTACACTCATTTTGGAAAGCTGGAGAAAGCTGTAAATACAAGAGTAATAACTAATGTTTTTTCACATTTTTTAATTTTTTGCTTAGACTAAATTTACTTTAAATGTTCAATATGTTCTCATATTTTTGGTGTGAAACTAAACCCTTTTTAATGACATTTTTACCCAACTTTTACTACAAGTTTAGGACAACAATAATTATGGAGATAACTGTATGTTAATATAAGGCTTTCTACAGTGCACACAATATACTCTAAAGTACCTTATTAAAACATGAGTAGAGAAAGATGTTTGTTTCGTTACTACATTCTATTTTGGGAACTTCTTGTATTTTTCTACATTTCATGTTCATTTTTTTATCATTTGGTTATTAGTTGAATTTTAAATTTGTGAAAGTTGTATAAATGCATTAATAAGAATGCATAACTCTCCAAATAGAACTACTTAATCAGTTGGATTTGATTTCTAGGTTATTCTTATTGTTTAACTTGTGTAAATATAATGTTCAATGTCTTCTTCCTTTTGAGGCACCCATAAATGTGACCATAATTAAACAGAGACCAGTGTCATGTTAATTTGTTTTTGTCACTAACACAACAAATTTCCTTGAGCTTCTACTTACACTGTCCTAACATTGTCTTCCAAGGTATGTTATGGCCAGCAGAGTAAATGTTCGGAACTGTCGTAGTCAAGGGTGGGATAATGCTGTCCCTGTCTGTGAAGGTAAAGGAAAAACTAATATGTCACTTTCATTTTTCTGAAACATACTGCTAATGTGTTTTAAAAAGCTGCATTACTAACATAGTTTGCCAAAGTAATTATAAGCTGGTAATTAATATATGGCTGAAATGTTAGTGCACCATGTTTATGAAGATTTACAGAGTGGTTGTTTGGCACACCAACCCTATGTGCATAAAAAAAGTTCTAATATTTATATATATTAGCAACACATTTCTTTTCTTAATAATATTATAGAATGTAGTTTTTTTTAAATAATAAAATGTAAATAAAAACAAATTGCAATGTTTTGCAATTTATGTAAACCTTAAATTTAACTGAAAATAGAATAATAACAACATGTGAAATGTTGAAACAGAATTGTTTTTGCTTTATGAAAAAAATATACTAATTCTTTAAATTGATGCCTGCCTTAGGCCTGTAGTCAGCTGGGATTGGCTCCAGCTTCCCCGTGACCCGGAAACAGAAGAAGTGGTTTAGAAAATGGATGAATGGATGGATGGATTGCATATTATGTGTTCTGGATTCATGTTAGGATTCAATTTATTGTTGTAAATTATAAATTCAGGCTTTTTCTTTAATGTCTTTGGGACATTTATGTAAAGTATGGTAAAAATATTGGATAATTATAAAACCATACAAATGCAGCTGTTCATAGTACACAATGTCAGCATGTAGCAGCAGTAACTGGGTTTAAAATGGTATGGAACTTCACTTTAGGAGTAAAAGTCTGTTTAAGAGTGTTAAATTAGTGCAGAATGTGACTTTTTTTTTCAGTGAATTGTTTTTTTATTTTTTTAGTTCACAGAATTGCATTATTACACAAACAAAAACATTATTCACATCATGTTACATATAAACAATATTTTTACCACCAAATTTAAGTTTCACTCCTTTCAAATGATGTGGCTACCTTGGAAGATCATTCCATTGCACAAAATATAATACAAATGAGAAACTTTCAAAGGATGGAGCTCCTACTGGCCTACCTTTGACATCTGCATTCTAGCTTTTTGGAACACAGTTGCATTGATTTTACACTATTTGTGAGGAATGTGCATCAACTAAATTGGTTTAAAATTTTAAGTATTTCAATTAATAGATCCTCACAGTGCAGTGGGGCCCAACTACCTATGCATCACCCCTAATGGTGATGCATTATGCAATGAATTCAAGGTTGTTTAATATTTTTGTTAAAAAACTGATTGTTTTAAGTGGCACTCGAGTGATAAAAACATTGATCTTATTGTGAGTTTGAGATTGTTTGTTTAACCTCAGCAAAAAGACCATAATTGACTTTACTTTCCTGGGGTAAGTGGGACGGTCACCCCCTCCTTACCATCAATCAACAGAATGTTAGCCAACATGGGCATCTGTTAGATGACATAGCAGGTTAGTATTCTCCTGTAAAAGCATTGAGCTGTCCAGTGGCCTAGTTAGTGGATAACACTTGAATAATTTTGGGAGAAAACAGGGCAAAAAAAGTGGGTTGTGTGTGCTATCTAAGAATGAGGTGTTCCCTGAAGTCTCTTTTAGCGTATTTCTCATTGATCTGACCTGTCTTTTAGTGGTGAAGTGCCCAATAATTAGAACTTCTGAAGAACTTATCGCAACTGGCAACACTGAAGAAGCAAGCTTTGAAGATGTCATCCACTTTGAGTGTGCCTCTCGTCACTTGATGCTGGAAGGACCAGAAGACATACATTGCACTGAGCATGCGACTTGGAGTGCACCTGTTCCAAAATGCATAGGTTAGTGCTCTGATGTTGCTCTTTTCTATAAGCAGAAATGTTTTGGCCTGTTCATGTTAGACTAGAAGAATTTTAACTTTTTTTGTGGCTGAGCAGCAACATTCTGCTCTGTTAGTATACTTTCCAGGGATATGGTTCAAATGATTTACACACAAAATGTGTCACTAGTCTTTTACTTTTAATTTGCTTAGTATTTGTTTAGTACATGTTTTTGTGTTCATTTCTGAATTGGTGTGAAAACACATTCCTGTCATTTTCTCAAAGAAATACGATGCAAGCCACCACCTATATCACGTGGAAAGATTAGTGACTTTCAGAGGGAATACAAAGAGAATGAGCAGTTAAAATATACATGTGACGAAGGATACAAGCCCAGACATGGGACCCCTAAATGCCTTAGAAGTGGCTGGAGTATAACACCAGACTGTGAAGGTAAAATCATTTAATTTAAAGTCCTTATTACTGTTCAGTTTATCAAAAATGTAACATATCCTATGGTGGCACTGAATGGCAAAACAATGAAAAATAACAAAATTAAAAAATAAATGACAAATTATCTCTTTAAATAAATGCTTACATTTTAAATAATAGATTAATTCATATAATATCTGCTTTTTTGGAGATGCTTGCTTTTGGTTAGAGATATATTGTTATTTAAAGATTTCTGCTTTAATTTAATAATATATAATTTTTATTTTATATCAACTGTTGTAAAAAAATGCCTTTTATATATAGATGTCTTTTCTTGAAAATGTCTACTTTTTTTAGTGTTTGGCTGCATTTCTTATTCATTGCTATTCTTTTAAAAGTGGAACACATTTTGTTTAATCATCTTTAAGGCCACCTTAATATTTTTTTATTTGATTTTATCATATGTAGAAAGTTCCTAATCTCTTTTATTTATTGTTAGAAATACAAATCATGTTAATCCTATTGTAGTGTATTTAAATCTTACTGTTATTTATTGCTTTGTAAGAAGATACCTCTGTTTGTTCTGTCTCATTTTGTCTACAACAGAAATTACTTGTCTGCTGGGGGACACTACACATGGAATCATAAGCACAAGCCCAAGAGGAAAGAATGTTTTTAAGGCTGGAGAGAGTGTAGAGATCACCTGCTCAGAAAAATACTGGCTGATTAGAACAAAGGAGACCTCAAAAAGAATTAGATGCCTAGATAATGGTGAATGGCAACAACCACCCGTATGTGAGGGTAAGAAGTGCAAGAATTTAAACACTGCAAACATACTGTTGATGCTTCAGTTATAACCTAAAGTAATAAAAAAACAACAATTTTTCCAGAAATAACCTGTGATGTCCCATATGCGGACCATGTGTATTATCCCCATTCTTACTTTGGTCGGGACAGAAGACTGGGGGTCAGGAACTCATACCGATGTGAAAGCGGTTACAAGGAAACAGCTAGTGAAGCCACATGTACAAAGAACGGCTGGGATCCTAAACCATTGTGCACTGGTGAGTCAGAATCCTGGGAATCACGTGGTTAATTAGCTTCACAATTTCAAAGCAGAGAAATAAGTTTTGTCTGTCTTTCAGAGATTGGATGTACTGCACCAAAAATTGAATATGCACAGATGCTGGAGGAGCCACAGGATTTTTATAAACCATATGCACGCATTAAGTTCCGGTGCCTTTCTGGACATGAATTTTTCATTTCCTGTAATTGGGAGGAAGGCTGGGATTATATATATCGCTGCCCTGGCAAGTATTTGTTTTAACAGCAAATTATTTTGATCAAACATGAGCAAACATGATCAACAAGCCTTCACAGAAATGTGAGCATTTTTGATCACCTATTTTTCACCATGTCACCCTATTTATAGCCTCAGGCTTTTTAATGCATGTTATGACTGAATTTGTAGGCGAAGTGTGAAGTTTAAAACAGCATAGTGCAGTTATTTAGTTTATTGTTGAAACTTCATCTTTATAAACCTACAAGTATGCCTGTGTTTTAATTTTATATCAAATTAGGTAAATTTATTTGTGATTATAAAGTGTTTTTACCACTCAGTACTTTGAATTACTTCACTGTCCCACGGAATAGGCTGAACCACTGTTTAATAATACTGTTGATGTTATTATGTACATTGAGTTACTTTGCTGCTTTGTTTGGTGTTAAACAGGGACATGTTCCCATAGTGTTTCCATATGCTTGCAATGTGGAGGACTGATCAGCGCCTTAGGTCTATGCTGAGATTGCCAAATGTTAGTCATGTGTAGGCACCTTTACTGTGGTGGTCCTGGCTTGAACGTGGAAAGTTTGGGGGAAGTTTTCTTTGTGGTCAGGGTTTTGGGTGATCCAGTGTGGTGTCCAACCACCAACTGTTAATTGTGTTAACTGAATTCAAAAGTAACGATAACTAGAAATATGTTTCCAATCATAGAAATTGTTAGAAAGATAATAACATGGAGTTGTAAAAGTAAATGGCCAGGTTTCAAAATGAAACTACTTGTAGTTTAAATCAAGACTTGTACTGAAAGCTAAACAGCTATGAGAAATCGTGAGGTAAGCAGTCATTAACAGTTCCATTAATTAACGTTTTCACCCTTTATTTACAGTTCAGCTGACTAACCTAAGTAAGTTTTAAAATATGTTTATATCTAGTTGTTCATGTTTAAACAATTTTATTTCAGGACAGGATCTGGGAGCCAAATTAACTTTTGCAACAAACGTTTGCAAGTGATTTTCAGTAATCAGGACTTAAGGCAGCCAAGGGCATCAAAAATTGGATTTTAGAAGAGGTGTATTATAAAACATGTTACCTTAGCATGCACAATTTAAAGATCAATTAATACATTATAAATATGATAACCATCTGTTACAATTTAACTTTAGTATTGTCATCTGATAAAATTAAGTCTTGAAGTTCCAGTGAAGCCAACTTGTTGGGCAGCTCCTGAAAATACCCAGCAGATTACGGTTTATCCTTAAATTTAGTTCCTTAACACTAGTCAATTATATTTCTCAAATAAAACAACCAGCATAACCTGCAGCCCTGCCAGTAAGAGGGGTAAATAATTGTGTAACCATTTTGGATCAATATTGAAGATATAAGAAAAAGTGATATTTTAGGTGATATATGGAAATTATGAGTTTAGTTATTTATACCTGTCAATTCTCTTCTCAGGGTCACTCATAAATGAGGGTCATTAATATCTAATATCATTAAGTATTGCAGGGGAAGACACATTGCTGTCATTTTGGAAAGCTGGAGAAAGCTGTAAATACAAGAGTAATAACTAATGTTTTGTTTTATTATTTTTTGCTTAGACTAAATTTACTTTAAATGTTCAATATGTTCTCATGTTTTTGGTGTGAAACTAAACCATATTTAAGGACATTTTTAGGTTTATGACAACAATAATTATGGAGATAACTGTATGTTAATATAAGGCTTTCTACAGTGCACACAATATACTCTAAAGTACCTTTTAAAACATGAGTAGAAAAAGAGTATTGTGCTATTTGTTTTGTTACTACATTCTATTTTGGGGATTTCTTGTATTTTTCTACATTTCATGTTCATTTTTTAATCATTTGGTTATTAGTTGAGTTTAAAATTTGAAAGTTGTGTGAATGCATTAATAAGAATGCACAACTGTCCACATAAAACTACTTAATCAGTTAGATTTGATTTCTAGGTTATTCTTATTGTTTTAATCAAAGTGCTTTTTCATGATAGTGTCAACATCTGGATGCCAACAACCTAATGATAAAATAAACAATGGCTTCATTAAGCATCAGACTCTCAAACAGACCTACAAGAAAGAAGATGCTGTGATATATGAATGTTCAGAGGGATTCATTTTTAAGAGCAAAAACATTGCAACCTGTGATGGGCCAGGATGGACTTACCCACAATGTATACGTAAGTATATATTATACATATTGTCATTCTTAGTGTTTTATTAGTTTGTTTCATCTTGTTATTGGTAGTCTTGTGTTTGAGAAAGTTTTGGGTCTTTATTGGGTGTGTATTGTGTGCTGTTTTCACTAAAACAAATATGCTGACAAAAAACGTCCATGGGCTGCACTTACTTTTTCATTTGCCTGTACCTAACCAGCTGCACCTCAAGTCTGTGTTAGAGGTGGAAAATTCATGTGTAAGGAAGTAAAATTGTTCCTCAGGATTTTGTTTCAACTGCCTGGTCTCTCTAACTAGCTCAGACCAGTAACAGAGGTGTCCAGGCAGTAGGAACAAAATTCTGCCTTCTAATCTGATTTGTCTTGTATTTTTATTTTCAGCTAAACCAGATACCTGTGTTACATTCAGGTTGGAAAACGGAGAAATACAGATTAACCCAAAGGGCAAAGACTCTCCCGGATCTCATACTGTTTACTACACATGTGACAAAAACTACAAAACCTTTGATCACACATTGTGGGGAGAGACAAGTTGCCATCAAGGTGCTTGGACCTACAAGCCACAGTGCATTCGTGAGTAATTCTTCCCACAGCAGTTTGCACTGGATGGAAAATGGCTGATTTCAGTCTAATGTCTTTTTTGTCCTTTGTTTGTTTACAGATAAGGATCAGTGTGGTCGTTTTCCCAAAATTCCACATGGAACAACAATTAATGTGGACACAGGCTATGATAATAAGCTGGTGGTTGCCTTTGAATGTGATGCAGGCTACAAACCAGACCCACCCAACATCAAATGTCAGAACGGAACTTGGACAACTACAGAATGCAAAAGTAAGTCATATTTGCTTATGACTTATACCCAGTAAGTCACCAAAAGAGATGTTAAACCTGACTTGTATTTTTAATGTAATTTTTTTAATTGAATATTAATATTAATTCAAACCCGAGACTACTCTGTTAATTGACTTAAAACTATATTTTTTAAAGAAGGCGAAACTGAAAATTCATTTTATTACCTTCACCCTGTTTTCACCACATAGTGAAAATGATTAAAAAAAAAACACATTTTTTGTATCCCAATCAGTTGACCGTTGTGGGCCTCCTCCAAGAGTTGAAAATGCAGTGATCCAATCTTACACCGTTGAAAGTCACCAGTCAGTAGTGACATATAAATGTCGAGAACATTTTGTACCAACAAAGCGTCCCGAGATTCTCTGCATAGGAAAGTGGGAAAGGTCAGGTCAATTAAAATGTGAATGTAAGTAAAATAATGTATTCTTTCATTTATTCATAAATTATTATTGCTGATGCTTTCATTATCTTTGTATTTTGTTGCAAGTAAAGGTTGTAATAGTCGAAGTGTATGAATTGCTAATGGCATTTAAACTGCTCTAAACTATGTCATCTATTTGATTTGTTTTATTTATTATTTATGTAATTTTATTCTAAATATTTTTTATATGCAAGTGTCACCATCTACATGTGTACGACCTACAAATTACATAACCAACGGCTACGTTAAGGAACCTCAAAAGATCAAAAACTACTACAGGAGTCCAGATACTGTGGAGTATGAATGTTCTGAGGGATTCATGTTTGAAGAAGAAAACTCTGCTGCCTGTATTGGGCAGAATTGGACTTACCCACAATGTATACGTACGTACAATAAAATACTGTTTAATTGTTGTATCTTTGTTAGTTTGTTTCATGTTATAATATTAGTAGTGCTGTGTATTTCAGTATTGCGTCTTATATTTGTGTGCAGTTTTTAATTTCACTTCCTATTTATGGTGACTACATGCTGACACAACACTGCTCTTTCAAGTGTACAGACCATGTGCTGCAAAATACTGACGCTGATTTTTACAAGAGCAGTAGTTTACACCTAAAATAAATATTGAAAAGAGGTTTTGTGTGACTTTTCAAAATTCATGTTTCATCCTAAAGTTCCATCAGTGCAGCAATGCAATAAAAAAAACATAAAATTTTACATTGAACTTATTTATTATTTATTTTGATTTGGCAAGCTTTTGTTTTAGCTAAGAGTGATGTGTGAAAATAGCCTGACACAGAGATCATATGATCCAGACAGGTGTATATAGAACTTTTAGTCTGGGTGCAATCAGTGTAAAGCAGAAGAGTGTAACTCAAATATAAAAATGTAGCTTAACATATAAAATAGTGAAAATTGAATTTTACCTCAGAATACAAAGCTTAAAAAAATATAGTTGTGAGACCCAAAGGGGAAGTAAAGGTTACTTTGAACTTTTTTGTTAAATTCTGATGGGTTATTTTGGGTTACTTTCTTGTCATTTTACACACATTGAACCATCAGTCAGTTTGATTCAATGTGATTTACTGGTTCTTCATATAGTTTTTTTTTTTATTTCACACTGTTAGCATCTGCATGTCGACATCCTCAAAACATTGACAATGGTGTCACTAAGGACCTTCAAAAGCTCAAACAATACTACAGCAAGGGAGATACTGTGGAGTATGAATGTTCCGAGGGATTCAGGTTTAAGGGTGTAAACTCTTCCATCTGTAATGGGGAGAACTGGATTTACCCACAATGTATAAGTAAGTACATTCAGAATATTATTTTGTGATTCTTGATTTGTTTCATATGACCAACTTGAATGCATATTTTAAAAATGAACAAATTTAAAATGTGATGCTTGCAACAGGCTTTAAATAGCTGCAACAAAGACAAAGTTTAGCACTGTGTTACATTACCTTTCCTTTCAGTTACACTTTTTAATATTTTCAAATTGGTGCAGTTTTGGAAAAAGGAAAGTGATTCTTTGTCATTGTGAACACACTCAAGCACCACAATGAAATGTGACCTCTGCATTTACCCCATCACATGTGCCCACATGGCACAGCGGGCAGCTATCAACAGTGCCCAGGGAGCAGTGTAGTTGGACAGTACCTTGCTTAATGGCACCTCAGTGGTGCCTGGGCCAGGACGTGAACCTGCGACCTTCAGTTCACAAGGGCAACGTCCTACTAGGCTCACTGCCTAATAGATGATACAAGGCTTCATTTGCTCAACAGTCTGTGGTCTCCATTATCTGATTCTCCTATTTAAGATGCTCCATACTTTTTTAATAGAAGACCAATCTGGACTGCTGACAGGCCAGTCAATCCCAAGCACTCAGTGTCTATGAAAAATTCTGACCAACAAAAATCATATCTAAACTCATATATGCAAGATATGAGGTTATTCTAATCTTTAAATCTTTAAATATTGAATACAAGGACTTTCTAATATGATTATGATAGACTTTCCCCCATTTTGTTTCCTAATTTTAAAGTTCTTTACTATTTTTTACTGTTTTTTAGACTAACCCTTTAATTTGTTTTTATTGTACCATCTCCATCTGTAGGGGCCCCTTCTGGACCAGATCAGCCTGGCACAGAGAAACAACGTAAGAACTCTTGACAGATCAAACTTAGATTATAGCCCACAGTGCTGAAATATATCACACATACTAAAAGCAGGCTAACTAAATGAATTCACAGCCAGCACTTCCAGACAGGAGAAATAAGGTGACACACAGGGAAGGCTGATAACAAATTATCATCATTTAGGAGGAACTTTATTAGAGAGTATGCCATTTTATTATTTGTGGTTTATTTTATTATTGTCCTTTGTGAGTTCATTCTGTAAGCATTCTGATTGGCTGAGGAATGTGTCAGCCTTGATAAAGCCACTAAGGTTTGCATGTGGGAAACTTAAAAATCAAATACATTTAAGTTTAAAAAATAAAGTTTATAATTTTACTTGTCCTAAATCAAATATGGAAGAGAATAAGTGTAAGATATGGAAAGTGTGGAAGACTGCATTTTCAGTGAAACCAGCGGGACTAAGTTACCTAGCTAGCATGTATGGCTGGTTAGTGAGTAATAGAAATAAAATACTTATATTTATATATAACTGACAAACCTTGTGTTGATAAACATAGAAGCATTCAAACAGGAATCCTCTTTTTGTGAATGGACAGACTACTCTTTTCTCCTGCCATTACTGTTAACTCTCCTGCAGGACAGGAACAATACTACTGTTGTTTCTTCATCTGCCTCTACATGGATCAGTGTTAGATGAAGCTTTACATGTTTACATACTATGTTCTCTCCATTACCACTTAAAGATATCATCAATAAAATGTCCCAGATTAACCATATTAATCCTAAAATATTGACTGATACAATGAGTCTTTTTAAATTATCCACCTGCAGTTTTGGCATGTTACCACTCAACTTTCTACAGAAAGTGTTTCACTTAACAAAAGCAGACTTAACTGCAGCATGTAAGCATTTAGGGCTTTTTTCCTAAAATATTAAAGACTGCAATTGTGAAGCCTATTTCAAATCTGCCTTTCAGTGGAATCTTTTTTAGAAAAAAATCTTTCTTTTCTTTGGCTCTTTGTCTTTAGATTCCTAGAAAAAAAATTAGTTAAGATTCTAGCGTAATCACAGCACAGAGACTACTGCAACAAAACTCAGAGACAAATCAGACAAAACTCTAAGATCTTTGGGAAAAGTTAGTTGGTCCTGCCTAAGGTAAAGCCTAAACATGGTAAAGCAGGGTTTGGTCATTATACTGCTCTTAAACAGATCCAGTTAACACAGAGATATAGAAGAAACACCAACACTAGACACCAGGAAGCCTTCAGCCATTGGTTAGCTCAACTGCATTTTAGATTAATTTCTTTTATGCATGTATGTGTAACGTCCAGTCTGGTCTTCTTTTCGTAACGTTTAATGTTTTGCTTTGGGTCTCTCCACATGCTTCCTGTCTCGTGTTTGTTTAACCACGCCCTTGTCCCGTCTTGTCAGCTGTGTCCCATCTCCCCGTCAGGTGTCTCTCCTTATGTGTTCTTATTTAGTCCAATGTGCTTGTCTTTGGGTTTGTCGGTTATTTGTAATATCTACCATGCTGTGGTCGCTACCCATTTGTTTTTTGTGCCCTGTTTATGTTTCTGCCTGAATTAGTGTCTGTTTTTTATTTTTTAAATAAATCTTTATTAGAATTTAAGCTTGCGCAAACCCATCGAACGTTACAGTATGTGTGTGTGTGTGTTTGTATTAACAGCAGGTACAACAGAGTGTGGCCCATCACCATGGATTGAAAATGCAATATATGATTCTAAGACACGACATGGGGAGGGTGAAAAAGTTACTTATGAATGTCCTGCATACTACATTAGGGAAGGTGATGAGTTCCTGACCTGCAGTCAAGGCAAATGGGCAGGAAATGTGAAATGCATAGGTAAGTACAGATACTTTATGATTTTATAAAAATAAAAATATATATTGTGTTCATGTTGTGGCAGCAAGATTTTGGCACTGACTCATGTTAGCCATTGAACAAAGGTGTTATTGAAGCCAGTGTAGAGATTCACTGGTGTTAAGGTGCCTAGATGTTCTGTATTAAGTTTCAACAATTTGTGAGATTACTGTATATACAACAACCAAACATCTTTAATTCATCCACATATAATCTGTAACTGGACTATTCTGCCCTCACTATAGTGAACTTACAGTTCTTGCTAACAGGCTGCTCCAATAATCAGAGACAGGCTTTGTGCTCAGATCAGTATAAAATCATATCACATACACCAACATTGAAATTAAGGTGTTTTTCTTCTTTATTTTTTTTGAGATATGAGGTTTTGTCACAGTTGTGTTACTGAACAAAAATAGTCAATAGATCTTGGTTTTATTTCAGAGCCCTGCACTGTGGATGTTAAAGTTCAGGATGCCAATCACATAGAGCTAAAACACGGAGGAAGATTAAAAATCTATTCCATGCATGGGGACCATGTAACATTTCGCTGCCAATTGGGATATACGCATAATGAAAAAGTTCCCTTGCGTCAACAGTGTGAAAATGGAAGAATGACCTTACCTGTCTGTGAAAAGTTATAGGTTATAGGTTATAGTTATAGGTTACTCTTAAAGAGCCTTGAGGATGGTGAAGTGGTCCACTTCACTGCTTAAAGTACAAAAACAGTAATGTCATTTTAACTTGCTGTCTGAAAAAGGTTGGACGTTTGTGTAATGCCTGATTCATCAAAATACACAGGAGGATCCCAGGATGAGTAATTACGTAAACTTATATCCAGTTAGCCAAAAAATGAAATATGTTGAATAACGCTGTCACAGAGGGCTTTACTGACCATCATGGGAACAAATATTAAAAAAAACAACATAATTGTAACTACATGGTACTTTTCTTAGCTGTTTTTTAACTGGATGTATCCTCTTTTGCTAAGTGCTGTTCATTTTTTTTCTGCATATTTTCACAATGCAAATAAAGCATTTCAGACTGCTTCTTGTGATCACTGCCTTTTAAGTGTTTCCCTTTTTGTAAATGACTAAAATAATGTCCCATTACTGAAACACTTATAGTATAACGAATGAACAGTGACTCATGGTCTGTTCTCTAACGAAAACTGTTATACATTAATAATTTTATTATTTATTGATTTTAGCTGAATTTCTCTTTTACCTTCTACATAAACCTTCAGGAAACAGTAGTCATTTGGAAACATTTCAGTGCAGACAGTAATGCAACACTAGAAGTGTTTCTATTTTTTTTTTTTTTTTACATTGGCTGCTACATATAGGCTGTAGGTTGCCTATAGACTGCCATACTTTTATCGGCTCGGGCAACCGGTCCTAGAAGTGGCATTTTGTGCTGATGTTTCTAAAGTTATATATTTTTAAGTTATAGATTCTTTAATAAGGTTCATTATTTCTTTTAGCTACATTTGACACTAAATCACTGAATCTTAACAAAGACTTTGATGGTCAAACAGATTTGTTCTAGCTAACCTGATGTTTTATATCTTGAGATATTCTGTATATTATTCATAAACTCCCCAAACACAAGAGTTTGCGCAGTGGGCAGTGGTGGCCTAGTGGTTAGGACACTGCCTTTGGGACCTGAAGGTCACAGATTTGAGTCTCGGCCCAGGCACTACTGAGGTACCCTTGAGCAAGGTACCGTCCCACTACACTGCTCCCCGGGCGCTGTTGGTAGCTG
>JBBPDA010000039.1:13177354-13218969 GCA_037974385.1 Arnoldichthys spilopterus
AGCAAGTCCGAGCCTCTCAATGAATCTAAATGCTCACAAATGAAAGTACATTTTATAGCAGATTTCGGTGGAACCAGATTCAGACGGAAGTATCGTTGATAAGAGATGAACCTTAGGAAATATAGTAAAGTTGAGCTAATGTGATACGTGCATGTTTATTATCAGTATGTGTGTGTGTTTAATCATTTCAGTTAATTTCTGTGCGTCATATGTAATCTGGCCTTGGTTGATGATTACGCGCAGAAAAGGTGTGTATTTTGAAATCACCTTAGTTTGAACGCGGTCGAGATGACCTAAAGTTTTAAGGGACCTCGGCATGAGTGTCCGAATTCACCACAGTATTCACAGATATTATAAAATGCTTTTAGCTAATTTGTAGTACAAAATCTATAAGCAATACATCAGGAAATCCTTCAGAATATAATAGAATAGAATAGAAATAAACAATTAACAAAGTCCTAAATCTAAGGGAGAAGTAAATCAGTAAGGGCTTTTACCTGAACTAAACTGGCATAAGCAAATCTACCTACCACCCTGAACCCCACCAGCACAACCCACTCCCTGTAACCCTGTAAAGGTAGATTTGGAAGACTCTCAATTGCACTAAATTTATTTACTTTTGGTAAAAGAGTAAAAGTACATGTATTCCATTTCAGTAATAACAGAATAAAGAAGAAATTACTTAAAACAATACTTTAGCAATACATTACAATTAGTTAAGTATTTTTCACCCCATTAATCAAGATGCATAGTTCAGTCTATCTAAATGAATAAATATGCAATTAAATGTAATGTTTATTGAGGTATTAAGGCTTTACTCACATCTTTACTTTGTACTTTTGTGTTTTAAACAAACAATTAACAGTAACAGGAAAAGCCAAGAAGTTGATCATAGTTATATTTCCGAAAGTTTTATGTGTCAAGTTCCTTTAGCATATATCTTAGTGTGAAGCACTACTTTATAAACAAAATATTAATGTAAAGTGTCAACTTTACAATTGCATTTTCAATACAGTGGAGCAAATTGCTTTCCTCGCAGACTGTTCACGACTTTAGCCCTAGGGGTGGGATATGCCAGAGAGGTGACTATACGATACAGTCATGATGTTTGGGCCAATTACAATCGATTACCATACGGCAAATACTGTGATTAAATTTTGTGATATAATGTGATATCTCTCATATATTATTTAAATGTCATTGTGTCATAATACACACATCTCACTTGACTCCCACTGTGTTTCCACTGTGAAAGTAAAGTGAAAGTGATTATTTGTCATTGTAGACACACCCCATCACACAAAGTGCACCACAACAAAATGTGACCTCTACATTTAACCCATCCACACATGAAGCAATGGGTAACTATCAACAGCACCTGAGGACCAATGTAGAGGGATAGTACCTTGCTCTAGGGTACATCAGTGTTATCTGGGCAAGGACCTGAATCTGTGACCTTCCGATCACATGGCAAGTCCCTAACCACTAGGCTACCACTGACAAGAGAACAATAGAAGAGTACATGTATGTACCAAAATAAAGGTTTATAAAATGATTCAGTATCGATACTTGGCACCACTGTGCTGAAAAATATCACAATACATCACTGTTTCATTTTTCTCTCCAATGAAAGTCAAATGGCAATAGGATTAACTTATTATTTAGAATTTTTCAATATGTGTGTGTGTGTATGTGTGTGTGTGTGTGTGTGTGTTAATAGCAAAACCACCTGACTGTGGACAACCCCCACTGATTAAGCATGCAGTATATGATTCTAAGGCACAATATACTGATGGAGAAAAAGTTACTTATGAATGTCCAGCATACTACATTATGGAAGGTAATGGCTTCCTGACCTGCAGTCAAGGCAAATGGGCAGGAAATGTGAAATGCTTAGGTAAGAACATTTACTTTCAAAATTTGTAAATGATGTTACATTTACATTTTAGTAGCAAAAGTGTACCTGATGTTAAAATGCCTGGATGTTTTATATATGGTTGTTTGAATTATTATTTGCCTGACAAGGGCTTTGATAACTATGTGACCAAATTGGGATTCAGTACATTCTTTTGGGAAAAGTAACTTTTGACATGAATACAACCAGTATACACTCAAAAATTTTATTGTGACTAAATAAGTGATTAATGTATGTAGATACAGTCACTGGGCTATATCCTCACTAGAATAGTCTTATACATTATTGCAGGCCACATGCAACATTGTCCTAATGTGACATGGCTCTGATAAACGTGGGTACAACACATAATTTAATGTATGAAGACTATAAAATGGTAGTGTCTACTGAATCATAAGTTCATGCTGCATTCCTATTGGTGGACCCTATTTGTAGTAGCACATACTGTAAGATGGTTGTCCCTAATTATATCACATATGCCTTTGTTGAAAAGTTACTTTTTTGGAGATAGGAGGTTTTGTGAATTCAGTGGTGATAAACTGTATATTGGCAGAGTTGTGTTATTGAACAAAAAAGAATGAAAATATCTTGGTTTTATTTCAGAACCCTGCACTGTGACTGTTAACGCTCTAGATGCCAATCATATAGAGCTAAGCTTTAAAGGACAACAGAAAATCTATTCAACACATGGGGACCGTATAACATTTAAATGCCAAAGAGGATATAAACCTAAAGGAGACATTCACTTCCGTCAGCAGTGTAAAAATGGAGTAATTACCTTACCTGTCTGTGAATAGGATAACTCTATTAAAGAGCTGTCAAGGAGGTTAAGTGGTGCACTTCACTGCTTAAAGTAGAAAAAATCATTTCAGCATGTTTGAGTGGTGAATAGTTTTGAAACACATTATTGCAACAATAGATTAATGTACTGGAAACTAAATAATATTCTATTACTTACTACGTATTTTTAAAAATGGGCAATGTGTAGACTTGTATGTAGTCGCCTATAATATATAATTTACACCTTTCTTTATGTTTACTTTTTGCATCTAATAAACTTTTAAATAATAAAAGACTGTTTCTGTTGTTTATGGAAAGTCACATAAATAATCCTGATAGTCTAGATGCAGAAGCCTGAATAAGTACATGTTTTAAATTACACATCCAATCAGGGATTCATTGTACACAGTACACTAGTAAGAAACTAAAATCCCTCATCAGTGACTACGAAGCCCCTCTAATTACAGTGGAACTTGTAGTATAATGCTGTTGACACTTTGATGGCAATATTTCATTAAAAAAATAAATGTCTAATTAATGTTTTTTTCACCTTTGGAACCTGTGCAGTTTACATACATTGATATACAACAACCAGCCATAACATTAACACCACTGACAGGTAAAGTGAATAGCATTGACTATTTAGTTGGATGGGGTGGGATATATTAGGTAGTAAGACAACAGTCAGTTCTTGAAGTTGATGTGCTGGAAGCAGGAAAAGTGGCAGAGTGTAATGATTTGAGCTACTTTGATCTTAGCTTAAGGATCTGAGCTTTTTATGATGGCTAGACGAGTCAGAGCATCTCCAAACTGGCAGGTATTGAGGAGTGTTCTAAGAAGGACAACTGGAATCAGTAACAGGATCATGGGCACCCAATGCTCATTGATATATGTAGGGAGTGAAAACTAGACTGTTTGGTCTTATTAGAAGATTTACTCTGGTTTAATTGAATACTGACTCTAATAGAAAGGGGTCAGAACACAATGCACCACAGTCAGAGCTGTTTCAGTAGCATGAGGCACCTACTCAGTATTAGGCAAGAGCAAATTCAAGCTGTAATTATCATTTCCAGTGATCTGCCAGTGAAATTAACACAATAGGAGCACAAACTCAGAGATGCTAAAAAACATAACAAATCATGCCACTCTTCGCTTAATCAGGTTGTGCAAACAGGGTTCAGCTTGGAAGAAAGAGTCCTATTAAAACACGAGGGTAAACAATGGATACTGAATACTGAATACTTATTTGATTCAAAAACAGTGGGTTACATTACAAGGTAGCAAAAGTAACCTCGAACTAGGTTAACGATTCTCAGTGTGGGCCAACCCATTCCCGCATATATATATGAAACAGTGCTCAGTTAGGTCAAGAGGCATATTGTGAAATAGGACAAATGTAGCAGGCGCCCAAGTCGGGCATGTCAGGGACTCTTGATCTCACCCAAATCACCATGTAACTAGGACTGCACAAATAGAGATACACAGGCTTTGAATTTTCTGCTTTTCTATAGTAAAATGCAAGCTTTCCCCTCCCTGGCACATCAATTACAGCCAAGAATAGAAGCATATCTCACCAGCAGAAATGGAAAAAAGCTGATCATTTAGGTTTTACTGATGTCAAATATATTAAAATTGAGTAATTCTAATCATATGTAAGTTTGACCTCTCACTGTGTCTCTGTGGGCTGTTCACAAAGTGATTTATCACTTAAGAGATCCTGTTTCCACTGATCCAGAGTCAAATGGCAGCATGCTACACAACCCTCCAGACTGACACTTCACTTTGAACATTGATATAAGACCAGTGTGCAGTTGTTTGACAACTGAAAGTCAAATTAATGGAGGCGGTTTGGAACTTGGCAATAATCATGTTGGTGTAATATATTGCAGTCATGTGGGACTAATGTACACCTTTGAAACAGGTAAATTTGTTTAGTGTAGACTCAATAAGGTTGCATTGCCTATTGCTTTGTGGCTAAGGTGTTGCTGCTTTACAACTTTCCATTCCACAACAGCACGTCCAGTTGACCAGGGCAGCTCTAGTGGGATATGAATTAAACTGACTTGTTGAACAGTTAATGTACTATGTTGAAAGTCATTAAGCAACTGAAGATTTTCTGTTCTTTCATTGCCATGAATAGGGGTTTTTCAACCGGGACAAAGTGCACAGTATTTGATGTCTCACAAGCTGAACACTCATAAAACTGCTCTTATTTCACAATGTATGAACTCCTAGTTGACTTTATTGACCACTATTTTGTACACAGGAAGAAAGGGGCAAAGCCTAAACTGGGAAACATTAACTTGTCGATAGTTTACTTAACGCATGGCCTTATCTTCCTCTGTGAATAAACTGACTGATATTTGGAAACAATGGCTTCAAGTCTAGTTATCCTCGGTCTTCTCTTCATCAGTGGTTACACTGCAGTACATGAAGGTAAAGCTTTTGACATTCATTTATTAACATTATTGTTTTTGTATTACACATACCTGTTCTTCTGTAGTTGTCACCAAACAGTGTGCATAAAATGCAGAGAACCTTCAGTAATAAGTTTTTGCCACTGTAACAGATGGTGTGGACAGTGGTCCATCAGCTAATATGGCGTCTTGTCCAGAGATGCTCCCTGTAGTAGACAACGGAGATGTTTCACCTACATCCTTGAAAAGTAGCTACACTGAAGGAGATAAATTGTTGTACATTTGTCAACAAGGATACATATCTCTGGGAAAAATAATTTACATATGTAATAACAACCAGTGGATAAATACTCGAAGTACCAAATGTTCACGTGAGTGTACAGTTTCCATACATTAAGAACATTTGTGTAAGTGTAGCATTGTTGACTTGGGTGGCAATTTAGTAGTAACAAAATTTTCATTTTAACATTATTACAGTGTGTTATTTTTTATCACAAATAATTTTACTGGAGTTATTATTTGTACTAGAATTTTAAAATCAAATTCCTTTAAAACACCAATAGAGTTTAACATAGCTCTGTCTACCTCACAGCCTACTCACAGATATATGGTAGCCAACAAAAAGGCAGAACTCCTATAATTTCATTTCTGTTCTTGAAACTCCACTAGGAAAACGCTGTGAACTCCCTGCAGACATACCAAACGGCCGCTATATTATAGTTAATGGCACCGACTTTGTTTTTGGAACTACTATCAAATACATTTGTAAAGAAGGGTGAGTGCAAGCCTTTGCACAGAATGAAACTGTGTGCAGTTTATTCCAGAACCATTCTTATCTAAAGTTTCCTTCAGCTACCAGATGGTGAGTCGAGTGGACACCAGAACATGTTTAGCAGGGGGATGGAACAACCACTTGCCTCAGTGTGAAGGTAACTTTCAGACTGGTCTTACAATCAGTGTTAGTCAATGTGCGATTTCATAGCCATTTATAAAAGCACACTGCTGTTCTCTGAATGTGCATAAAATAATTAATTGGCATTAGGCTTGTAAGAAAACATGACTTACAAACACAGTTGGGTTGGTTTTAGAGTTGAGCTACAGGACCATATTTGTAGTAACAATAATTTGTCTCCAGATGATTTTCTGTCATCTTGTGTTAATTTAGAGTTTTACTTTATGGAATGTATGAGATATATTAGGCAGCAGGTGACCAGTCAATTCTTGAAGTTGATGTGCTGGAAGCAGAAAAAAAGTATAAGGCTTTGAGCCTCTTTGACAAGGGCCTTACTGTTAAGAAGAGTCAGAGTATCTCCAAAATGGCAGGTCTTGTGGCGTGTTCCAGGTATGATACAGTTAGTACCTACCAAAAGTGATCCAAGGAAGGACAAATGGTCAATCATGACAGGGTTATAGGTACCCAAGACTTATTCATGCATGTGGGGAGTGAAGCCTAGTCTGTCTGGTCTGATCCCACAGAAGAGCTACTATAGTTTAATTATATATTATATATATAAAAGTTTAGTGAATGCTGACTGATAAAAAGGTGGGAAAACACAGTGCACCACAGTCAGAGCTGTGTGGGTTGAACTTTATGGACGATTGGTGTACATGTCTATAATTTACATTGCATCACCATAAACATAATAAAGCATGTGAGGAGCAGTTTGTGTGTGTGAAGAGACAGTGATATTAGATATTATTACAAAAAACTTCTCTCTCTTTCTAATAGAAGTTTTATGCCTTCCACCTAAAACTGAGGGCAACATCGTTGTGGAGGAACTTACAGATTACAGTGAAACACTGAGATATGGACAAAGAGTACAGTTCACATGTGACAGTCCTGCTCTTAAACTGATTGGGCCAAAAGAAGCCACATGCCAAGCAAATGGAGAGTGGAGTCCACTCCCTAGATGTGAGGGTAAGGTTGTGCAACTTGAATTTTCATGCACATTAGTCAGTATAAACTGGATTCTTTCCCTCAGTGGTGGGCACAAGGCTGTGTAAAATCTGGAAGTCAGATCACTTCATAACATTGGAGACATTTTAGTCAATATTAATCCTTTTCACAGTTTTGTATCAACATTTTGTGTAAAAATAGCTAATATTACATACTCATGACGATGGAGTTAGCTGATGCTGCCTCTATAAACAAACTTTTATCTTTTCTTTTTTTATTAATAGGGAAGAATGGGTTTACCATCTGAGCCTTGGTTTCTACCAAATTTCTTCCAGCTTAAGGAGTTTTCCCATGCTTCAGATTCTGTAAATCTGCTTTGTGATGCTAGTTATAAAAAGTGCTGTATAAATAAAATTAAATTGATATAGTGACAAGTAATGTAATTGGCCAAGGAAAATTTACTGTTTATCTGCCTTTCTGTATCTGTTACTGTATCAAACAATGTTAACAAGAACACACTTATAAAATTCTTGTTTTCTCTCTTTTTAGAGGTCACATGTGAACTTGAAGAAATCAAAAGCAGAGTATCTGTGGCTGGAGCTCTGAAAAATGCACCCATGAAGTATGGGCACAAGTTACAGTTCTCCTGCTCTCGCCCAGAGATGGTATTGAGTGGACGTGAAGAAGTCACTTGCTCAACAGGAGGAACATGGAGCAGCCCATTCCCCACATGTGAAGGTAAACTCCTTTCATAGCAAGTTAATTTACAATGGTAAAGAGCCCATATGCTTCACTTTACTTTTTTCCTTAAGGTCTAGGCATGATGTGTAGATAAGAATGGGCTGGGCTAAACAATTTAATAGGAATATGCACAAGCAACAGTTTCTGATAAATAAAAATGTGTATTTTAAAAATAATCATAAGACAATATAATTTGAGGAGCTAACATCAGATCCAATCTTCCTGAGCCTAAAAATATGTCTCACTTTTTTCATCCACAGAGATCACTTGCAAGGAAGGACAACTAAATAATGTTAAAATTGTCAGAGGATTTCCAGACACAAGGCCACCTTATAAACCAAAACATACCTTACATTTTCAATGTACCCGGTCTGACATGGTTATGATGGGAAAATCCTCACTTACATGCCGAACAGATGGAACATGGAATGGCCCATACCCCATATGTTTAGGTGACTGTTATTTGATGCATATATCTTTTGATGGATTTCTTTAATTAACAATAATGTGTTGTACATACAATTAATATGTTAATGTGTGTTTATGTTAACAGTACATGGTTCTTGTGGTCCACCCCCCTACTTGCAAAGTGCCAAACCAGCTACTATTTCAAAACCCCACTACAGACATGGCGAAAAAGTTCAATACACCTGCTATGGGCACACCACCATGTATGGTTATCCATATGCAATCTGCAGTCAAGGAACATGGACGGGAAATTTAAGGTGTTTATGTAAGTAGCACTAACTATCAACTGTACACATAATTGGGCAGGGTGGCCTAGTGGTTAGGACATTGCCCTTGGGACCTAAAGATCACAGGTTCAGATGCTGACTGAGCATCACTGAGGTACCCTTAAGCAAGGTAACTTTCTGCTACCCTGCTCCCCAGGCACTGATGGTAGCTGCCCACTGCTCCACGTGTGTATGCGTAATAGGTTAAATACAAAGGTCACATTTTATTGTGGTGCTTGAGTGTGTTCACAATGACCGTCATTTTCACTTCATTTGTGTAGAACTAAACAACTTTTAGCTTGTACTGCAACAAGAACAAGCCAGAACTGGCATACTAAAATATTATTAAAAGATTATGCAGTTGAATTGTAGTTGCTCAATGATTACCAAGATGTACTATGCTGATGCCATGGACTCTACAATTGTCATTGAACTCAGGCTTTAACATCTGAATTAGGAACGACAGAATGGCAGGTTGTTAAGAACTTGTTAAACTTCCCAATATTAAAACCAAGCACATTTTTATTTGAGATGTAAAACAGCAAATATCATCTAGCAGTTACTATGATTGTGCAACTGGTAAAACAGCTAAAATTCTAAGTTAATTGTGGCATTTTGTTAATTTATCCCCTTGCGTCACAAAAATACTAAAGTACAATTAATGTTCTGGTGCATTTTGTTTTTAATTGCTCCATGTTATACTGTATTTCAGAACACTGAACTCTGAAGAACGGCAAAATGGATGACAAAAAAACAACCATACTACTTAAAGAAAACAACATTTCAGTTACATCATGAGGACAGTGTTGCCTTTGTATGTCAAAAAAGAGGACAACCAACAAAACAATTTATAGCCGCAGTACAATACTTGAGTAATACATTTGCCAGTTTGCCAATAGTGCAGCTTAGGATACCACTGTCCTTCAGTGCTCGCTGTTCTTCTGGCATACCAGAAGCTCAGTAATGGATGGTGATGGAGAAGATGGATTCTCCAAAGGTTCACAGAATGCCTTTTGCGCTTTGAAATCTCAAATCTCATCAGTACAGGTTAACATTTTTTGAAGGATACATGAAATGTGTAACACTCATTTTCCTTTGTCAGTATGCACAGCAGTTTAATGATCCGAGTATTCAACTTTTGATGCATTTCATGGCAGCCAATAAACAGCTACTGGACAGAAGTTGTGCGATTCTCCTGCTTTTACATATATACATTTTGAAAAAATAAATGAAACTGCACCATACCTTAACTGCAAATGTATACCAAATAATTAGTAATCGCATGTTTAAGAAGCCAGTGAGAGATACTGAGATTTTGTTAAAGCATACCCACAAGTCCTCACAAAGGGAGGAGTTGCGCAAAGAAATTTTATTGCAGTATGTCATCATACATTTTTACAGCTGATATTGTTCTGACAGTCAAATTACAAAGAACAATATCCAATTTGAAAGCATTATCTTAAAAGCTAGTAACTGATTTTTTTTAAAGTTAAAAAATATATATAAAAAAGCATTATTTTACAAAGTTTGTACAAGTTCACCTCATCACACAAAGGATAAAAACATTGACAATGCACACACACACACACACACACACACACCTCTGCATTTTTAAGGAACGAAGCCAAGCGCTTTAACCAACATCTGGATGGCACCGAGAGGATCAACAATATCCTTCAGTTTTCCTCTGTGAAGAACCCAGTCTGGTGCAAATCTGGTAAAGATCAACAATCAAAAGTTAAACAGTAATAAAAAAAGGTATCTTCTAAAACTTAATATCATCAAGCGGCCACTTGCAGTCAAAAGGGAGGAGGAAACAAGTGAGATGCTTTCATTCAGAATCTATTTACCTGCAGCTACGTTAGCCCCAGTAAGCTAATCAGCTAGCCATGCAAACATTTTGTGAAGTAGAGGATTTTTGAGAACACCACAAATTACTGCTTTGTGTGGCTAGACGTTTTGCTGTGGCTAGTTTGTTACCTTCCTTGTTAGCAAGGCAAGCACCAGAGTAATTCGTTTGTAAAACAGATGGAGGAGTTTTGTATTTAAAATGCATCCTGACCATAGCAAATAAGTCATGAGTATAACATTTTAAGGTGTTTCAATGAGTACATTCCTCCCTGGCGATATACCCTCTTTCAGAGTTAAGGTCAAAAACGGACATAACACTAATCATCAACATCTTAAGAAGTAGTAGAGTGGTGTATGAAGATTATGACTGAAGCTGAATTCTAGAGTATATCCTCACAAGTAGGGTTCAGAACAACACATACCTGGATATTGGCTTGAATTTTTGAGGGGTGGCTTGAGGGAGGAAGCTTCCATTCAGTGACACGTTCATCTTCTGCTTTACTTTGGTTCTCTGGGCATCCATTTTGCATTTTCGAAGTGTCAACCGGTAGATGCTGCAGATACGTTCTGAAGCTTTGGGGATTTTTTTCACACCCTAGATAATATTGGAAAAGAAAGAAATTAAGATATGTTTTAAAATTAAAACTTTGTATACTAAGAATGTCGAGATGATCCCTACCATTGCCCGCTGTTTATCCTGAACTAAAATCACCAAAAGGAAACAGGCTTTGGTAAAGATGCTGCCCCCTTTGTCTGCAACCTTATCTCCAGCCTTCTCTCTGTAGATCTGAAGAAGATCCAAAAGTGTATCCACGCAGTCCGGCACGTCGTAAACAGCATCAATGGTTTTGTTGTACTACAGAAAAAAAGCAAAGAGGTAATTAATAAACAGGATCTAAAATGAACAAAATACCACAAGCATTTCTGTAAACAAAAGAACTGCACAGAGATATGAGACCACATTTGTGAAAAAGGTTCAAACCCCCCCCCCTTAGTTAAACATACTGGAATAAAAAATTGAAATGACATACTTTTGATAAATTGAGAAGAACTTGGGTTGCCAAGGTTATGATCTCCATTGAAGGCACACTCCGGTTGCAGCTTCTTATGAGGGTGAATATGGTGTGTGTGGCTCCACTTTTCACAAGACGTTCACAGCATTCTGGTGAAAGTCTGGTTGCAGTTTCTTCAATTAAAATAAAAAACAGATTTTAGTTGGTGTCCTCACTTTCAATCATGGGCAGTCACATGCAATTTTATTAACAAGGCCTTACCCAAATGTTTTAAAGCAGCTAGAATGTAGGCATAGTTCTGATATCCAAGAAGGTAACTCAAGGCAGTTGCTGTCTTGTGACATAGTTTGTCTTCCTCTTTGGCTTCTCTATTGACTTTCTTGAATCGATGTCTGATGGAAATGATTTTGGTGGTATCATGAAGCTTTCTTGAACAATGACCTCTCCAAAGAGCCTTAAGATATAAACAGGTCAGTAATAGAACATTGTATCATTACCACTTTATATAATGATGTCAAAAACAAAATAAGGCTGGTAAATGTACACATACTTGTGCTTTTGCGATTCCTTGCTGTAGTTTTTCTTTTTTACGCCTCAGAAGGAATCTCTTGATGGCACGTTGGACAACAGTGGCAGCTTGATTGCGATGGTTAAGCCAAGCCTTAACTACTCTTTGCACAGTGATGATGTTCTGTATTTGCTCAAGATATCTTTTCCTCTGAAGTTTGGCCCGGAACCATCGCTAAAACACACAGAAGTGAGTATTTAAACCGAAGGCAAATAAAAGTACCAAGTGTGTGAAAGGAACGGGCCATTATTCCAACTTTTAGCATATAAAAAGAATACTGCAGCTATAGTAATCTATAGAAATGAACAAGTGAGTTCTTATGTACTTTGCATTTTTCTACTTACTAATTTAAAGAATTATTTATAACAGAATGTAAAAAATAATTAACTATCAACTGTTAAATGGCCAATAGAAAAACAAACAAACTTCTGTGCAACATAAAATCAATTGATTGCTTTCTTAAGCAAATGCATTAAAACAAGGATATTCTGAAATATGAAAAACAGAATTTTCGCCTCGCTACATTCAAAATTCAGAATGCAACTTTAACACCAACTTTAAGGCCAACGATACCTGGATATAAATAACTGAAGTGATCTGCCTCTTGGCTGCTTTCAGAGCCCAGTGCACTCGTAAAGCTCTCTGGATCCTTACTGCACACAGATGATGGTAAGCAGCAGCTGCAAAGCGATGACGCCTCATAGCACTGGTAGCTTCCTTTACCTAAAAGAGGAGTTGCACAAAAATAAATAAATAATAAGCTTAATAAATAAGCAAAACAAAGGAAATTTTCTGGCCTAATAAAGCTTAAAGCTGCCTCTTTAGAGCTGTATTTTAATCTGATAAAGTCTATTATGAATCCAATGAAAGTAAAATATTAATGGTATTGGGGATACAGCATTGATCATTATTTTAAATATATTGTTCTAAAATATTTTTTATTAATACTGGTGTACATGGCAAAGGCATCAGCATCATGGCCTTTAAAGATCATAAAGAACTGGAAGCATCTACTGAACACATTTTTTAAATATGCATTACATGTATATTCCTTAGCATTTGAGATTCATCAGAAACAATTTTTCAATCAAACCTGAAGTTTATTTTACATTTACACGTACACTATGAAATGGAAATTGCAAAAAGGAAAAAAAGTACCCATCGCCTTGTGCGCCAACCCCGGCAAAAAGCCTGTATAGTGACAGCAGCAGCATTCCTCCTACGCTGGTTCTCCTTTTTAGCTTTGGCAAGTTGCAGTGCTCGGAAACGTCGCTGGAGCAGTACAACAGAAGCTTTCTTCCTCTCAAACACCCGTCTTTCTCTATAGCCTCTGAAAACCGACTGAATCACCACAGCTGCATTTTTCTCCTGTGAACACACAATTTTAAGAAAAACTAATATTGTGGAAATTAAAACATCCCGATACAAAAATTAGACAATTACAAAATATTATATACATAAAAAAAACAAATATAAATAAAAATGCATGTTGAAAATGCATAGTGAAATAAAAAGCCACATTGTGTAAATGCATTAACTCTTATGTGGAAATTTTTACTGTTTCCATTTGCCTTTGTGCACAGAATTTTCGAAGTCAACATGCATATATGGTCAGAGTTACTGGAATAAACTAAGAGTTTTTATCCCAAATTACTGGCACTAAAAGTAAAGCAAAGGTTCACCAGAACACTATGACAAGCTGCCAATTTCTGTACAAATGAACTTTGAGTTGGGGAAACAGACCGAAACAATATTTAACCACATATTCTGAAGCATACAAATATGTATACGCAGCTTTGCCAAGGCTGTTTAAAAGGATTGGATTAAAATTCTGTGAACTAAGCTTAAATGAATAAATCACAAGGTAAAGACTGATTGTTTAAGACCTTTAAAATGCAGAGGGAGCTGTAAAAACGTAAACTTTTTTCATAAATATGTTCTGTATTTAACAGTAAAAAGCCATTTATTTATACATTATAAATCTCTTTGGCGATATTTGAGAGTAGGAAGAGGATAGTAATGAATGTAGAATCACCTTTTGAATAGACCTTCTGACCTGAAGACCCCTCCACGAGGCTTGTATATAAACAGCTGACTTTTTGATTCTGAGGAAATCGGCTCGTTGTTCCCTTGCAATCAGAGTTTCCCTCCATCTTTGTTGAACAACTCTGATGCTGTGCTGGACTGCTCGAAATCTGAGCAGATAAAACAGATAAACATATGATGTAGTTTGTGTTTTATTATTTAAAAACAAACAAACAAACAAACAGCAGCAAAAATACCACACATGTACCTTGCCCGCTGAAATCTTGTTTGAAGACACCGATGGATGGTTGCAATGGCAGTTTGTTTTGTGATGTAGTCACGTCTAGCTTGGCGTCCTCTAAACCAAGCTTGAATTTTTTGTGCAGCGCGAGTCTTGGCCTCATGTTTTCTTGTTCGGTAGGCACGAAAAGCAGCCTGTGAACAAAACCATACAAAAATGCATCTCACACAAAGATTCTAAAATTGAGACAGAACCTTTCAAATGTTCTCGAAAGAAAAACTGGTCCTGAATTTGAGGGGCAATCCACAGACTTCTATATTTAAATAATGATGGAGTGGTTTTATGTGAAATAGATCATTGCAACTTGTAAACATTGATTTTTCAACAAAATAGTGGTAAAAGGAACCGTATTCATTTTATTTACTACCCAAGACATCCAGTGAACACACACAAACACTTTTTTGCAATGCCTGAGCAACTTCTACTTAACATTTCATAACTTATTTTCCAAGTATTACATAGGGTCCCAATGTCACAAACATTGAACAATTTTAAAAAACATTCTGTAGAACGGAGCATTTTAAGACAAACCACTCTGAATGATGAAACTTTATTTGCAACTTAGTTTAATTATGCAAAATTAGTAGGTAGTACGCTCTCATACCTGGATCAGAACTGCAGACCTCCTCATTTTGAGGAACTGTGCTCGCTCCCTCTGACAAAGCTGGTGAGCTCTGTAATGTCTCTGAATAATATATACAGCTTTCTTCATGTGCTGAAACTTGCGTCTTTCAACCATTCCCCTGTAAGATGCCTGATAAAGAAACGAAAGACATATCGAATTTTGTTGCGCTGAAAAAATATGCCCCAATTTAAAGTGAAACACAAACATCTCAATACATCAACACTGTAGGAAAATGAATATAAAGAAGTCATGATGAGTGACCAACCTGAATTGTAACAGCACTTGCTCTCATTTTTTGATATCTTCTGTATTCAACGAACCCACGTGCATGAGCCTGAAGAATCCGAACATTTTTCAGTGTCCGAAGATAACGCTGTCTCTGTTCCAGTTTAGCTTTGTATGCCCTGTAGTGTGTCTGTACAGTAACAGCAGCAGCCTGGTATCTCAAATAAGTTCTCCTAGCAGTGCGCATTCTGTAACAAGCTTGTAGCATCATTGTGCATGAACGTAGCTTCACATAGCGACTGCGGTGTACATGCATGTGTAACACAGACTGAATTTTGACAGCAGCACATTTTCTTTTTGCAAGTCGCCTTGCAAGCATGCTTCTCCAGGAGCGCTGCAAAGTAAGTGTGGCTTTCCGAATTTCGTTGAACTCATTTTGCTGTTTTTGGACTAGTTTGAGTGATCTGTACCACTGTTGAATTAGAACTGCAGACTTCAGCATCCTGGTATATTGTGACCTACAATAATGTCCCCTATATGCAGACTGAATGGCCACAATTGCAGCCTTGGTCTTAATGAAGCGTCGTCTTTGGATGCACATCTTTAGGTATGACTGGATTGCCCTTGCAGCCTGCATCTGTTTTGCCAGGTCCCTTGCCTGTTTGCCTCGAAATGACTTTTGCAAGCATACGGCTGCATCCTTCAGTTGCTGGTACCGCTGCTGTTGTTGATGTCCAAGCTTCCACGCTCTGAATCTCTTTTGAAGAACACTTGCTGCCCAGCACTGCTTTTTGAACACAGCTCTTTGCTTGTGCATTCTGAACACAGCCTGAATAATGGTGGCAGCTTTGTGCATTTCTGCAACACTCTTTCGAACAGAGAACCCCCTAAAAGCTGCCTGGATGAGAATGGCAGAACTTTTCAGCGTCAAGTATTTCTCACGGTCAACTTTACCATCTATGTAGGATCTGTAATGTCTTTGTATGATGATGGCAGACACCCTCATGGCCTGGAACTTTGTTACCTCTCTATGACTTCTGAAAACAGCCTGAATCCTAGCAGCTGCTTGATGCTGTAGAATAATTTCTCTTCTGACCTTTTGGCCTCTGAAGTAGGCTTGCAGGGAAATTGCAGCACAGCGCAATTTCAAGAAATGCTCCGTCTGCTTTCTAGCAGTAAGCGTGGAGCGATACCTTTGCTGAATGGCAATAGCTGCATATTTCATGCATAAAAATCGAGTCTGAGCACTGTAAGCCCTGTAAGCACTTTGTATGACAGTCGCAGCATGATGTTTTTGTTTCAAAGTCTGTCTGGCCTTCATACCACGGAATGCTGCTTGCAGAACAATGGTAGCCCTCTTTTTCTCCTTCAAAGACTTCATTTGTTGCTTCATTGCTTTATTAGCTCGATAACGCTGCTGAACAGTCCTGGTTGCCTTTTGTAGCCTAAGGTAGTATTTTTTGCTTATGTGCTTCCTAACATGGGACTGAATGGTTGTTGCAGCCTCACGCTCAATTCTCATTTGCCTCCTAACCTTCATTTCTCGGTAAGCTGCCTGAATTGCAATCGCGGCATTACGCTTAGCCAGGTACGCTTTGCGTTCTCGCCTTGCAGCCAGAACGGCCTGCCATTTTCGTTGACAGAGCTTAACTGCGGCTTTGATGGATAGGAAGCTTTTCCTTTCTTTGTAAGCCATATATTTCCTTTGAATAACCGTAGACGCTGAATGCAACTTTGCAATTTCACGCCTTGTCCGATTTCCTCGAAAAACAGCCTGCATGACTACTGCACTGTGACGCAGCTTCAAAAAGCTTTCCCTTGCTCCTTTTCTTTTTCGATGACACCTGTATTGTCTTTGGATGAGGACCGCAGCAAGTCTCATGGCTTGGAAAGCCATTCTTACTCTGTACATTCTGTACCATGCTTGAATCACTGTGGCTGACTGATGCCTCTTTTGGACCTCTCTTCTGACCCTCACTCCTCTATATGCAGCTTGCAAAGAGATGGCTGCTTTTTGCATAGAACGGTACCGCTCACGCTGCTGTTTTGCCAGAAGTTTAGCCCTGTATTTCCTCTGTATGATGATGGTTGCTTGTTTCAGAACCTGATACCCCTTACATTGCTTGTATGTCCTGTATCTCCATTGGATAACCCTTGCTGCCATTTGCATTTCTTCAATCTGTTTCCTTGTCCTCATGCCACGGTACACCGACTGAATACATAATGCTGCTTTTTTCATTGCCATATATTGTTTTTCAAAAGTGCTCTTCATCTTGTTTGCCCGGAACCGCTGCTGAACAACAGATGCTGCCCATTTCTGCTTCTTATATTTCACAAGCTGAGAGTGTCTGCGGAAACAGGCCTGAATAGCAGTAGCTGCTAAATGCATTTTTTGAAGATCTCTGCGAACTTTCATTCCTCTGAAAGCAGACTGTATAGTTATAGCAGCAGATCTGATTCTAAGGAATGATGTACGTGTACGGTTTCCTAAGACATATGCTCTGTAATGTTGCTGTATGATGATGGTAGCACATTTGGCAGCCAGATAAGATACCCGTGCTTCATACATCCGGAAACAAGCTTGAATAATTGTAGCAGCTTGGTGCTTTTTCTTCAGATCTCTTCTCACTCTTGAGCCTCGATATATGGCCTGTAGGCTTACTGTTGCTTGCCTGAGCTGAAAATAACGGCCTCTTTCTGAGCACCGTAGGACATGTGCCCGATAGTGCTGCTGAATAGTAACAGAAGCTCTTTTTTGAGCCATAAATGTCTGACGACAAATAAATGCTCTCACAACTGACTGAATTAAAGTGGCTGATTTGTGTTTCTTGGCCATTTCTTGCCTAGTTCTCATGCCACGATATGCACTCTGAAGCACGATTACAGCTTTCCTCATTGCAAAAAATTCAGAGCGAGTCTTTCTTCCCATCTTGAGGGCTTCATATCGTCTTTGAATTACTAAAGCTGCAAGTTTCAAAGCCATAAACCTTCTTTGCAGCACATATCTACGGTAATGTGACTGAATCGCAGTGGCACATTGATGAAGCTGGTCAATCTTCTTCCTCTCTGCTCTTCCTCTCCACAATGCTTGAATCTTCACAGCAGCATGTTTAAGAGACTGGTACTCCTTTCTAAACTTCTCTCCAACCATTTTAGCCCTGTACCGCTGCTGGACAATGACAACTGACCTTTTCAAAGACAAGAAATATCTTTGAGCCACGAATCTTCTATATGCAGTTTGGATCACCAGAGTGGCCTGGTGGCGCTGTGCCATTACTTTGCGGGCTTTCCAACCTCGAAATGCAGCTTGAAGAGTTACTGTTGCAGATTTGATTTCTCGATATCTCCTCCGCTCTGCATTCCCAAGCAAGCATGACCGATACCATGACTGAATTACAACTGCAGATCGCCTCATCTCACAAATGCTTTTTCGGACACGGGAGGCCCTGAAAGCACTCTGGATGACAATGGCAGATTGATGTTGTTTCTTCAGAACTTCAAACTTTCGCCTTTGGCAGTTACCCCTGAACCATGCTTGAATGTAGATGGTTGTGGATTTCTTAGCCAGATACTGTCTTTGACATCTCTGCATTCTGTACCATGCCTGAATCTTCACAGCAGCAGCATTTCTCTGGGTCATTATGCTTTTATGCCACTTTCGAAAGGCTGTTTGGATGATGACGCAGGCATGATTCTTCTTGAGAAATGTCCGAGTCCTCCATCCCTTGTATGTTTTCTGTACAAAAATAGAGAGACTATAGAATGACCTCAAGGGCACTGGCTTTATCGTATTTAATGAATACATATGCAATGTGAGAACTTCTAGGGTAGTAGGAAAAAGTAAATCTATTAAAAATACATTTTTAAATTACAATAAAAAACTAAAATATGCCTATTTTGTAATTAAAAGAGGAATCATACTTGTATTAAGACAGCAGCTCTGTTTTGGACAACCAAGCGCTTGGTCTCCTTCATTCTTCTCAGCTCTTTTTGGGCAGAGAAACCCCTCCAAAAGGCCTGAATGACAGTGGCAGCCCTGTTCTGTCTGTTCCATCTCCTCTTCAGTATAAACCTCCGTACAAGAGCCTGGATCTTACAGGCCGCCAGGTTCCTTTGCTGTACATAGAAAATGTTAATAAAAATAAAAGACACTTCTAAGATGTAGAACAGCACAGAGTATAAAACAATTTGGCAGCACATATTACCTGTTTAAGCTGCATGTCTTTCTGTAGCTTGTACCTCCTCCATGCACTCTGGATAATTCTGGCAGCTCTGGTCTCATTCCGCAGATCCAGAAGTCGAGCGCAAAGGAAAGACAGGTAACATGTAACCACCTGAAAAGTAAAAAACAGTATAATTTACTGTCCATCATTACTGCCCTTGTTATAGTAAGTGTAACCACATCAGTCTGTAGTCTCATCTACTGGAAAGAGTAATGAAAAGCACCTTTTCATTTGGGATCGTGTTAGACATGTCCTCTGGAGCAATCATGGCAGGAACTCCTCCAAGGTATGATACAGCAGTGTTCACCAGTTGAAAATTCCTCTTCTCATTTTCAAGAAGCACCCTGAAATCTACTAGTGGTGAACCGGAACCTGAATAAAAGAGACAAATTTTAAGTTTTAATTTGATTTATTCTTTTAATAGTTCTTATAGTAATCTGATAGCATGTCAAAGCCATCTGTGGCCAAGAGGATGTGCATGATTGGCTTCGCTCTCTCTAGCAGCATGAAAATTAATCATAATCCAGTTAGAAAACACTCCATTTAAGAACTTTGTCATAAATGGTAGGCAAAAAATACCATTTTGCTCCAAGGAGTCAAAGGAACAGTCAGAGTCACTGGAGGAGTTGTTTAGTTCCACTTTGCCCCGATAGCCACACTCAATAGTCTGTGTTGTTTTCTGCTGAATGTTCTCAGCAAGCAGATGGTTTGGATGGTAATGATGAATGAGATAACAAAGAATTCTACCATCAGAGAAGGACACTGTGAAGTTTTCAGCCTATATTGAAAGAAAAGGAAGACAATGTCATTGTAAAGCCAAGCAAGAATGAATGAGGTATAAATTATTTTCCAGTAATATCCTTAAAAAAAAGGTGCCATATGGCACTGTTCTGCTAGATCAAGAGTTACTGTAATACTCGGACTCACCATTAAATTGTAGAATTCACACACAGCATTGACCCAGTCCAGCAGCAGAGTTAGTTTCTCACTGGACTGTTCATTTCTTGGACTTCCTTTTGAGCTCTTCAGAGCACATTTATCTGCCTTTAACAAAGCCAACTTCTGCTTTGTTCTCCAGGTTTTCTTGAGGAAGCTGATTTCCTCTTTGAGTTGCTCCACATCGAGCAGAACCTCAACCTAATTGAGTGCATTAAAATCATCCCTATTAGTAATGTTTTAATGTTTATGCACAGAACTACAAGATCAAGACGGTCATGCAAACCCAAATTAAAGTTAAAACAGGTAGATGTAACAAACTTAATTAATCTGTTTAAGATACTACATTTAATAGCTGCAAAACAAGGACTTTACAAAATTTGTGTTTGTGAAGTCAAAAATCTGACTAACTGGGTTTATACACTCAGCATTTCAAAGTGGCATCATATATGAACAAATCACACAAACACCAACCCTTATAAATCAGCATTCCTAATCCTTGTCCTGGAAGCCCATTGCCCTTCATATTTTAGTGCTTTCCCTGTTTTGACAGCTCCACTACAGCTGAGCGAGGAGTTCTTGATGAACTGGTCGGTTGGATTAGGTCTGTTTAGAGCAGGGAATCCCCTAAAATGTGAACGGCAGTGGGACTCCAGGAGCAGGATTGGGAAACACTGCTTTAAACTGCCCCAAAACCGTGACCATTTCTCACAGTTTTCAATATTTTGTTTGAAATTTGTTTTGTGATTCAGTTGATTCATGCATTGTAAAAACAAAACTGCAGTCCACCCAACACATTATTTTATGCTTGAAGAACCTCAAGCCTTGATGCATTTATAAAATTTAAGACCAATTTTGTGTCCACACTGGTAAAAAGTAGAAAGGACATCCAAGAGGTTAAATTTACTAACAAAAAGAAATTTATTCATATTTACCAAACTGTGTATTCACACTGGTGGGCAGTAGCGGCGTAATGGTTAGAACCTTGCTCTTGTGAACAGGAGGCCGCAAGTTTAAGTCTCGACCCAGGTACCATTATTGAGCAAGGTACCCCTTACGAAGCAGCCATCAACAGTACCCGGTAAACAGTACCTTGCTCAAGGGAACCTTCGTGGTACCCAGGTCAGGACTTTGAACATGGCTCACCAGCTCAGTCATACATATATGATAAATTTTACCTATGCTACCCATAATTCACTCTTGGCTTCATGTCCACTTAACTGTGCTTGGTTCATGAAAAAAAGAACTATATGTAAAAAGATCTTAAGTAAATGATGTCAGTGTAAAAATTAAAAAGTCAAAGTACCTGAAAGGTAAAGATAATTTTCCATAGCAGATTAAGGGTCTTCTCTCTGTGACCATCCACTATGTCTCTAGAGTCGATGGCTGTCCCTAAAAAATTAAGAAGAATTATATACATAGTTTTCTGGTAACACATCACAAATATGGGCATTGATGCATTTGGAGTATTATTAAGGAAATGTCTGAAATACATACCATGCTCATCTTTCAGGTTAACCTCTTTTTCTTTCAGCACTTGCAGTGCAATGTCAACATTATGCACTTTCTGAAGACGGCTAATAGCAGGCATCCGCAGTTTACACGAAAGAGACCAGTCTTGAGTGAAGAGTTCCATGATGCGCCTGAAAAATGTTCCAACAATAGTGACCAGGAAGATATTAAAATTAATTTAAATAAATGTTTACTTTTAAAAATTCAGTTTCTCTTTTTGTCTTAAAAAACATGTAATTCTACTACTTTCTTCTCTTAATCTAAAGTCTTCTCTTAATATTTTCTTGCAGCATTAGCTCTCCCTTACATACAACAAAATATGCAAAATATTCATCAAGCAAATATATATAAATGTATTTAAAAAGTCCATAAAATTCTACAAAAATGTTTAGTGCATTTTGCAGACCTTCCAATAACTGAACTGAGCAACATTAACAAGTATGTATGTATTTATGTATGTACACATCTCAAACCTACACCAAGCGAATGCCGCATCTCAGATCTACAGCAAGATTCTGCACAGCAAAGCTGAATTCAGCCAGGGGAGTCTGGACATGGGACACAGGCAGGCCCAAAAGATTGAGGTGACGAGAAAGAATGCCCTCGCCACTGAGAAAGTCCCGTGCAAATGCCAGTAGCAAATCCTTAGTTGTCTAAGGGAAAACATAATATAGAGGAAAACAAATCATAATATGTCCATTTTATTCAACATATCTTATCTGTAAGTAACAAAAATTGCAGTTACATAAACTTTAAGAACCTTAAATTCAGCATCCATGCAGAACAAACATGGATCATGCTCAATCAGTCTGGACTCTTTGGCATTGTCCAGAAAACAGACAAGTAGGAGCAGCTTCTTTAGAGTGAAACGAGAGAGCGCCTCCTCATGCCCTGTTACATGAAAGAATAAACAGCAGCATATGTATCAAGCATCTGTTAAATAAAGTGAATGAGAAAAAAAATGGAAAACATCTCTATAAAGAAAATCACCATCTCTGTACAAATGGGGAACTTTGGGGTGTCTGAACTCTGCAGCAATATCTGGATTCCAAAGCAGTCGCCCAAGAATAAACATGGCCAAGCCCATGACATCACTGTTGTTCTCCAATGGAATCAACTCTCCAAACATTGTCTGGAACAGAAGTACACATGAGTGGAAGAGTAAATAATATGGAAGAGAATCGGCTTATTTTACAACAATCTATAAATAATAAAATTTAAAATACCTCCAGGCCAATACGCAGCCAAAGTGGATTGTAAGACAGAAGCCAGTTTAAAACCTTTTGTCTTTCGCCTATAAAAATGACAAAAAAGGTTTATTTAGAAAACAACTACAATAATTAGACAATTCTGCTCCCTACATAATAAAAATAAAAACATTCATGTCATACAAGAAAAACTATTATTTTAAGTTTGGTGTGACCATTTGTACATGTTACTATAAGCAAATACAACAAATGAGCAACACAGAGCTTGACGAATCTGCTGCAGTAACTAGCATTGTTTTTTTCAAACAGCCTATACGGACTACTGTCAAAAACTAGTCATGAAATTGTATAGTGGTACAAATTCTAACGTCCTGCATCAAGTCAGATAGATCCTGACTTTAATGAGGTAGAATAGTTTTGTTCATATACCTATATCTTTCCAGAGGTGGCGATCTTTGCGCACAAGGAGTCTTTTGGCTTCTACTTCCAGCTCTAGGCGCTGGATGGCTTTCACCATGGTATCAGATGTGAACAGCTGACAGGCTGCACGACGAAGGCGGTTCAAGCGACGACGGGCTGTGTACGTTCTGAAGGACATCTCCTCCTTGGTTGGTGCTTTGGGTATGTTGAATTTATCTCCCATAGATAAGGATAAGGCATTCACTACAGACGAAATAAATAAATAAATTAAAGCTGGTCTGTAAACAAGGTTCATATTAACATACTTAAATTGTTAACTCAGTTAAAACAATGAAATATACAGCTTTAAATGGCACCTCTCTTACCTTTATTGTATGTATTCCCTTCATGAGGTTATTTATGGCATTTTCTTTGGTTAATGCATCAAAAGTAGGTCAATAGTTCTAAGAATCAGGTATTATTTTGCTGTTACAGTGCGTTTAAGCCACCTATAAATGATCTTTGTTTTGATGGGCCATTCTATATTAATTGTAAAGCAGAAACACCCCTTATTAGACCAGTATAAAAGAGTGTGCTAAACTGCTGTAGACTAAATAGCTGAAATGATGCATGGATGCTCTTTTTATGCCCAGTCATGATTGTAACCAGTTCACCTGCTTTTCATGGATTGTTTCAAAATGACATAAGTGTTAAAGGTTTATAGATTATAAAAGTTATTTTGCTTTGCCCTGACTTCTCTTGAAAGTGTTGCAATTGTCAAATACTAAATGTGTTTATATTTACAAAATACATTGAAATTGAACACTGAAAAGACTGGAAATCTTTACTTTGAACTTTTACCAGTTGAAAAGCTTAAGAAAGTTAATAAATCACACTTTCTTCTTTTAATTGCATTTAATGAAAAATCCCAACTCGTTTGGAAAAAGAGTTAATCTATTTTAATATTTTAAACATCAATTTTAGGGTGCGATAATAGGGGTGAAACGATAAATGAAAATACCACTGCTAAACACACCTTTGGTGACTTCAGTGGCAACTTTGAAGTCATCTGGAGTGAGAACATAATTCATCCACCATGTAAATCCCCTTTCCTGCTTCTCAAGCCATCGCTCATCATAAAACATGTTTTTGGCAGCAAATGGCATAGGATGCCTTGGGATGGCTGTCAACAAAGAAAAACAACATGAGATTAAAAATGCTTTTAAATAACAGTAACAGACCTGATCAGTCTTTATACAGCTCTCCAACCAATAGCATTCTTAGCCACAGAGTCTGCAACACAACACCAATAGTGGGTGTGTGTTACAGCCCAGGTTCTTTCTTTTATTCATTTTCTGAGCTGCTAACTAAGATCACAAGACTATCTCAGCCCTCATAAGACAAATGGCAAAGACATATTAGTCATAGGTTGTCTGCCCTGTAACACAAGGCTTGAATACACAAATTCACAATTCTGGCCACCCAGATTGAAAATCGTATCTATACCCAGAACTTCAAAACAAACTCAGCACAAATTTAAATTGTGGAAAACACAAGCATGAGTATACCTGTCTGTGCAGGCTTTATGAAGGCAAGTCGAGACTGTGCCACAGCTATAATCTTTGCGGTCTTCACCTTCGAGGTGCTGAATGACTTTAAAGATTGTCCTCCTGTAAAAACATATAGACATTTTTTATGAAGTTCCACTGTCTAGTGCTCCAATATACCTGTAAAATGAAATTGAAAAAGAATAAAGTCTAAAATTACCCTGTTGAGGTGACTTTGGGCAGGACTTCTTTGGTGGTACTCTTGTGGATCTCCTTGAGCTTGGTGGTGCTAAAAATAAATAAATCCATATGAAAGATTTCCTTGTAAATGCTACATTATATGTGTCTTTGGGCCAGTAGCCCCAGGATCCTAAAACATTCATTTCTACTCTCTTAAAATATAGGAAATTTCTGCTTTTCTCCATATACTATATGAGAAACTCAAGGCCTGTCCCTCCCAAATTGTCATAATATCAGTGTCTGTAAAAGAACGTTCACATTTGGCCAATATAATTAAAATCACATGGTTTTGGGACCAGGACGAGATTACTTAAAGGGTTCATAGAATTTACCAAGCCATAGCTAAAAAAGGAGAGTTCCGTACATAAAACTAAACTACTACCTTATTGCTGCCTCATTAAAAAAAAAAAAAAAAAAAAAAAAAAAAAAAAAAAAAAAAAAAAGATAAATAAATAAATGCCTTGATGGCAACTTTAAGTTATTTATGTATTTAATGCCAAGAAAAGCAAATCAAATTATATTTTTGAAAGTAACCACAAAGGCCATTAATGAATATGCTTCATATTTTCATGATCTTAAACAACCAGAACTTAACCAAAGTCACTGTTGCTACATAACTGTCTTTACACAGAGTACCCTTCTTGCTATTTTATTTTCCTGGTACATATTCTCTACAGGGTAACAAATTATATAAAAATATGAAATGTGGGAAAAGGATATGTGGGTTTTTAATTTTACTTACCAGATGGTTTGGCTTGTGCTTGTCCAGACCTTGAACTGAATCTTTTTTCAGGACATGGTTTCTTCGGTTCTTGTACGCTAGCACAGCTTTTTTTCACTTGAAAAGATTTTGCCACATCATCTGAGCACTCTCTTGAAAATTCTTCACTTTTTCGCTTTTTGCTCTGATTTGATGCCCGACTGTGCACAGGAAATGAGTCACGAGCAACACAGGACGACAGCAAATTAGAGGCATGAGTGCCAGCTGATATTCTGCCATTAACGCTAGGTTCTGGATCAACAGTAGCTATAGGCTGAAGTGCAGCAAAACAAGTAGATGGAGACTGATGTTGAAAGGTTGGCTCATGCGGGATCAGCTGCTGTGGTGAGACCTTAGGTGAAGTTACTTTAAATTTGAATTCAACACCTAGGTCACTGCCAACAACAGGTAGAGCAGAGACCCCCTGAGATAACATCGCATTTGTTTCTTCATTGCTAGTATCAGATAGTGAAGATGTTTTCTCCAGAAGCCTGCGTCTGGATGTTCTTATTTTACGTGCCCCCGGACTGTGCTCATTAGAAGTTTCTGCTTTGCCTTTGGTGACTGTAGCAGAACTAAAAAGCATCTTCTTGGATTTCACAGATTTCTCATCCAGTTCCACTTCCTCTGTATTGTAAGCTTTGGTAACTGTGACTGGGCAAACAGCAGTGCTAGACTTGAGGCCATCACGACCACACTCAGAACCCAGGACTTTGTTTGACTTGACAAAAAAAGTTAACCTTGGTTGAGTTGCCTCAATCTGAGGGGGAACATTCTCAACAGCTCTTTTGGGTGCTTCAGGCTTACAGTCTGTGTTTTCAGACTCCAAGGAATCAGAGAAGTTGAAACTTGAGCAAGCATTTGGAGGGCTCACAGCATGATTTAGATCAGATTCAATAACAGTCAAAGCATCCTTCACAGACAACGTTGGGGTTCCTGGTTCTTGACTTTCATCCTTAACTACTTTACCAATGACAGGAAGTGGACTTTGAAAGCGGGATATCAGAGGGTTGGAAAACCTCTCTGGAGTGCTAATAGGTGACAATGTCTTATTCAGCACCCTGACTTCTTTAGGTAGAGGCAAACAGGAGATATTTGCTTTATCTGAAGCATCAAGAATTTTATCAGCTGGAACTAACAGAACAAGTGGAGAGTTCTTCTGAAGGGGTATGTTTTCCAAGTTAGCCTTGATAGATTTAGGCAGATCTTGAGGACAATCAGATTGTCCATTTCTATCTTTGTTGCAACTAGATCTGTGAGAGGGCCTTTCCCAATTTAATGGAGATAGTGGGTTTGATCCTCTATTCCGTTTGTATTGTGGTTGTCGAGACCCATGAAATGTCTTGTTGGATGCCTTTATGGGGACCACTTTCCTGCATTTCGAAGGTGTCGAACAGTCTCTCTTGGATTTGATTGAATCCCATAGGCTTTTCTATGAATGCAAAAGAACAGCAATCATTACTGACGTACCACTGGGTCACAATTTAGTTTCAGATTATGCTGTGGTAATTACAGAAATAGCACTGGAATTAAACGGCTTTCTTAATTCCACCTGTCCAGTGTACCTCAAGTGTTACGGTTGCAGTTAGCTGAAATTAAGCCAATTAAAGGCTGATAAATCCCTAAATTGTAAATGTTTTACATTTTTTTTACATTTCATTCATTTGGCTGATGCTTTTATCCAAAGCAACTTCCAAGAAAGAGGAAACAATCAAGCATTAGAGCTACACAGGGCAACACTGAAGTGAGTGCTACGAAGAAGTCCAAAGCATTTTTCTTTGTTGTAAAATACAGACAGCAACTACTGCAATAAATACTAAAGACAAGTGCTACAATTACAACAGACAGAAACTACTACAATAAATACAGATCACAAATGCTACAATAAAAACTAAGTGGAACATTACTGTCTGGGGGGACTTTCAGTTAATTATCAGGTAGCAATTTTTGTACATGACCGATAGGCTTATGTGCTGAGGTGGGTACGGAACAGTTGAGTCTTGAGATGCTTCTTGAAATTGTACAGTGTCATTAGCCTCCTAAAACCAGTAAAAAGGCTAAGTTACAGAACAACAAAATTGTATAAATAATTAAGAAAGAAAAATCACCTTTTTCTTTTTTGTAGCCTCTGCCTTTCCAAGCAAAACTGCTTGATGTTTGACGATGCCATTTGCGACAAAGCTGAGGAGCTCTCTCACACCTCCCTCTTCCACAGGTGTCCATGTTACAGTTACAATGACACTGTCTTCAGGCTGTAAATACAGTACATAATGTAAAGAAAGTGGCAGTTTCATTTTATGGTAATATTTTCATATTTTACATAAAATAAAAAACAGGTAAACATACCCTCACATTTATAACACCTTCAAATCAATAAAATTAGAATTAGGTGTTTAATATTAGGTGCCACTGATCAGAACCAGTCTTATTTAATCTAGCATCTAGGGTCTGGGCTTCTCTAAGCTATTGAAGTGTGTGGTCTCGGTCATGCCAAGAACTAAAGAATTCTCTAAGGCCTTCAAAATAAAAGGTTGTAGATGTCTATGAGCCTGGTAATGAATTTAAAAAAGATCCCTAAATTTGAAAATAAATAAATAAATAAATATACACACACACACACACACACACAGACAGCTACAGATTACAAACAACTGTCAATTTTGGAACTGGCTGCCTCAGAAAATTCAGGTTGACCAATATGGCAAAAGGAATTCTTCAAGAAGCCCAGACATTCATCATGGGGTCAACAGGTAACTTCTGCAACTGTTGGTGTAACAAAAATGCATGTCTAGTATGAGAAAGAGATCAAACAAATTTGACCTGCATGGGATATGTGTCAGGAAAGTTTTGCTTTCCAAAAGAACATCTGAGCTGGAATGCAGTTTACCAAAAAACATATAATAAAAAACCAGGCCTTTTGAAATAATGTAGACAGAGTTGACTGGCCACAGTGATGGGACCTTTTAATAAAATAAAGATCACAAACACACTACATTCATCAAGAAATGGCTCAAAAAGTAGAAAGCAGAGCTTTTGACCCCCATTGAATGCTGTATGGTATTTAAAAGGTATAGTACAAGAAAACACTCAGACATCTTGAACTCATCTGAAGGAATTCAGCATGGAAGAATGGTCAAAAATGGATGGGACCTTACATTTTAGTCATTTTCTCAGCTTCCATGTATTTTTTACAGGGTCCATGTATTTTGGGTCTTTGAATTTAATTTTCATCAAGGAAATTATTAAACAGCGAACAAGTGATACTTTAAAAACATTCAAAGACCAAGAAGTTTACATTACATCAGTGGCATAAAATGATCTTTAAAGGAAAATATTGTTTATCGCAATTATTTCTGGGACAAATATATCATCCAACAAAAGTAATTCCTGTGAGAGGCCTACCAATATCTTCACCTTCTGCCCCTCTATGCCCACAACTTCAAAAACTGTCCCAGCTGAAACCACTAATGAACAAACATGAATGCTTCAATGCAGGCAGATGTTACAGGGACTAGAATCATACTGAGATACTATATACAGGCCATGTCACCCAGCACTTCTCACCTCAACCATGTTTATTAATGGTGAACTTTAAAGAGCCATCTGCCTGAACAGCTCCCTAAGAACAGGTCCAACTCAGAGAGGTGTGGTTTGTCTGCTTACATTTACTCCAGTGTACTCAAATGAAATGTTGAGATCAACTGATATTTTCAAATGGCCATGCTTTTTCTTTTGCTCACACATATTTATAAGGAAAGTTACTGACTCAGTTTAATTTTAGCCATTCATATGTATCCACTACTTCTGGAGTTGGCTTCATCACTAACTTGGCAACAGCCTCTGTGCTGCTTTGCAACTGCTCATACTTCTGCATTTTCAAGTTTATTTTATACCAATAGAAACGAATGAGCTCAAAAGAGAAGAACTTTATCTCCCGGTACTTCGTGTGTTGACAGGCGCTCAGTTTTACTGCGGTTCTGTTTAAGAGAGGTTCGCTGAAGAACAAGTAACACAACTTTTAACGTTAACTTTAACGTAGAAGACTGCGTCATTGGTTTAGGTTCCTCTTCACTGGAGATACATATCAAGAATTCAAACACATAATATCCACTTTAAGAGTCGGGGCTTTGTGTACATACTGCATTTAACTAACGTTAGCTGACAAGAATTAGTTTGATCGATGTTAGCCAACAAGCTAGCAACTCTGACTACTCGGTTAGTTTATACACAGCTACGTAGCACACTCACCTGGATTGTGAAGGATGTTTGATCCACGGAGAAGCCTTTGGAGGATGACATTTTATCCACATTTACTGTCGTTATTGCGTCCTCGCTCGGGTTTTCGATGCGTAAAGGCAGAGATTTGGATGAGCCTAACTTTACCAAGCCAAAAGTCACGAACGGAGACCTGGAGAACTGGACCAGGCTGAGGACGGGGACACACACATTGTTTTCCCTGTTGGATGCGTCACCGCTTTTGCTAAGAGGATGATTAAATGTTGGACTGAAATCCAACAAATCCGCTCTCGCAACTTGCGCCATTTTTCCGTTTAGTCTTTTATAAAGAGCATAATAAATATCCACGGACGCAGACCAGTTACACCCTCCAACACGCGACACACAGCGAACAGCTTTCAGCAGCAGCTCCTGTCTACAGCCTGTATTTTGAATTTGATGACGAAGTGGTCAACCAATCGCATCGCACCCTAGCATTCGACGGCCCAACCACACAAGGAAAACAAATTACAGCCTATCAGAATTCCACGACGAGTTTAAACGTTTCGAAACCACACCCACAACACGCAGCTCTAACGCTTCATTCATATGATCACTTAGGTCCAACCACATGCCACTATCTATTGAAATACTTCATATTATTTCTCATTGCTGCACATTAGACAATATATACATTTAAAGCGCTGTTGTTACGAAGTCTTTACAGAAATTATGCTATTTTGCATTTTAAAAACAAAAGATGCATGTTTAACATGTACAAAAATAATGAAACATGACTAGAATGTACATTGTTTTTTGTCGGTGGACAGTGGTGGCCTAGTGGTTAGGACACTGCCTTTGAGTCCCGGTTCAGGTTCGAGTCCCGGCCCGGCCCGGGCACTACTAAGTACCCTTGAGCAAGGTACCGTCCCACTACACTGCTCCCCGGGCGCTATTGATAGCTGCCTGCTGCTCTACGTGTGTACGTGTGATGGGTTAAATGCAGAGGTTGCATTTCGTTGTGGTGCTTAAGTGTGTTCACAATGACAAATAGTCACTTTTACTTCACTGTATTAAATTGCTGTGCCAAATGCATTCCCTTGTACTCAGTACAACCTCTTCCATTTTACCTTAGGACTCATAGACATCAATGCAGGCGCTATCTCTATATGTACTTTCTGCTATAGGATATGAATGTAGCGCTTACAGTGCATCTATACTCGCAGATGATCTGTGAACTGCGCGTTTCACACCGCACTGAGTCTGGAAGCGGAGAGCGCATTTGCCCGCCACTTTCCTTATTCTCTTCTCCTCTCCTAATTGTCATTCAAAGTGCGCTTTCTTTCATCGGTTCATTTCTTTTTTCCTCCGTCCACCAATCCCCGGCGGCGTCTTTGTGTAAGCGTGGAGGGCCGCATCCTATTGGCTGGAGTGCGGCTGATAGCGCGGTCCTGTTCAGAAGAGCCTGTTGGGGGAGAGCATGCACAGAGAGGGGAGGCTGCTGCTGGAGCCAAGAGCACCATGATCAGATCAACTAAACCACAAACACCATGAGTCCTAAACATGGGCACTGCTTATGTGCGACCAGGGAGCGTTAACTCATTCGTGTTGCTCATCCTTACCGCACAGTGGACACACAGTAAGTAGCCTGCTTGTGGCCTATTATATAACTTAGCAGGTAGTGCACCTGTTGATTTAATGTGATTTAGGATAAATACATATTATTATTATTATTATTATTATTATTAATGTTTGTCATTGTTGTCCTCCTTAAGTATTTTGAGATTATTTAGGCATAGGCTTTTTTTATTTCTCCTCTATCAGCCTAAAATGAATAAAAATCCATGTGACCTAATGCAGTTATTCTATAATGAAGTGTTGCAGTGCATCTGTATGTGATTTATGTGATCTTGTTCAAACTATAAACAGAGACAGAGTGAAAGAAAGTCAGACGGGTACAGAGACAGAGGGTCGGTCCAAATGGCACTCAAAACTTAAAAGACTCGTCTTCAAAGACTCAGAGAAACATTTCGTAGCTTTGATAACTGACATCAAAACCAACAACTATTCAGGCCTTTAATCCTAAATCTCATGATCAGGAGTATACTGCACTGATCCTCTGCACTCTATAGAATAAATAGAGGCCTGGTTGCTTAATGCCACATCTAGCTGTTAACAGTATGTGACCATATGGCTAGACAAACTAATATTTTGGGTTTAGCCCCAACCCCCCTCATCAAGCCATTCTGGCCTAGGGTCATGCTGTGAGGTGGTCTAGACTCCTTATAAGTGGGCCTAATAGAAGTCCCACCCAAACATATAGCGTGTTCCATGGCTGCTCATCAGGCTCACAGTATGTTGGCAACTTGTTTTAGTAGGTTCATTGTACTTTTAAGAAATTGTTAAGACACAAATGGTTCCAATTGGTTTGAAATGGTGTCAGCCTGAGCATTTACTTGTATGTTACTGTCTGTGAAATCATACAGATAATTTATACTTGGAATAGCTGGCAAAGACTGAACTTAATCTCAGCATGGAATGTCTTCTTTCAAATCAGAAAAGATTGTATTTTATCACTGTTTAATTCATGACACAATAAGCTATAATGTATGTTCTGTGCATGTCATAGACACAGAAGGGGGTCGAGTGGACACAATTTTGTATGTCGAATCTGTGACTGAAGAAACTGAACTTGGTAGAAACAGAATTTTTATTATTATTATTATTATTATTATTATTATTATTATTATTAATTCATGCTCATGCACAGCATTCAGCTTTTAGAACAGTTTACAAATCTTTTAACCCACAAGGCACAAAGACCATGTTAATTAACCATATTTCACTGTTTTTTGCACAGTTACTCCACACAAAGCTGTGATGCATAAAAGAATTAGTTCAATCAGATTTACACAGCTTTTCGGGTACCCTTGTGATCTACAAGGCCTAAATAACAGAAATCTTGGGTGACCTTTTTTGTGTGACTCAGTCAGTCCTTCTTAGCCTTGTAGTTCCAGTGAAAAACTGGAAAACAAACAAACAAACAAACTTTGGACAACCCTAACCCTCTATAAGAGGTAGGGGCTACATTTCATAGCTTTGTTCACCCTTCCTCTGAAAAAACGCAGGCTATAATTGGGAGCAATCCACAGAAAGAGAGCACGTCCTTCAACAAAACCATCATCATTACCATCATTACCAGTGCTGTTTGCTCAGTCTTACTGCTCACCCCGTAATAAAGCCCATAGAGCGCCAGTCAGGGCTGAACAGAGAGATAAACGCCCCCTAAATGACTGACTTATGTCTGCCATCCGTCACCATAGCAACCCCATCAATGCAGAGCGGGAAGCGTGGAATTGGTTGCCATGGCGGCAGATCTGACGCTTTCATGAGAAGCTGAAGTTTGCAAATGTCCTTGTGGGCTCGCGGGAAGTGAAAGGATCTTTTCAGCACGCAGGCGGCATTACTCTCAGTGATAACACAACAGCAAGACCACCGACAGCCCACAGAATCACTGAACACACAGGGACATTAACTGTGCCACAGTGTGTGCTGTACACAGATGATGGAGGAAGAATGACATTCAGTCTGCTTTCAGAAAACAGAAAGGCTCTATATAACCTGTGTGTAAATTTAGACAACTACTATAGTTTACTACAGAATATTATTATACATTCCCTATAATGCAATAGTGTCTTACTCTTATAGTATCTCTTTTTTAGGAGAGTAGTTTTCTTGGTATCATGTTTTTATTTGCAGTATTTCTGGATGCCTTCACCAAAGTAGTTTAAAGTAGTTTTTTCCTCAAATGGTTTACGTACATGTCTAATATGTACAGTCTCTATACTGGTGTAGTTTGGAAAACTATGAACAATTAAGATCATTAAAATATAAAATGTATACATACTATTATTATAATAATATACTTATATATGAAGAAAAGAGCCAGTGGTATCTTGAAGAAAGATTCAAGATTGGTTTATTTGTCACATACATAGTTATACAAGTACAACATGTAGTGAAATGTACTCTGATCGTTCCTGAGACTGTGCAATTTTTTAAAATAATAAAGTTAAAAAAGAAATTAAGAAGCTAAATCTAAAGTAAAAAAAAAAATACAAAAGAAATAGAATATGAATTATAAAATGTAAACAGGTAAAAAAAAACGTATAATAATAAATAGGAAACTTACACTAAATAATAAACCTAACAATGAACATTATAAACAGTATATACACACCATTAATAATATATACAGACCAAAATGTATTTGAAGTTTACAGATTGTTGTAGAATGTAATTTACACGGTACATAAAGTGATTCATTTAAATGCTAGAATATACAGAATATAAAAAGTGCAGATAAGGCCAATGTGCAAATGGCAGAGTGCGAATAAATCAGTGTTAAGAAAGATGTATAGTGTACAGTATAAAAAAACCAATATGATATATTGTCACTTTTAAGGAAAGTAACTTTACAGGAGAAAGAATAAATCTTCCTAACTCTGAGCATAAGTTTATGTAATATTTGTTTCATTCATAAAAAAAGTGTCACACAGTGGCCATTTTAAAATTATTTCCAAATTTAAAAAAAGGAAGGAAAAGTGGCAGTTTTGTTCCAACAGTGACAATTTAACTGTAAAAATATCAAATAAAAAAACAGAAATATGGCCACACTTTCAGTGTGTACATTATGCATGTGTTTTATGTCTCTAACATCTTTGATTTAATGCTTAAATGCATGTATCTTGATTGCCCTATTCATCAGGGAAGGCAATGACCTCTACCGTTGATGCTTCAGAAATGATGGTAGTGGCTCTTAGCTAAGATTAGAATAGAGCAGTTGATTATTTAATTTCACCCAAGTGGCTTCAACCTCTGTATAAATCCTGCAATGACAATCTGATGAGCTTTCAGTGCAGCTCATTTCTCTCAGATTAAGAACAACTGATGCAAATGCTCCCACCCTGGCACCCTCAAGTACCCTTAACACTAGTGGTGCATCAGGAACCATGCACATTTATCAGGCTGGAAAATGTGCCAGCATTATCCAGCTGGCTCCAACTGTAGTCCCTGAGGCCAGATGTTAAAAACCTAAAATAATTAAAACAGACAAAATAAAAGGTTTCATTCAAGCAGAGTAATATTAAGATAATGTTTGTACAATAGCACAGCCAAGACAAGGAAAAGACAGTCGGCAGCATTTTACATGCAGACGAGTGCCCAATACATATTTGTAAAGGGCCGCTGAATGATTGCTGCAACTTGAAGTGTAATAATCTGAAGGTGAAAATGTCTTATTAGTCAATGTAGAAACTCAGTCACACAAAGTGCACCACAATGAAATGTGACCTCTGCATTTAACCCATCATGGAGCAGCGGGCAGCTATGAGAAGCACCCAGGGAGCAGTGTAGTGGGAACAAGTGCAAGCTGCTCTATCCGCGAGGGAGCAAAGCAACCCCAAACCATAACATTTCCACCACCATGCTTCATATGGATGTATTTAATCTCTTGCCAAACTGGCAGGCATCCACAACCCTTTTTTTCTGAAGCCCTTAGAGAATTCTTGAGATTTTGGCATGATGACACCACACACTTCAAGAGCAAAAAGAACACCAGAACCTGAATGTTGTCACGAACATAGGGTGATTGTGCAGGAAGCAAGCGCAGCGATGAAAAGCAAAAGGTTTTAATAAAACATACACGGCATCAAAAACACAGCAGAACGACAGGAAGACATTAAGGGAAGACAACAGTTGACCGACAAACACTGAGGAAAACACAAGGGTTTAAATACTAAACAAAGATTACTGACACCTGGGGCAAGGAGGAGAACGGGGAACGAGAAACAGCTGACGGGGCGTGGCTAAGACTAACAGGAGGAATAGAACAAAACACAGACAGGTGAAACCACAAGAGGGGCGTATACCTTACAAATGTCAGGATTACATAAGACAGTTTCCATCTGCATTTGCATGATTCTAACTTTATGGTATGAAAAATGTAAAAATGTACTTACATTTTCATGTGACTGATTTTTTAGATTATTTAAATTCTGAAAGTTACTACAAAATTTTAAATGTGTACATTTTATGTTACATTTGCTGGTGTATAATTGCCTTTATCTATTGGTGCTGTATCAAAAGGGTGAAATAATTGCTTGTTAAAATGTCATGTTATATGTATTTACAAATCAACAGTTTCCAAGGAATGTACTTTTTTTCACATAACTGTAAATCGCCAAACTAAACAATCGTGTAATAAATACCATCATTGTTTCTAAAAGTGCATCTTTTCTTACATCTGGAGCCCAGTTGTTCCTCTTTCTATAGCCAAATAGCAGAACAACAGCCAAATAGCAAAGCAATAATGTGAAGTCAAATCAGGATTTTTAGATATAACAAAATAAAATTTAAATACATTGGGGATAAAATAATATAATGAAGGGATTTAGGGAAATAAAAAAATAATAATTATGTAAAATTATGTATGATTTCATACAGAAACAGAAATGCCACAAGTGAGAGAAGGAAAAAAGAAACAAAGTTTTGTTGTTTGGGATTTTTTTTTACACTAAATAATTGCATTTAAACAATTTAACTGTCCAACTTGTTTGCTGGTGTGTTGTGGAATTTAATTTCAGCTATGTCTCTGTTTTCAGGTGTGACACTACTGAAGGCCTCCTCACTTTGCTTGTCCAAGCCCTGCCAGAATGGTGCTGAATGTCGAGATGACCCCTCCACTTTCCTGTGCCAGTGTTTGTCTTCAGCAGCAGAGCTGTCCAATGCGAACTGCGCCTCCAATGCCCTCTGCCACCCCCCTGTCTGCCAGGGCAATGCTACGTGCCAATCCACCGGCGGCCGATCTGGGGAATTAGCGTGCCACTGCTTTCCGGGTTTGTCTGACTATGCCTGCCAGTCCAGTGCCCAGCTGTGTGCACGTACGCTGTGCGGAGAGAGCACTCGCTGCCTGGCCTTGGCACACCGGGGCCTGGGCTACGTTTGTCTCTGCCAGCCAGGCTACACTGGCCCCCTGTGCCAGAGAGAGACAGATGAGTGCATCCCAAACCCCTGCCAAAACCGTGCCCTCTGCCGGACTGGGCTGCATGGCCCCTCCTGCTTCTGCATTCCGGGCTTCCAGGGTGAGCGCTGCGAGATCGAGGTGAACGAGTGTGCCTCACAGCCCTGCATGAACGGAGCAACCTGCCTGGACAAGATTGGACACTATCTCTGCCTCTGCAGGCCAGGGTACACGGGTAAGACAGTCAGATACATCTTGACAGTGGTTAAAAAATTAGTGAATCTAATAAATACGTTTTATTTGGGTACTACTTTGCCTTACAGCACACTGCATGAACGTCATGAATGGATTTTGATCAAAAATATATTAGACCAATATGTTTACTCCATCTGCCATAACTCAGTGTCTTAGGCATCAGGGAGTGTATTCTTCAGAGGTGGGAGAAAAAAATCTACACAATGTAGTTTTTGCAATTTTTTTAAGAACAATATTATCATACAGCAGCAGCAAATATCTTTCATTTATAAGTTTTACTATTTATAATATTTAATATTAAGTACATACACTTTTATTTGGTACCTCTACTCTGATAACTTTGCTTCTGAAATCCACAAGATAGAGTAAGATCTCATTCTTGCCTTATAGCATAAACTAGAAAGGAAGTCAGCTACGAAGAAGTCTGAAGAGATTCCATCTGCTTTCAAGTCGAAGAATCAGTGTAATAACACACAGTGGCCCAGATATTGTGAATGTATCATATCGTCACCTCTGTGGCTATTCCCACCCATAGTTTTTACAATAAATTGTGAAAAAATTTGTTAACTTATCATTTCCACATGAAAAACTGCACTTGCTTTTGGTAAAACATTTGCAGTGTATTTTATCAATGTATCTAATATATTTAGGTGTAAACTATGTACACATTAAACAAAGTAAATTCAGTGCAAAACTTTCTTTATGCTTGAAGACGTACGTAGGCCTAAGTCAAAGCATGTCTGTGCAATCTTTCTAGTAAAATAGAAGCAGCTTTGTCACAGACATAAAACGATACTATTATACTTTCACCCTACAGCGTAATATCATTTTTAGGAAGCTGAAAAATAAGATTTCTAAGAATTATTACTATTATTATTATTTTAATTAATTATTTTATAGGTGTGAGTGTAAAGTGTCCAGTGTGTCTTCACTCTTGTGATGAGGCTTTGTTTACACTGTAGGACAAATCAGATTTGTTTCTAAACACTGATTTTTAGACTTCAGTGTTCAGATATCAAGTGATCAAATCCAACGTGTGTTGTCCTACTTATTTTCTCACATATCCAGAGCCAGATTCTGGGGAGCATGAACATTTCCTATTCTTCCCGTTATATCAAAAATAGACGCCAGAGGGCGCCCGAGAGCGAGTCGTTATTGGGAGGGGGGTAAATGGGGCTTCAAAAAAACTTCAAAAGAATAAAATAATACATTTTAAAAATACTAAAAAAATGCCAGCATATTGTAAAGTAGAATAAATTTCTACATAGAAAAAAAAAATTCATACTCACTGATGTCATAAACAAATGTAAAATAGTCCTGTAATTGAGGCTGAACCGGTAAAGTTATAAGGAAGCCCCTAATAAGACAGACATGTTTAAATATTTACTGCTGTTTTAATGCTGTCAGTATAATTAAGATGAATCATTTTATAAATTTGACCAAAATGCTCAATATGAACCCAGTCATTCTGTGCTTGCTCGGGAGCGCCCTCTAGCGTCCGTTCTCTGGCATAGCCACACTGGTTAACAAGGGGAAAAAAGTGTTATTTGTGATCTTGTTGTGCACCTTTACTTGACAAATAACATGCTAATAGAACAACTGAGCTTTATTTCACTGCATTACACTTCTTAGCAACTACAGCAACCAAATGCATGACCATAGTGATAATCTGGTCCAGTAAGGCCCAGCATAGTTTAGAAGTTCCCCTCCTCAAACCTAGCAGTTAACAGCTGAGTTGAACCAGGTGCGCTTGAGCAGGGAAATCACCGAACTGTGCTGGACACCTCCAATAGACGCTACCATTGATACTTAAAACAGTAGTAAAATCTCTAATGAATGTCAGTGTTAAGCCACAGCATATACATCTTACCCAAATATCAGTTTAAAGCGCCAACATTTCATAATATGTGCTGCAATGACATTAACCTCCCCATGGAATTTAAAACTTTTTTGCTGTTCAGAATATGTAAAGTGTGTCCTGTTCAAATCAGATATGCTGACAAATCAGAGTGGAGCTACATGTCTGAACAAGGCCTACAGGAAGATTCTTTTGAATATTTCTACCGCCCTCTAGTGGTGTCAGTGTGGTATTACATTATATTAAAGTTAATCCCTTACTCTGCCAGTAACTATATGTGTACAGAGGGGCAGGTTTGTACAACAGCATTTACATATTAACATCACTTATAAGTGCATCTTAGCTGTTTAGTGTTTTTCCAAGCTGTTGTAGGGGGTACCCTCTGAGAAGGAACCTTGGTTTGATTACCAGGGTGTTTTTTTGTGTGGAGTGAAAGTGACTTTTTGTCATTGTGAACACACTCAAGCACCAAAACAAAATGTGACCACTGCATTTAACCTATCACACATACTGCAGCAGGCAGCTATCAACAGCGGGATGATACTTTGTTCAAAGGTACCTCAGTAGTGCCCAGGCCAGGACTCAAACCTGGAACTTTTAGGCCTCAAAGGCAATGTCCTAACCACTAGGCCACCACTGCCCACACAGTGTTCTCCTCATGTCTGTTACCCTGTTATGCATGTGAATGTATGCGCTTGTGTGTCTGTCCTGTGATGGACTGGCAATCTGTCCAGGGTGTTTCTCTGCTATTTGCCCTATGAGCACTGGCATAGGATGAATGAATAAATCTCCATTAAGAGGTGACAAATTTTGGCCAATGCAGTATGTGTTTGAAATATTTAATGGAAAATTATGTTGAGCGTAAAAACAGATCACAAGTCATGCCAGAAATCTGTGCTTCCGATGTAAAACTAGAGGAACTAGATATTCCTCCTTTCTTGAGTCGGGGGCCTAGATATTGTGCTTAGTGGATGGCGGCGTGGAGCAAGCTGTTGCTAAATGTCTTCGTCTCTGATATTGGTATTACAGGTGTCAGCTGTGAGCTACAGATTGACGAGTGTCAGTCCCAGCCGTGTCTTCATGGTGGTAGCTGCCATGACCACATCAACAGCTTCTTGTGCACCTGTCTGTCTGGATTCCAGGGAAGTCAATGTGAAATCAACATTGATGACTGCACAGGTCACCGGTGCCAGAATGGAGCTTTGTGTATTGATGGCATCAACAGGTAAACTGGATTTTTATTACTTCTGTGTTTAAAGCTGCAGCTTAATGAAAAAAATCTAAATTTCTCCACTGCAGTGAGTGTTCACTTCCACAACAATGATACAAGCTGACAAACAATGTATACTTAGAAGTGGGGAAACAAGGATTTGACCGGCCCTCATTTGAAACCATATGCCATCCCCGAACAAAATTAATAGAAAAAGACCATTCTCTTGCTTTTGTTATATCTCAAATGGATGTTTTGAAGGCTTGCACCTCCACCCTACAGCAGCTAATGTTAAATGTTTACATTAGTCTACCTGTATACATAATAATACTGCATGGTTTTCTGTCTGACATGCCACTGGCTAAATAAGGTTACATAGATCAGTGGCTTTCAATCTGTGCACTGTTGACCCCGGTGGATAGTACTGCTGGGGCCATGGGCTATCAGTTTCCTTGTTTAAAATGATTAAATCATACTAAAAATATGCTTGCATAAAAGTCAATATATGGCAATATGACAAATTATTGTTGTGAAAATTATATGCAAAAATTAAACATAAGGCTAAGCTCACTGATCTTCCTGATAAAATGCATGACTAGTAACTGACATTAATAGCTATGTAATTTCAGTACAAGTCAGTGTGAAATGCTTCTCTTTTATCTTTTTAATCTTTTTTGTGTGTATTATGTTGCATCATTATACATTCAAGCATAATTGCATAGACTTCATTTTTGCATCTTAAATTACTGTGGCAGTTAAACACCCTTGTGGGCCACAGAAGCTAAATAATTAATATTTACAGCAACATCACCTTACTTCAGAAAGGGTGTGATGTTTCACAGTTTGAACCCTGTTCTTGCAGCTACAGCTGTGATTGCTCCCAGAGCGGTTTCACTGGCTCATACTGCGAGACGCCTCTTCCACCATGCTGGAATCAGCCCTGCCTCAATAGCGCCCTCTGCCAGGAAGAGGGGAGGAACTACACCTGCACATGTTGGCCAGGTAAGCCCTAGCAATAAGCACAAGTGAGAAATGCATGTTTGTGGAACTTTTGGCTTAAGATATTCATCTATCTATCTATCTATCTATCTATCTATCTATCTATCTATCTATCTATCTATCTATCTATCTATCTATCT
>JBBPDA010000039.1:13219069-13245950 GCA_037974385.1 Arnoldichthys spilopterus
TTACTATTTTGTATAAAACCTTCCACAATGTATTGACATTATACAATAGTTCCCTGTTTTGTGATTGACGTCTGGTTCCTATCACTAATGTTGTAAATAATTCTGACCTAGTAAATTTCTCTGCAAAAGAACCTTTCATATGAAACTACTTTGAATGACTTTGCTTATATCTTAATATTTCATTAGCCTATGCAGAAATGCAGAGATAGAACTAAGGAACTTCACATGTGATCCTTCTGTCAAACTTCAGTTCTTTCATAACTCCATATTGGGTCATCCCCCTTCAGGTGCCTTGTGCGAAGAGGACATTGATGAATGTGCTTCTGCTCCATGTCATAATGGTGGCTTGTGCAAGGACGCTCTTGGCAGCTACATATGCATCTGCCCATTAGAGAGCAAAGACGGCATGCTGTACGGAGGACAGAACTGTAGCGAGCTACTGGTGGGCTGTGAGGGTCATGAGTGCCTGAATGGGGCTGCATGCAGGCCTTTCCTGAACAAGGGCCTACACAGCTACAGCTGCTCCTGCCTGCCCGGCTACACTGGTTCACACTGCCAGATCAGCACCACCTTTTCTTTTGAGTCTTTTGGTGGTTTCTTGAGCTTGCAGACAGCCCTTCTGGACTATTCCTCCAACATCACCCTGAGCTTCCGGACAGTTCAAAGCAACTCTCTGCTCTTCCAGCGAGGAGGTGAAGGACCCCTGCTCACCCTGGAGCTGCTGCATGGTCGTTTGCGGCTGAGCTTAAGAACAGAGACCCAAGGGGATGGCCCTGGCTGGGCCCTGAAGCTGCCTAAGAACATGGCGGATGGTGAGTGGCACACAGTAGAGGCTGTGCTTGGTAAAGGTACACTGCTCCTTCAACTCCTGGAACCCTGCCAAGGTGAATATTGTGGGGCAGCAGCTCAGGTGGAAACTGGACCACTGGTGCTGGAGTCAGTCTTGCAGAGCACTTTGATTGGAGGCCTGGCAGATGGAGGCTTTTCTGGTTTCTTTATAGGCTGCATGAGGGACTTGTATGTGGACTCACAGTTGATGGTGCCTGAGGACTGGCTAAGCTCCTCAGCTGTGAACATCACGTATGGTTGTGACCACCGTGACCGGTGTCTGGATGTTCCATGCGAAAATCAAGGCGAGTGCATCAACCTCTGGCAAGGATACCAGTGCGAGTGCCACCGGCCATATGAAGGGCCCAACTGCGCTCATGGTAATTAGGAAATTTGCAGCTTAAATACAAACCCCATTCATTCATTTATTCATTTTCCAAACCGCTTCTTCCATTCTGGATTGCGGTGAAGCTGGAGGCAATCCAAGCTGACTACTGGCCCAAGGCGTTACAAACCTCATTTCCAGAAAAAATTTTATGTTTTATAAAATGCAGTAAAAACAAGGTGTGATTTGATGTGTCTCTTGAAATTTTATTTATCTGATAAAAGTTCAAAGAAAACCTTTTCAGTGTTTTCACTGATCAGCTTAAATGTATTTTGTAAAAATAAAAAAAAAATTGAATTTTGTTGGCTGCAACACACTTAAAAAGTTGGGACAGAGGCATGTCATATTACCTTTCCTTATAAATACACTATTTAATTTATTGGGACCTAAAGAGACAAATTCTTGCAGTTCTCCAAGTGGAATTTTTGCCCATTCCTGCTTGATACAAGACATGTTGTTGAAGTCCATTTTTCCTTAAAGAACAAGCTAAAAGGTCCACTCAACAGACCACAGCACAGGTTTCCACTGTCCACTTAAGATGAGCTTAGGTCCAGAGAACTTAGAACAATATAGAACTAATGTTTAGCTTACTCTTGTTGACTTTCAGGTTGCATTTTTTGATGTACTGACAAAAGCGCAAAGCAATGTCTTCCATGACAGTGTTCAGTGACAGTGGTTTTACGAAGTCCCCTCAAGCCCATGCCTCATAATATATCACAGTTGCATGATGGTTTCTCATGCCATTAGTGCCTTCTTAGGACCAATAAGTCATGCACATTAAGCAGTGGTTTCTGCCTTTGCCCTTTGCGCAGATTTCTCTAAATGTTCTGAATCTTTTCACAATATTATGTACTGTAGAAGACAAAAGACCTCAATTCTTTGTAATGTTGGCACAAAGTTGTGAGCCACGATTCATCTTTGCTCACAGAGACCAGGCATTTAGCTGATGCTCCTTTTATATAATCTTGATCCCCTACCCTGTTAACAGCTCACCAGCTTATTTCAAAATGGCATAACTTTATTCTAAAAAATTTTCGCTTTAAGTTGGTGTGTTGCAGGCATCAGATTCTAAATTTGTGTGGACAGCCAGTCCATTAAATAACATTCCTTTGTGCTTTTGTCAGTCCAACTTTTCTGGAAATGTGGTTTGCATGTTGTAGGTTCAGATAGACCAGTTTTGACTTTTGTCTTCTAATGACTACACATTAGCATGTTCATGTGTAACATTTTAAGGCTGAATTTTAATGTAGATCTTCACTTTTTCGTGCTTTTCTTACTCAAAACATGCTTGAGTACTCCCATTACTCAACAATTTCTATATGAAATTAGAATGGGTATGTTAGAGTATAGAAAGCACACATGTGGAAGTACCCACGACCAAGATTAAGAAACACTGGACTAAAGCAGTTGTTTCCATCCCTTTTCTGCATAGTTTGCTAATAGTTTTCTCTGCTCCAATACACCTACTTAAACTAACTAGCTATTTACAGTGTAGTAGTGGATGTTTCTGAGCAGTGAAAACACTAAAATATATAGGGAGTTAGAAACCACTGGCCTAAAGAGGTGTGCAACTATCCACCAGTTTATCATCATAGGAGTGTGAAAGTACTTGAGAGAAGAGAAATGTAGTCTAAATTTCCTTTATATTGTAAATATCATAGCGGAAAGGATCTGAAGAATTTGGTTCATGTTTGTTTTTTTTGTCTTTAGAGTATATCCCTGCCAGGTTTGGCCAAGAGGACTCTTTGAGCTATGCTGTCTTTACTCTTGGTGATGAACCTGATGCAGGCAGCATTACCCTCTCCATGTTCCTTCGTACACGTCAAGAGACAGGCCTACTTCTTGCGGTCACCAACAATACAAGCCAGTACCTTCTTGTTTGGCTGGAGCAAGGACGACTTAAAGCACAGGTTGACGATTCCAAGAGTGTAGAAGGCAAGGACATTGTTAGTGATGGTGAAATCCATTTTGTTAGCATATCTATTGACCGGGGCCAGATGACACTGCTGGAATCTGACCTTCTATCCAAGCCTGTAGATGTCTATCCTGTACACATTCATGCTGGGGACAAGGTTTATGTTGCTGGCATGGATGACACACACATGCCAAATATGTTTGGTGGCCATTTTAAAGGCTGCATCCAGGACCTTCGTATCAATGACAAGTCGCTGCTGTTCTTCCCATTGAGCATCCCTGTGAGGTCATACAGCCCAGAAAGTCTGGTGAATGTTTCTGAAGGCTGCATTGGGGATGACTTCTGTGTGGTAGGTCAAAAGTCATATGCCATGAGCCTTATCATAAAGTCATTAGATTAACTTCTAGCATATTCTTTCTTAAGCCAACTCCATACAGTCTCCACTGATCCTCAGCTCAGTATGAACTGATTACTAAGCCCTTAATGAATAGTTGTAGTTAAATGTGGCTTCTTTAGTTTTGCACTAGAGCTATGTGGATGATGTAGCTCTTAAGTAATGAAAGCCTACACCGATCAGCCATAACATTAACACCACTTGCCTAATATTGAGTAGGTCCCTCATGCTGCTGAAACAGCTCTGACATCCACATTTTATGCAACAGGAGCTCTTCTTTGGATGGAACCAGACAGGTTAGCCTTTACTCCCCACATTCATCAGTGAGCCTTGGGTGCCCATGACTCTGCCACCGATTTACCTGTTGTCCTTTCCTTAATCACTTTTGGTATGTACTAACTACTGCATACCTGGAACATTCCACAAGACCTGCTGTTTTGGAGATGCTCTGACTCTGGCTAGATGCTCTAACCATAACAATAATGCCCTTGTAAAAGTGACTCAGCCCTTCTTTCTTGCTTCCAGCACATCAAATTCAAGAACTGACAGTTCACTTTCTGCCTAGTATATCCCACCCCCTTGAGAGGTGTCTATAATTAAATAACCAGACAGACAATGTTATTCACTTTACCCATCAGTGGTGTTAATGTTATGGGCTATCCATGTATATCCCACCAATTAGCATCAAACTGCATGCCAAAATTATTTTGCATAATGTCACTCTCTTACTTCCTGCTCTGTAGAAAAATCCCTGTCAGAACGGTGGAATATGTTTCTCGATTTGGGATGATTTCATCTGTACCTGTCCCCCCAGTACCTCCGGCAGGCACTGTGAGGAGGTTCAGTGGTGTGACCTCTTTCCCTGCCCTTCTCAGGCACAGTGCAGGACTATTGGTCAGGGATACGACTGTAAGTGGAACTTCTTTGAGTCTTGTTTTGCTTTTTTGTGTCAAGTGGTTTACAGGGAGCTATGGAAAAAGTCAGATGCTCAGAAGGTGTATTTCCAGCCCTTTCTATTTTCTTTTTAAAAGTGTTGAGCTGACTAGAAAATAAGCTGTATGTTTGAGTATGCTTACATAAATCATTAATCTTGTTCTGAATGCAGTTTAGAAAGTATTAAGTTGGTTTCAGCTTAATATTGATTAATATTGATATTGGCTCCTTTAGAAATTTATACCATCAAAATGTAACTGAAGCATGTTCTGCTGAGGTCATGTTGGTCTTCAACTTGAGGCTGATTATGGAATACACAAATGAGACAAAATTGTATTCATCTTCATAAATCAGACAATGGCTAAAAATGAAAAGTTACACACCTGACTGTTTCCAAAACATTTACTCTAGCCTCTGTTTACCACCTTATATTTATTTAGCTGTCCTAGTTATTTAGTGATTTATTACTAAGAAAAATATTTTTTCCTCTTTTTGAGATTGAAACTTATGAATAAGTGTTACACTGTATGTCTGTCTTGTTTGATTGTTTATTGGGTGCTTTATCTTACAATGTTTGATGTTTGTAAGTCTTTTTTGGAGGCAGATTTGTTCTAGCTAGGATTAGCCTGCTTTGGATTAACTATGATTTACATCCATCTGCTATGTCAAGCTGTAGGATTCCACAGTAGCATTAACAGTTTGACTTAACAGCGTTAACTTATACAGTTCTGGTTTCAGGAAAATTTCCCTTAATTTAATGAATACAAAAAATTTTGGTGAGGCTAAGAAGAAAACAATGACTGTGTTTATTATAGCAGTTTTTAGTGTTGTTTATTTTAATTAACTACAATTCAAGAGGATTAGCCTTGTGACTTCTATCCTGTTAATAATAGCCATTAGTTTTCTTTTTAGGTGCTTTAAAGTAGGGCAGACTTAAGTAATGTGGGTTATGACATTGTTGCTAAAGCATGTTAACCAATAGCTTTCCTAAATTCTGTTCTATGCCCACAGGTATTTCCAATGTTACTTTTCAAAATGACATCACACTAACATACCGGGGTAATGGACTGATCTCCAGCCACCTCACTAACATCTCCTTCAGTATTCGAACTCGGAAACATAATGCAGTCGTGCTCCATGCCCGCAGCGGCTCAGACTTTGTGAGCGTGTTGGTACAGGATGGCCTGCTGGTGTTGAAGTTGCTTAGTATACCCTCTTCTTTCTCCTCCCTCTCCACTTCCTCATCCTCCCCACTAAGCCTGCACAGTGCTAGGCCCATAGCCGATGGCAAATGGCATAACGTGCAGCTCTACATGGCTGTACCTGGGGCTAATTTTTCTCAATGGACCATGCTTCTGCTGGATGACTGGGAGAGGCCTATTACATCTGTCTCCAAGGCCAGCAACCTAGACTTCCTCAGAGAGGGAGTGGACATCATACTTGGGGGGCTGAGCACCAAACCAGGCTGGAACCTGATTGGCTGCTTGAGTAGCATAGAGATTGGTGGGATTCTGCTGCCGTATTACGGCCCAACTGATGTCAGGTTTCCAAAGACCCAGAAGGAGCAGTTCCACAAAACATCCACAGCGTCCCTTGTCAGCGGGTGCACAGGTGGCCAAGTGTGTGAACCCAACCCATGCCATAACGGCGGCGACTGTGAGGATCTCTTTGACCTCTTCAACTGCACCTGCCCCTCTGAATGGACAGGCCAGCACTGTGAAGTTAGCACCAACACTTGTGCCTCCAACCCCTGTCAACATGGCAACTGTACCATCCATGATCTGCGGTACGAGTGCACCTGTAAGACTGGTTACACTGGCATGAACTGTGAACTGGAAGTGGATGTCTGTGCCCAGCACCAGTGTGCAAACGGCGGCACCTGTCTGCGTGGCATTGGCAAATACGCCTGCCTCTGCGCAGAAAACTTCACCGGATCATACTGCACGTGAGTCCCAACAGTAATAAAAGAACAGTTTAAAATAGTTTATTTTTCATTAACAATTTTCTTTTAACCCAGATGTAGCTGATCAGTCAAGACAGGTTTGATGTCCAAAGTTTCGTTATTTTAGAACTGGAACTGGGAGGTTAATGTTGATACCCAACACTGGAAGTCAGTATTTACTCAAAATCTTTCTGTAAATAAATTATCAAAAATTCTCTCAACTCACTCAAACTACATCCAGCTGTTCATTATTGTGCTGCAGACTTGTTGATGTGGTTTGGGAAACAGTAATAATAATAATAATAATAATAATAATATACTTTTTAAACCACAGACAGGCTAGCCCTCACTCCCCATATTCATCAGTGAGCTTTGGGTGCCCATGAACCTGTCACTGATTTACCATTTGTATCACTTTTGGTATGTACTAACTACTGCACACCTGGAAAACTCCACAAGACCTGCTGTTTTGGAGATGCTTTGACTTAGTCGTCTAGTCATCAAAATAAGGCCCTTGTCAAAGTGGCTTAGATCCATACACTCACCCATTTTTTCAGTCTCTAGCACATCTGCTTCAAGAACTGACTGTTCACTTGCTGCTTAATATATCCCACCCCCCTGACAGGTGTCACTGTAATGAAATAATTATATAGTCAATGTTATTCACTTTTTCTGGTAGTGGTATTAATGTTATGGCAGATTGGTGCAAAGCATACCATCACACACTTGCCTTGAATCATATTGTTATGAAATTACTGTTGATGTAGTTTCACTGTAAGGTCAAAAATTGTACGGGTTAAATTCAGGCTTCAAGTTGGTTGTGGATATGCAACACATTTGGTCTGTTTTGATGGGTAACCGTATGACATAAAGTTGTGATGATGTAGACATGCGGCTTAGACTGTTGTTAGTTTGTTGTAAGTGAAATTTGTTTCTTTAGTTTTAAGACTTGTGCTTGTTACCTACATTAGCCTTGTAGCTTGTCATCCATAATGAAAAGTGACCACTATTGCAGTGATTTTAGAGCAGATATTTTTTTCTGTTTTTTGATGTACTTTCTTCTTTTTCTCTTCAGTCATCTTCGCTGTTACCTCATTAGTGTGTGTGTTCTTCGTGCTCAGGGTGATCACGGTCCCACGTCTTAACCCACACTATTGATCTTAACTAAAGAAAGCTTAAATCACACACAAAAAAAAACAATATTCTCATGAAGCAATATGTGGTGTGTTTTTAAGAAAGAGAATACAAAACTATATTCTGCCCTTTGTAAATTTTAATGGGACAAAAAGCAAATACAAAGAATCTACTTTAAGAAGCACAACAGTGGCTTCCTTTTGCTGAACTCGAGTGCCCTGAGGGACTGATTTGTTAGCCTGAAAATGCAAATGTTTTTTATGGTATTATTTATGTGTGAGAGTGTATTTGTGGTAATATGACTGCTGCCGTAAGTGTCATTTAAAAGCAGCAATGGTTATAATGGTGTCTCTGTTGAGGGAGCTCCCCCCTGTGGATGTGCTTTGCCTTTAGGGCAGCTTCAGAGGCACGCCTGCAACCATTTATCTCGTAAACACGTCTCACTGCCACATCGTTTCCTCGCGACTCCTTTGAAAGCGCTTCGCAGGCAGCAGGGAGATGTAATACATCCATCTTTTCTCCTCTCCAGAGCAGGAGACATCTTTGGTGCAAAGTTTTCTTGTGGAAAAACAAAAAAGAATCACATGCTCTGTTTTTCTGTTTGTTTGCCCCCTCACAGCGACCAGGTTGAAGAGATTCCTTGGTATATAGTTGTGAAGAGCATGTAAGTTCTTCATCGTTTCCTTTCCTTCTTTATCTCTGTGCCTATTGTAGTTATTGCTGTATTTTCCTTAAATATCAAACCACCATGCTCCACTAGCAGCAGCGTAAACTCATAAACTCAACACCTCTGTTTCAAAGAAGGAATAATACGCTCATTATTTTGACTGGCAATATCCTGTCATTCACAATATTCCTAAATCTGACATGCCTGACATTTGCACAGTTTTTTTTACCTTACAGTATACTGACACTGTTAGTGGAGTTCATATTAAACTGATGTTAATCCTCAGATACAGCGATGATTTAATATGCTCTTGTTTAGCAGTCGGGGGTCCATTCAGATGCTAATTTCATTATCCTGATCGCTGGCTAATCCGCTTTTGTGCTAGATGGAGATGGGGAGACAGCCGGTGGCCCCTCATGGGGTTCTCCAAAGCAGGGGGGCAGCCACCTCATCTTTTCTTTTCTTTTCCTTTTTTCTTCTTTTTCATTCTTTCCTTTTCACCCTAGAGGCCCCAAGCTCCCAGTGTCCATCTGTGGGGATGAGGAGCGGAACTATACATGCTTTAATGGCGGTAACTGCTCTGAGGCAGCGTTTACATGTGACTGCTTACCTGGCTTCACTGGATACCGGTGAGCATGTCACCTTGTCATTTATTCACTCACACACCCCCTCACTGAGTCACACTTTCTCTCTGGCTTTCTCCTGCACATTCTGGCTGATGTACGATCTTACTCATGAGGAGAAAATGACTTGTAAATGCTGATATGACTAATTTTAGAGTTACAGAAAAGAAGTTCATTCCATCCAGTGTGCAGGGGACACCTATGAGAAATTGGTGTCGGTTGTAATGCAGTCTGTACAGTCTGTATATGAAAACATGCTTAATTCTCTCCTGTGCAAATTAATTCTGACTGTTCTGCAGTATAAACCTAAAAAGGAGAAAATATTGATGTGCAAAAAAGTGGTTCTTTTAATTTTAAATATGTTTAGACTGAAATGTGCCTTGTTTTAGTAATTAAAGCTTGTCTCCATTCCTTTTTCATACACGTGATTTCATTCAGGTGTGAGCAGGACCTGGACGAGTGCAAGTCCAACCCATGCTTGAATGGCGGCTACTGCCGCAACTTGGACAACAAGTTCCATTGTGTGTGCGAGCTGAGTTACGCAGGCGAAACCTGTCAGATCGATGTAAGCGATATCTACTTTTACGTAGCTGTTTTACTATGGCAAAACCTCTTCCAGCTGCTGTCTTACCTCATACTGCGACTGGATGAAGGTGAGCCAGCAGTGGAGTGGAGGGAGAATGAATGAAGTGTGTGTGCGTGTGTGTGTGTGTGTGTGTGTGTGTGTGTGTGTGTGTGTGTTTCATAGAGATTTTGATAAGAGCTGGCATATTTATACTCATCTTTCATAAGTGATAGACTCTTTAAGTCTATCAGTGAGTGAGTGCATGCAAAGAATTTTGCAGAAAAAACAAACAAACTATCAGACAGTACTGAGAGATGTTGGCAATAAGAACGCTGCAATTTTAAACAGCACCATTTTTATATAGAAGATACTAGTAAAAGAAAGATGATGTATCTTCTATGACTGTTAAATTAAAAATGAAATACTCTTGGCATGTGAAAGCATTCAGAATGTATATAATATATCTTGCTTCAAATTAAATCATTTCTCATTATGAGATTGTCATAGGAATATTATTCAACCTTTAAAAATGATTTATTTATTTAATATTCAACATTAATATTCATAAGTATTATATATAAATGTTTAAATAACTGGTCTGCGAAAGAGTTTTATTGATTTGGCAGATTATTTTACGTACTTTATCTGCATTCAAGATGCTTTCACCTGATCAGAGTATTTGCAGTTTCCATGTGAAGCAGTTTTTCACACACTCTATGCTCAGTTTTGACTTTGGTTGTGCTGCCTAAGTACCATTAGGACCTAAGATGTCCATAGATGTGGGGTTCCATTATCTTCTCATTTTATCTCCAGTGTCAAAGTTTTCCATCAAACAGATCACAAGCATGACGTGAAGTTCTTTGATACTTGATATTTGATTTGATAGTTCCTCAGAGATAATGGCTTGTTTATTTGCTACACTGGGGAAAATAATGATTTACTAAATATGCAATTTTTATTCCTTTTAGCAGAGCCTTTTACAAAAAGGGATGACTTTTGTGCCTTATCAATTTTATTTCAATTGCAGTTTGACTATCATTATGCCAGTATTTTCAGTATATTTAATTTCACATAATTTAATATGGTTTATTTAAAATAACCCATATACATATCATTAAAGGTACTGGTGTTTTATACACATGTGAGCTTTAGAAATTGCTAATAAAAATCTTAATTGGCTGTAGATCATCAGAACCATCCATACATACTCATGACCGATGCATCCCTAATTACTACAATACTTGAATATGGGACATTTGGCCTCTATTTAATTATTTTTTTTTCTTAACTGACTGACTGAAAAAATAAAGTTTTGGAATTTTTTTTGCATTAGACAATAGACCTTTTTATTATGACATGATTCTCTTCTGACATATTTATTTCATCTTTAGTTCAGTAAATATGTGTCACTATTCATGAGAAATTCGTATGTATTTTGATTCTTATCTTTTATTTACAACATACTTCACGTATCTTGGCTAATTTCATTTGTCAGTACTTAGTATCTACTAGTTACAGTTTTTGTGTTCATTGGTGTGTCTCACACTGTTTATATGTTGTTATTCATCATGTTTTTGTCATCATGACCTCAACATGTTCTTGTCGTTTGTCTGTAGCTCTCTAATCATGTCATCTAGTGTTGCTATCTTTAAATAAACCATTTCTTTCCATTCTGTCCATTCTCATGCTGTTATTTGTCCTCTGTAGATGTAGATTTTGTTTAGCTGTCATTTCTGTATTGTACATTGTCAGAGTGCTGTGACTCTACACGTAGTTTGTCTTTTTTGTATGCTGTTGTTACAGCTGTTGAAGGACAGCTCCTCTGAAGCAGGCATGTCAAAACCATCACAAGTGAAAATGCAGTCAAAGAATCAGCTGCAGGGTGTCGTCGCTGCCTTTGTGCCCATCTTGACTCTGCTGAATGCCAGAGGCTGGCAACGATTTACTCTGCAAGTTTAAAATAACTTGAAACTTATTTGAAGATGATGTTTAAATTAAAATAGGCTCACACCATTGTTTACGCATTAAATACAAAAATGTGTTGTTAAAAATAATAAATCACTCTGTTCAAAACACATGACATCATATCATTGACAACCAAGAACTAACAAAGCAAAACCAGTGGATGACTGTGAAAAAAATCTAACTTACATTATCAGAAATGGCCCATATGTTTCTTTAGTTTTAGCCTCAAGTTTAGCTACAAGGCTAATACCTAACAACTGGGGAAAGTGTGGAGCTCTCTAAAAAGTGCATAATACTGAAGCCTGAATATTGTCCATTTTTATTTTCATATGTTCTGAGAAATCACATAAGCAAGTCTATTTGAGATGACTTAACAACCTCTTTATAAATACCAATTTTACCCCAAAACACTTTCTGCTGGCTGTCGCAGATTAAGCCTACACATCTGCAGCTAAAAGGTCATTGCAAATTTTATTTGAAGCTTGTAACAGACATATGAACATATATTGCACTGTGTTTGAAGCATTTCCAGAGTAATTTCTGTAGTAACCCAATCTGACACAAACCCTCTGGTTAAGTGATGTTAGTGATGTTTCCCAGCGGGTTTCAATCTGCTAACCCATGGGGTAAACTTTTATTACATGCCAGCTACTTTAGCCTTGTAGCTTCAGTTTAAAACTAAAAACGGCAAATACCAAACACCAAGCACGTTATACTGATACCTGGGATAAGTTTGTGAATCAGCTCAAGGAGCTTTTACTTTTCAGCCTATGTGTAGGATGTTAGCTTGAGAGTTAATAATAGCCTTCTTGCTAATCCTCACTAACAGGATTCATGCAGGAAAGGGGGAGAAGTCACCTGGCAATACCTGTATATCTGACGCTCTGTGTGACCTCATGGCCATTCACCCACAACTTTTTGACCATTTGTCCCTGCTTAGAAAGCAGAATGTTGATCTTAATTAGAGACAACACTTTTGTTTACCTTATCCTAGCCCTTCATCTCTCAGCGCTGGTGGCATTCTGTGATAGGGGAAGAGTTTTTTGAAAACTGGCCTTGACTAAATTGTTAAACGGAATGGCATGGTGGTGCAGTGGGCATTGCTGTTAATGTCCTGGGTTCAATTTCTGGGTGGGGTGGCCTAGGTCTTTTATGTGTGATGTTTCTGTGTGGGATTCTGCCAGGTGCTCCAGGTTCTTTCCACAATACAAAGACATGTACATCAGGTGGAGATGCTAATCTAGCCCTAAGTGTGACTTTGTGTCTGCCCTCTGATGGACTGGTGACCTATGACCTCCAGGTTTTGCCCTATGAGCACAGGAATAAGCTTCAGTGACAAGTGGCAAAAAATTAATGAATGAAGAAACATTTCATTAAAGAATTGTTAAATAAACATTAATAATTAAATACACAGTAACAAAATGACCAGTTTAATTCTTATTTTGAAAAAAAAAAAATCATACTGTTTTCAGTACATAAACCCATGCAAATATAAGTGATTGCAGGTTTTGCAAAAAAGGAAAAAATACAAAATAAGTGAAGAACTGCCCCTAAAATTCCGAGCACCAAGAGATTATTTTATAAAGGATTTTATAAAGGATTTATAAAGTATGTTTTTTCACTCTGGTGTCCAGCGCACGCATTTCAGTTCTTCTCTCTTAACTGATGTAATATCCGAGCCAAAAGTATGAGGCAAGAGATTTGAACCTCAAGCCTAAGTTTATTACAGAGTTCATCTTTAACAAGTCACAAATCATGCGACAGGGAAACAGCGGGCACAGGTATTCAGAGCCAGTTCTGTGGCTGCTGAAGCATAAATCTCTGAGGATTTGGTGTGTCTGAGCTGAGGCGGTGGCTCTGCTGTAGACGCGTACGCCTTCAGAGTGAGTGAATAGTGCTGGCCTAGCAGAAAGACACCACATGCTCTGCCACGAAATGCAACTCAGCAGAGCAGTGGCAGCATCGCTGCAGGTCGGAAAAACGCAGGCTAGATGTATGGGAGCAGCTTATCCTGATGACAGGGTCATTCATCTGGTGGAAGTCACACACACACATTCACACAGAAATACGCCTATGGACAGAGAGCAGGTGATGAGCTAAGCTCGACTCATTGGAAGTGAAGTTTCAAGGGCCTTGGAGCCCCAACCTGTCACTGTTGCTTATAACAGTGAAGTCAGTGCTTCCAGAACTTGGTAAATGTCTGTAATTCTGGTTTTTAAAGGATAAATTTAACCTGGTTTAAGATTAAATATAGTTTGTTATACAATTCCTATCTAAATATGCGCTTACATGTTGGATTACATAGTGGCTTTAGATTTATCTTCTGTATTTTTCCACTTCTTTCAGTGAGCTACGAATGAAAAAATAATTTGTGTCTCTCTGTTATTAACACTATCTGTTTTTCTGACTTTGGGGGTTAAGCCTAAACTAAATACAGACTTTTCAGTGGTGAATTTACCCCATGTCCAGGAAACCAGTTAAACTTATCAAATCCCAGACAGGGACTGAGCCTAGTCTGTTCCTTAAGTACATTTTCCTTTCAATGGAAAATCTCCATTCAGAATAGGCTTAACTCCTGCTCAGGAAAACCAATGAAGTTACTGTGGCCTCATAAATACCACTGAATTCATGTCAAAACCAATCCACTCCTCTCGTGGTTGTCCCTGACAAAATGAATGATGTCAAATGTTATGACAAAAATCTAATTTACACATTTTTCCACTTTCCCCAGATGTAGTGGGGGTAAGCCAAGATGTTTGGTGTCCAAATTTTGCCTCTTTAGTATGAGCTTCGAGGCTTATGTTGCAATAGAAGTGACCCAAATAGCCCAAAATCATTTCTGTGAAGAAATATTCCAGAACTTCTCTTAACCCATTCAAACTGCATCCAGACCTTCCTTCCCTTCATCGCCCTCTGCTTGCTCATTAGGGGCTTGATCCTGTAAAGTAGCTTTTAAAAATGTGCTATATAAATAAAACTGAACTGAAAATTGAATTGCATTCATTAAGGTGGCACAGGCTTGTGGATGTGATTTAAGAAACTGCTTTGTGAATAACAGTTCTGTTGATGTCTGCTGAGGCTGCCTGTAGCTGTAATGTTTTGTGTATTTTTAGAGCTCAAAGTTTACTGCTCATACTATGTCCTAAACCACATGGACAAGTCTGCTCCACCTTGGATATAGTTAAAGATATAAAAAGAGATACAAATGTGAAATTACAGTACAAAAAAACAATCTGGGCTATTTAATTCTAGCGACGGTTAGAAATGTTAGCTTTTTAGCTAAAAGTCTAAACTGAATAAGGATGTCTTTACTAATCTTCACCTGGGTAACCAGAAACTATATTTTTCACTGAACTATTTCTTTAAAGACTGATCTTATTGGATACTACTGCTTATGTGCATAGCCAGGGATCAACAGTTCTAGAAGCTAGCTGTGTGTTTATGAAAGCGCTGTTTGGAGCTGTAGGCCTCTGTATGCCTGCAACATGGTGATATCCTCTGGGAGATGTGCAGCAGTTTTTGTTGTTGTAGCTCTAAATGACTCCCAGAGTTCAGCATGCAGGACTGAGAGCAGGCAAGAGAATAAGTGCCTGCATGAGCTTTACTTTCATACTGGCCACCGCCTCTGCATGTTGTGTAGAGCAGAGGTGCACAAACCACAGCACTATAGCTCGATGCATTTACAGCCCTAACATCACTGGTCCAGGATATGAAGCACTTAACCCTTACAAATGTAGATGACATACATACACATACATATTTAAAAATATCACATAGTTCAGTACATAGTTATTTGTTGAATTACATTTAAATGTGATCAACACATTTTACATTGGTATATTTTCTGTCAAGAAAGGACAAAAACAGTAAACATGTCAAGATTGTGCCTCATTTACCAACAGTTCTTAAGAAAAAAGTCCTCTTAAAACCCACTTATGCAGTTTTCACAAAGATTCTGGAATTCACCACCATTTTTCTATTTTGATTTGTTTTTAGGACTCTGCACACACTCACATTTGTGATTGAGTGTTGACATTTCTGTACTAAAATCTGATTCAGACTTTTTTAGGACCTTGACAAATTTAGGACTTCATTTTTTTTTCTACAAGACAAAGCTTTCAACACAACAAATCCCTTTAAAAAATACATTTTACCTATGAGCATAAAAATGGTGTTAACTGACTGTAGTATCTATGCTATCTAGAGAATATTCCTTCCTTTGTTTTAATGGTCTACCGTTGATAAAAGGCTAAAAAAAAAAGGGATATATGCTGTGGGTCACGTTAGAGGGCTTATAACCAGTGTCTGACTTGAGTAAGATGTAGAGAATACATTAGCATGCCTCAAGAACAGGAGTTCTACATGAAGGAGCACCTTTATGATGTAGATCACTGGTTCTCAAACCAGGCTTCAGAGCCCACATTTGACAGCCTACATTTTTGTTGCAACCCATTTCACAACACATTCATATGTGCAAAAATGTCACTGTTCCCTGAAGATTGGTTTGAGATTTTGAGATCCACTGGCATAGATAAACATACAAAGCACTAGATGTTTCTACTTTGTATCATATATAAAGTATAAAATGAAATGGACTGAAACTCAATGACATTCTCCAACACTGTATAGGCCTCAGAAAAAAACACAATACTGAATCACATAGAAATAAAACTGGAGTATTGTTTTTGGTTACCTCCTCATCCTAATGTTTTCACAGGTCTTTTACCGCAGTCCTTAAATCTAGTTACCCCTCCTGAATTTTGCCAACAGTGATAGTTAACTAAACTGATGATGCAACTGATTGGCCACCTAGTGTAATACAACTAGGTGTAATACATAAGTGACCAGAAACTGGATTCAAAGTCTGATGTTGAAGACCTCTGTTTAAATTGTAAGTTATTGATCTCACAGTTAAAAACACCAATACACCACTAATGGTCAAGTGAATAACATTAGTTTTCCAGTTATTTCATTACAAAGGCACCTGTCAGGGGTGGGATATAATAGCAGCAAGTAAACAGTCAGTTCTTGAAAAATAGCTAAACATAGGGATCAGAGCCACTTTTTTTCACAAAGGCCTTATTGTGATGGCTACATGACTGAGTCAGAGTCAAAATAGCAGGTCTTGTGGAGTGTTCCAGGTTTGCAGTAGTTAGTACCTATCAAAAGTGATCCAAGAAAGGACAACTGGTGAATCAGTGACAGGGCTACCCAAGGCATATTGATGTATGTGTGGAGTAAAGGCTAGCCTGTCTCTCCTGTTACACAAAACATGAATGAATGTCTATGATAGAAGGTATTAGAAAACAGTGCACAACAGTCAGGGTGGTGGGCAGGTGTTGTTAATGTTATGGTAGATTTGTGTGCGTCATACTTTATGCAGTTGTACAAATATGTGATCCCTTTTTTAAATCCAGTAGCTGGGGATAACAAGCAAACAGGAACTAAAACTGAATAAGGAAAAATTAGATTTATTACAAAATGTATTATTTAATAACAAATAATATAAATATAATAAAAAATTAATGTTTATTTGCACAAACAGTATTTTTTCCTGCTCTACAATTTTGTTCCCCATCTGACCAAAAAATAACCAGAAAAACTAAAATAATATCATTAATATACAATAGAATTGTTAGCCAGTCAATGTTAACATGAGTTAACATGAATAATATGTCAAACATTCCACAAAAAATAATATTGTTACTTGTTACATGAGTGTTCCCCCTCTTGACTCAGTAATGAACACCGCAAACCAAACCCATTCTCCTCTTAAATTGTCTGGAAAATCCTGACCTCAACAATATCAGGGTTTTTTTTCAGACATTACTTGTGTATGAGGATTATAACACTGCCCAGCCATGTTGTTGCATGTTGTATGTATTCAAACACCTCTCAGACTTTTCCTCTACTGTGTCCTCTTCTAGCTGAATGTGGAAAGTGTGGCGTCTGAGCTGCTGCTGTCTGTAAGCTTGGTGTCGGTGGTGCTGTTTCTGGCTCTGTTGGCTGCAGCCACAGCTCTTGTGATGGCCATGAACCGGCGGGCCACCCGTGGCACTTACAGCCCAAGTCGGCAGGAGAAGGAAGGTTCCCGTGTGGAGATGTGGAATATAGTTCAGCCGCCACCTACAGAGAGACTCATCTGAGCTGGAAGACATCTTTAAAAATGTACAGGGTCTAGGGTGTCACGGTGTATGTGATCAAACTGCCAAATGAAACAAACACTATCCAAGCTGGATTAGTTTTGCCTGGAAGTCTGGATGATTCATACTGGTTTAAGTATTGCGTAATTTCCCTAGATGACAACTGATGTACACATCAATGGAATGTGTAAACGTTTAGGGTCTGACAGCAAAAAACCCTTGTGGGTTCTATAACGAACACCCTCCAGATGTCTGGTCAAAGCAGAGCAAGGTACATGTATTGAAGTCACACACATTTCCATTATTAGTTGCTACAGTTATTTAGCTATTAGTTGTTGCTGTTGGACAGAACAGTGGATAACACCATTGCCCTGTACATGGGTTAAAGGTTTATTTCCCCTTCTGTATAGCAACACAAATATTGTAACAGTACGAGTCTACGGCCAAGATTTCATACACTACATTTAGCTGCTTAAATACACTTTCGCTAAATAAACATATCTGTTTTTGAAGATAAATTCATTTTAAGACAATTTATTCTGACCCAGACAATAAGATTCTTATAAGAATTCATTTAAACCCCCTTCAAAAACAGTAGTAACAGAGTAATTATATATTTTTAATACCCTGACTTACACTGAATGTATGACACATGTATAGCTAAACAATTTTCATTTTCATCAGTTTCATGAACAAACATGTAGCTTATAAAGCAATTCCCATTATTATGTGTACAGTGGCAAGAATTGGTAAATGCCCATTAAAGAAATATGGGAGGAACTATATCAGGTTCCCTGGAGCAGGAGAAGTATTATGAGGGGTTGAATTTAGATCCAATTCTCCAGCTTGTTTGCCTGACCTCTAGCCTTTCTTCTATAGGAGGAACCTCTCCAGGTCAAACAAATCCACCTAGATTAGAGCTTTAGACAATTTAAAGTCGTTTTATGAAGAAGTGTTACATTGTCAGCTGTAGTAATAGACTGAAAAGTTGTGGAATGAGAGACCTTGTTGATATTTTGTGGGGACAAATGTTTACATTGAATTTATGAGTATGTATCGAAACCTTTGCTTACAGTTAGACTAGACAATCTCGGTGTAACAGTGTGATACTGTATATGTTTTTTTCTGTATATGAGCGAACTTGTTGCTTGATCAATTTTAAAACAGACTGTTTATATTCTCTTATAAAACATCTACACAAGAGGAACAAAGAAAGACAAAGACGATAAAGAAGGTTGCATAAACATATATATAATTTATTCTCAGCTCACAGTGCATACAGTTGTACCAGTAGTTCCTGAAAGAACACATTAGATTGACCTACACTGTCCTTGAACACTATGACTTCCGTATAGAGGGCATGCAACTGCACTGGGACAGAGATCTTACCACTTAAGACCACAAGTGAAATGCACACACGCCGATTATTACAGCACCTGACAGATCGCACCAGATTTCTTTGTGACATCCTTGTGTTTTTGTGTTATTACAGGGCAGTGACCGTCACTGCTAGAGAAACACTTTAATAAATCTGATTAGGGATTGTACCAGTATGCTGAAGATGATCATTTATTGTTTAAAGCTATAAGTATGATTTTTAATATTATTTTTGATTATTTATTGCACTCACACTCAATACAGCCCTTACAGCAGCTTCAAGCCACTCAGAACTCAGCTGAAGTATGTGGGACGTTGCATGAAGGCACTGAAGCAGAAGGCCATCTTGGGTACACTACCATGACAGAAGAATCTGCCCAAACTTTGACATATGCTGAAAAGAAAAAGACATTGCATTTGGATCTGGTGTTAAAATCTTCCAGTCCTGTATTTCTAAAAGACTGTATGGAGTGTGGGTTAAATGTTGAGTAGCAGATTTTTTTTTTTCCAGCAAGGACTTTACTCAATTATCCCCCATACAGCAGCGCTCAAAACTGTAGGAAGGTTTACATCTTTGAGAAGCAGAATTTTGACCAGGTTTAGATGCAGTAAAGCACATTCTAGAAAGCGATACTAGCGCCACTCAAATACACAACATCAAATAACTGCACAGTAAAATTAGGCAAACCTCTAAAAATTCAAAATAAATAAAAAGATCATGCATGAATATACTCAAAAACTAAATTTAACATTTATTTGTTCTTTTCAACCTTGATCATGCACTTTTCGAGTAAGAATCTTAAGTGGTGAAAGTAAGCACAGTAGTTAAAACTTTCATTTAATAGCTAGATCTGCTAAACAAGAACTAACTGTAAACAGAGAGACATTGAACAGAAGACAGAGTAGCACTTGACTTTCGGAACAGCCTCCACCACAGATCAAGTATTCCCCACAAAATTTCAAAAAAACTTTCTTGTTTTTGCCAAGTACCTGCTGCCCAGTAGTGTTTTTAGAATGCAATTATAATGATCAGGGGGATGTAATCATGATTTTACATGGAATATTTCTGCTAACTTCTATGGTCTGAAATGAAAGCTAGACAGTTTTCTGTACCTAAAAGGGTTGGAAGCTAAAGTTCACAAATCACTTTAAATGCAGTCAACCAAAAAAAAAAGAAAAAGCAAAAAAAAGTGATAATTTGGAAGAGCAGCATCAAGATCTCAAGAGAAATACTGAAGTCTTGACACAAAATTCAGGGCTCATACTTATCAGGGCTCATTTTTAATTTCCAGAGTAAGTTCTGGGGTCAGCTTTTGTTAACAACAACAGTATTACATTAACTGATGTTAGGTCAGTGTTCTTAATCTGAGATGCTTGATAAATACTGGCCCTTTTACAAGCAAAGCTCTTTCAAAATGTATAAAATGAGAAAATGAAATAAATAAACATAAAATTAACACAAATGTCGTTTGTTCAAATGCTGGTATATGTGCAGGTTTTAAATGCATAATACTGACAGAGCTAAACAGACAGTCTCAGCTACTGCACCGGGCTTGTCTATGCTTATTTGATCTGAGTGGGCCTGTAGAATGGCATCCAAAAATATTTAAACACTTAAGTTTTTTTTTTTTAACCATCATGTAAATATAATACAATAAACATGAGGACGTCCAACTACATATTCTAGCCTTCTTAAGGTTTGATACTGACAAAGGCGATTCTATATAATACCACGCGTGACAACAAAGATTATACAATCAGGCAAACTGTGGAAAAAAAAGAAATCTGGCAACAACTAATGAACCCACTCAGAACCATCCTTGAGTACCATTCACTAATTCATTTAAGGCACACCCTAACATTCACACTAAAGGTCAGAGCTGCTGATGCTGCTGCTCTTATGGTAGGAATGGGATTTGGATAATAAGACCTCGTGCAAATTATTTCATTGGGGGGGGGCATAAAAATTTGTTCTGTACACATATTGAGGTTGTGACGAAACCATTTCCAGACAGCAAAGGCAAACCAGATTTTGTACCAAAATAATAGCCTAACTTTCTAAATCTTAAAGTTACATACTTTATAGAAATACCAGTATAATTAATAATGAATGAAAAGACTGTTGCCAAGAAACAGCACTGTTAATTTGCTAATTGATGGCACGTTCATTATTAGCGAATAACTCCTTTATTAACATTCACCCTCTGAATCACACTACCAGTACCTCTGAATCTCTGTTGTCTTCTAAACTCCTCTTCAGCAGCAGTATTGAGTACAGTTGATTATCCTGTCCTGTTTTTGGCTGTATTCATCACATCTTTGTAAGAGGCTCATATCGTTAACATTTTATTGCAAAGGGCAAATACGGCTCAAAGCTTCAGTATCTATAGAACTGAAAAACTGAATTTGCATAGTTCATCAGAGTTCTATTTTAGGGCCTACATTTGTTCATAAGCGTCCAACTTCAGAAAAGAACCTCATGATGGAAATACATTGGGAATAGGCTAAATAGAAGTAAAATGCAGATTTGAGGCAAGGTTCTTAAGAGGGAAAAAAAAATGCTTTTACAAGCACATCGTTACCACAAAGCAGCACACAGGAGGGGGTGAGGTTGGCTGTTAAAGTGTCTGACAGAATGGCATGTGGCGTAAATCACTAAGCCTAAGAGCCTAAATACTTAATCTGCCCAAATTAAACAAGTGCCCAGCAAAAGTAACACTTCTCGTTGGCTCCGATATGGCTTCTGAGTAAATAGCCAAAATGAAAATGAAAGCTCAAATGTCTCCAAAGGATCCTTGCATATTTTAAGGTAAAAGACATTTCCCTGAAAGCTCGGTGTGTTGCTCAACTTTTAAACAACTGATTAAGAATCTATTGCTCGTTTCTGGGCGGTATCCGGACCTTGCGTGTGATTAGTCAATGACCATTTGCATTGCTCTGATAAAGAACAGAAGCTCCTGAAATAGGCAAGGTGCTATGTACTGGCCATCACCGTATATGTTAAGGCTAGTAGACATACTGTAGAGAGTAAACTGGAACATTTCAGTGTTCGCTATCTATACGCCAAATACAGTTGTTTCTTTTGGGTCAGAATGTGTACTGACAATCTACTGTACGTCAAGGCCAGAGTCAACATATAAATACTCCTTAAAGCAACCTGAGAATAGTCTTGGAGAAGAAACAAATCTCTAAATGTTTCACTACATACAATGCAACTAAACAGCCCGTTTTCTCTCTGAGCTACATACATACACACCTCCACAGAACGCATCATGGAGGAATAGAATTAATCTAGAGCTACACAAAGCTGAAGGTAGAATTCATGTGTAGATTACAATTATTCCAGAGTCAATGTCTGATAACACTGTAGTGCTAGAAGCAAATCAGAACTCAGTTTAAGGCATCTTGTTCAGCTAGATTTCTTTTCCTTAAGCCTTTTTTAAAAAATACATTAATCTGGACAGAATTCTCTTCTCCAAACAGTAATTTAGAGTTACAGTGATTAGATACAAGTGCAAAGTATTGGTTTGGAATTAACTGGGATGTATCTACAATATATAGAACTGAGAGATAAGAGAAGAAAGGTGTAACATCCCTTATCAGCCACTACAGTATTTTGCACTGTTAATTTTTCATCTCGACGTGCCTGTTTTTACATGCTTTTCACACTTTTCACAACCTATTATTTACAAGAACACCTAACCATGAATCAGGAGTTAAAAGAAATCAAAGTAAAATCTGTACCCCAGACACAGTAGGACAAGAAGCGTACTTAAGAAATGAAGGATGAAAGGACACAAGGCTGCTTGCATTCTCAGCTTTTGTCCAGGCTGGTGTTGTTTTGGACATGTGTGAGCTGCAGGCTGGAGTTGAGGGCTGTCTTGAGGTGACACATGGACTCTATCTCCTCCAGCAAACCTTTCTCCTGCACCTCCTCTTCCTCTGTTCGTTCTCCATGGTCCTCTTGCTCTTTTTCCCAGGGCACAAAAACTGAGGTATGCCTGACATTCTGCCCTGTTGCTCCCCCATGCTGGTATTGCTCCTGGTGGTGTCTCAGTGTCCGTTTGGACAGGACCTTCCTCCGAAGGGCGCAGGAGGGCGCCGGCTGCTGGTCATCTGGGCTCTGTTTAGGGTCCGAGGGAGTCTCCAGGTTGGTAGGAGCATCAGCGACAGGAAGATTGCCCATTTCAGCCTTAAAAGGTGCCTCTGGGAGAGAATTTCTGGTTGAGGGCTGTAGGACATCTATGTCAGGGAGATCCTCAGGGGCTTTAACGAAAGGGACCGGCAGGGACCTGGTGCTGCACTGGCGTCGGGGGGAGGGGGGGAGATGCTTGCCATTGATGGCGGTGTCGTCCTGCCCCATGTTCCAGCCACTCTGATCTCCACTGCCCACTCCACCTACTGAGCCAACCTGAGCTGCGTTGTTCCCACTTGGAGATCTGGCCTTGTTCTGAAACACATAAGCACATGTGCTAAGTATGTGTGTAAAAATGCACAAACTCAAGGGGTCCATAAATGTTTGGAACATTATAATTGATTATATTATTTAATAACATATGCACTCAATTTTCACCAAAACAAAAATTTCAAGATTCAATTTGAAATTAAAAAAAAAAGTTCTATAGATACAATTTTGCACAATAACTTTGGAAAAAATAACAGTTACACGCTTCATATTTTATATTTCAATGCATAAAACTCAACAAACCAACAGAAAATGCCACATTTATGTTTGTTTTCTATAGGGGAGTGTTTTCACTTGGGAAATCGAAATAATAATCTGAGTTAATCATTTGCATGTCTAAGTTTTTTTTTTCCAGAGGTGACTTAAGATTTAGAAAACACAGTACAAAAGGCATTAGTGTCTAAACATACATAAATTGTTACGTAGCTAAGTCTTAACAGGTCTCCACCTTACCATGCTATCGCAATCAAGGTCTTCCATTGACCTGAAAAAGTCAAGGCTCTTGGCAGCAGACAGTTTGCCCTGTTCTATACTGGTGGTGCTCAAGGAGTCAAGGATTTCCTCCAGCAAATTCATCTGCCCTTTCTGTCCCACCTCAGGTTCCAACTCGTATGAGTCATCACTATCTTCAGTGTAGGGCGGCACCTCTCCACTGTCCTCAGAGGAGATCCTATGGCCAAACAAACACACATCAATATCTTCAGCTATAAAATAATTAGTATAAACTAATTATTAAGATTTCTTTTGTGATTCAAACAAGTGTGTCCAGTGGGAAAAGAGTTAAAGGTCGGAGTCTGAAAAGTCATCCTTTAGAATATGCCTCTTAAATTGATTTGTTCAGCATGGTAGAGATCAATGTGAGATACCGACAAACACCAGATGGCAGTATTGCCTGGTCTTTGAGAAACAAAAATCAGCCTATGCATTGCTCCATATTCCTTCAGGGAGTCTTAAACACATAACAGCTCATACTGTGCATTGGTAACAGTTTACAGTAATGGTGAAATAAAAGTTAGTCTCTCACTTGCTGGATGTATCCAGTTCATCTTCCCCGTCAATTACATATTCTGGAAAAGTCATGGGGGACTTTCGTACCTGATACTGAAAGAGAGAAGAAAAAACACATACAGCGCAGCGTTATAAAACATCAAATTTGTCTGAAACCAGCAAACATTCAAGCACTGCGCATCCTTGTTTTCCAGTGGTCATTAAAAAGAGACGACACTAGGTCCTTGGCCTGGCGCAGGCCAGTCAGACTGCTAATCCCCGGGCTTTATAACACACCTGTGTAACACTTTTAATTGGCAAATTAAAGTAGTGAAGCATTATAGGGCACAGTCCCATGCTGAGGCTTCAAGCCTTGAGGCCTGTCATTAAACAGCATTGCCGCGATACACACTCACATGCGTGTATAAATATGAAAGTCAGCCAGTCACTAAGACAGCCCATAAACTGAAGTTTGCCACATTATCAAAGCCTGCCACTAAACTGGAGGCCATTTACAGTGCCCGTGGCTGGAGAAAGGAAGCACACTCTTTAAGGGCTTGGAATGGCCCAGCCTTGACGGACGGCAGCCATCCACCAATTCATCTCATTTAAAGAGCAAGGGCAGCAGCTTTAGTCCAGACTAGCTGGGGTCAAGTGGACCTGTTGTCTTGACTATATGGCTCTTCTGAAAGGGTTAAGCGCCACTCGCGCCATAAAAATAGCTAAGTAACGTGTGTGCTGGCCACTTAAGGCCCTTTGCCATTGGAATAAACAAGAACACATGTTGGGCACTGATTGCCCCACTCGCTGGTAGCTGCAAGCTATAATGAAAGCGATTACAGGGGAGTTTAGGCCTCGAATTCCCCAAAAGGCTTTAATGGATTCCTGCGTCAAGGCTGTAAATCTGGCCAGTATGCCGCTCCGGCCTGAGAGAAGGGACTAGATGCACCTGCGGAAACACACATTTGAAGAGGGTGTATATGTACAAGCTTGTGTGTGTGTGTGTGTGTGAGTCTGGAAGATGGAGAAAACATCTCATTGGTCATCAAACCTGTCAAAGCTATAAAAAAAAAAGGTTGTTTGGTTTGGGTGTTATAGAAGACCACAGTCTCAGTACTCTTTGGAAATTTTCATGCAGTAATAATTTATGACCATGATACTGTGCTGCTTTTCTTTCAGTGTAGATCTGTGCTGTAACTTGGTCTTGTAAGAGCTGCATATTACAGACAAAATACTACTAGTGTGATTATACTGACTCATATTGTGACTGAAATAGACAATGGAACACACTAAAAAAGCATGGGGAAACCAAAAACGTGGCACGGTAAAGACTGGCCTGCATTATTTTGACCAACTGACTTCTCTTTCAACCCAGAACCTAAACCAAAACATAAACCGCACCCTAATGTTGATAATAATCGATTTCTCAACAGATACTTCAAGCATCTGTAGAACATCTATGTATAATGCATTCCAACAACCACAGAAACATTTAGATCACAACACTGTAAAAAAAAATGGTAAGACAATTACACATACCTGCATTACCAGTACTGCAAAGGTCAATATCAAAATAACAGTTTTAATAACAACACATAGGGACGTTTTTGCATAGCTTTTAGTCTCAGAGCCAGTGTCCCAAACATTGATAAAGCCCAACAGTACAAAAGGACAAAATGTAAATGGTCAATTTCCCTTTTGACCTAAGCTTAGGCTTAATCTGGGTCTGCGAAACAGGCCCATGGGGTTTAAAACTTGTTCTAACTATGAGCCTTGACAGTTGTAATTTTGCTCTGTAGGCATTTGCCATTAAACAGTGTTTGCAGCCATGTAGCCCATTCTGTTAGGCAGCAGGGCGTGGTGTGCAATGACCTCCCCCACTCGTTCTGTTAGCAGAGGTGTTTATTAAAACAAGGTGAGTACAGTGAAGCCCTTGCCTTTTTTCCATCCTCAGAACAGCAACACCAGGCCCACACCACCACACCTTCCTGCACATGGTAATGATCAGTGTGTATACACACACACACACACACTATACGCAGTCACTTTTTATTAGCCTTACAAATACTCAAGATTAAATTATTTAAATTACTCTAATGCACCTTAAGCAAGATCACAGTTTTGCATAGGAATCTGTTTTTTCAAGGCAATGATAAAGATGGTTGGTTTGTGTGTGTTTGCTACAGTTGAGAAATCTGTGCAGTAAGTTACAGGAACCACATCTCCAGAACATTTTAAACATTTTGTAAATGTTTCATAAACATTAAACATGAATAAATGTTGAATTTGATGCTAGCAACACGCTCAAAAGAAGTTTAGCAGTGTTACATAACCTTACCTTTAAATTACACTTTTTTAGTAGTTTGGGCCCTTAGGATTTCAGTTTTCCAATAGAATTTTCGCCTATTTTTAATTGATTAAAGACTTTGTCTTGACTATTTTGTCTTTAGTGGTGGGCAGTGGTGGCCTAGTGGTTAGGATGCTGCCTTTGCAACCTGAAGGTCGCAGGTTCGAATCCCGGCCCGGGCACTACTGAGGTACCCTTGAGCAAGGTACCG
>JBBPDA010000039.1:13252165-13268810 GCA_037974385.1 Arnoldichthys spilopterus
AACAAAATAATCTATATATTTACTACTACACTGGCACCGATAGTAATTACACTACATAGCTGTAGATCTATTTTATTTTTGTTCCTGGTTACAAAGTGTGTTTTCCCAATCCCTCATGCCTAAAATAAATAAAAAATGGCTACTGTTCCACAAAAACCTTGCTTCTGTGCTTCTGTCTGCTTTCAAGAACATTCTCCATTTACTTTAAATGCTAAATAGACCTCCAGAATATTCTGGAACTGTGACAACTGTCCAGACGTTTCTAGAAATGTCGAAAATCTTCTAGACCTTTCTGGGACTGTCCAGAAAAGATAAAAATTGTTTTGCCACTATAAATATGAAACCTTTGTTGGTTCTGGTGATAATAAATAGAGGTGTTTTTACATGGGCTTTAGACATAAGCAGCTGAAATATAACATTTAGAAGCCAGGAACAAAAAACTGTGTAACATTGAGTTATAAAGTGATGATCCTCTTGCATATCCATCTCCATAATGTTTCCTCATTGTCTGAGCTGCCCTCATCATCCCTTTCACATTATTCACCTTTATTCACATCATCTTCTCATGGTAAACTCGTTTTCCTTCATTAACGGCTCCTCCTGGTCACTGCAGTTTGAAGTTGATGTTATTGGCAGACTCAAAGAATAAAGTTTATTAAAAGTGAGTCATACTGTTATACTGGTTACACTTGTCTGTGTTTAGTCTGCTGGTAGCAGTGTTATGGTATGACAGCTTGGTTTATTATGTTACCATGTTCCACCGTCCGCTCAGCAATTAGCAAAAACATATTCCTCTCATTTGTAACACTGTACTTACACTAAACTTGACCAGAACTCTAGAAAATAGTTAATATATTTTACTACTACTATTTTAGTTTTTGTCATGTCTATGGGCCGCATGGAGTGCAGCGCCCAGCGAGCTCCACCCCCAACCTGAGACAATGATTAACAAATGATATATTGTACAGCCTTAATCCAGAGATTCAGGAGGTCTGTGATGTTCATTAACAGCTGGTATGTGTCTCTGAATGCTTCAGTGAAATTGGCGAATACTTGTGTGCAAAACCTTCGCATACAAAACTGGAAGAAACAAGCCATTTTATGGAGACCACAGGAAAATTGATTCAGAAAATGCTGACTTGCAGATGCTGTTTTTCTTTTCATGAAGCTGGAGATATTGCCTCTACTTGGGCATACTGGAAACAAAAAAGACTTTGGGAAAACACGCTGGGAAAACAAAGTGAACCGAATGATTAAGTTCACATGCCACAGACTCACTAGTGAATTTTAGGCAACTAAATCAAGATGCAGATACTGAGGGCTTTTCTTCCCACTGACCCAGATTAGAAATTGGTATATATGGGAATTCTTCTGAAATAGTCTTGATAATGTAAAATAAAATATTTCAAATAAAAAAAGTCTGTGTATTCAGGGACAAATATCCTGTAGCCACTGCTAAATCAGTGTTAGGCTCAGCAGTGACACTCTGGGGGTGGGTGGTGTGGTGTAGGAGGAAGAGAGGAGAAAGGATGAAGGAGTGGATCGATGCAGCTAGCACAGCAATGGAGTCCCAAAGGCTCCTTGCCACACTGCATGTGTGAGAGTCACAGTGTGAGTGTGTGTGTCTTTGAGAGGGAATAGAGGTGGAAATGACAGTTGACTGATTCCTAAGGAATCAACCCATTCCCAATACCAACGCTGTCACACAGATACAAAATGAAGAAAGGTGGGCATACATAAACACAAACACACTGATTAGAATATCAATTTGTATAAAAATGCATTATAAATAGTGGATTACAGGGAAGAAAAAATCTAGCAGCCCTTTGCTTTCACTTATCATTAGCAACACTTTTTTGACAGATTTTCTTTGGACTGGACTTTCAAAATAGCTGTAGGTATCCATGCCACATCCCCTATATAGGGAAAATAAACAAGTTAAGCATAGATTTATCTAACACAGAATTCCGAGCCTCACAGAAGCATGGTAAGCTAAAGCTCTAAAAGCCCCACAGGGCTAGAACACAGCGGGTTATAATTTTTTTTTTCCAAATCAAAAGTAAATTATCAATGCACTTATGTAGAATTTCAAATCTGACTCTGCAGTGCTGCACAGAATACGTCCTCTAAACAGAGCTATGAAACATTTGATTCCATCGATTGTAAAAAAAAATATGAAATAAACAGGTCTTAAAAATAAATCAATCAAAACCATCAGCCCTCAAAAAATACTGGCAGTGTAAAATATCATGAGCGCAGAGCCGGTGGGCTATCCTGTGGCCTATTTGAGTGTGAAATGGAGGCAGGAAAGAGAGTGGTTGGAATCCAGGCCACCTCCTGCGTCTGTAGGGGGGGCACGCAGCCTCCCTGCCTGGGCTTGGCAACACATCACTGAGCCTTACACACACCACACACACCACACCGCCGCCGCAGCCGCAGCTGTCAATCAAGCAGCCTCACACCGACTCAGACTTACTGGTGTGCAAATGGGCGATTGCTTTCAAGAGCCGGACTGTCCGAGAAAGTATCGGCTGCGCGCGTGTGTGCTGAGCTGCATGCATACGCACTCACCCTTCGCTTCTGAAGCCGCCTTGGTGAGAGGCTTTTAGTGCTGGTGGGAGAACCTGCACAGTACGGACCATCCTCCTCTTCAGTGTCCTAGAGGGAGAGGAGGAGAGAGAGAGAGGGAGAGAGAGAGAGAGAGAGAGAGAGAGAATGTAAATAATAAACCAAACCAAAAGAAGGAAAAAACTTAGTTATCACTGCAAGAAAGCCTCATGATACTGTGGACCATAATATACTTGAAAGAAATGAAAATAAATGGCTAAAGACAAGGATTCCTATAAACACCACAGCAACACCAACACCTTCATGTAATAACATATGTGAGTGTGCATAACCTCTGTGTGTGTGCAGCCATTCATTTATGTAACACATTATAAAAGGGCCCAAATGTTGTTAATGGCATTAGACATTCAGCCCTGCATAATGAAGTGACTACATCAGCAACCAAACATATTTTCTTCCAAATGAGGCATCCTTCAATTAAGGATATATTGATCAATGTTTTGCAAGCTGTTTTTGCAAAATCAAGGATTTGACTTTTGATGACCCATGATCTATGCATCTTTACTTGGTAAAGACGGGGAAAAAAAACATATTTGCGATTAATTAGCTCAATCAAAGACTAAGTAAGATCAATCTAATCTTACTTAGCTTGTTCACAGTCTCATCAAGCATTATAGAAGAGGATTCATTGCTATTCTGATGTCTAAGAGAGAGTGCACAAAATGCCATATGCAGGGGCACCAATAATTATGACGTACTTTTGTTTAAAAAGTAGAGTCTTTGTTCTCTTAGTCTAAATCTACTTGAATTAAAGGTGAAGGTGAGGGCTTCTCTTATTGTCAGCGTGGGCAGTGGTGGCCTAGTGGTTAGGACCTTGTGTGCATGTGTGATGGGTTAAATGCAGAGGTCATTGTGGTGCACTTTGTGTGTGATTAAGTGTGTTCACAATGACAAATAGTTACTTTCATGAGATTGAACACAAACGTTTCATAACCTTCACTAAGACAAACATTATTATGGACGTGACTGTCAATTACCAACTCTAAAGATATTCGTAGTCTAATTGAAGGATTCAATGAGTCAACTCTGCAAGCAGAAATATTAGAAACGCAGTCCTCATAAGCATCACTTACAAATCCTAACACTGCTGTAACACCATAACTTTTAAGCACATTCAGAGTTCATAACCAGCATGAAGATGTACACGCACATTACTGTCCATCACTCAAACTTTACTGTCTTGTGACTATCTGTTTTGTTGAAGTGAATCAAAGAAGGCACCAATAGGAAATTTGCATCAGATGTAAAAGAATCCTCCATGGACCAGGCTCCACAGGCCCATGGCCTGACAGTTCATGTCACAATTGCCTTATCAAAGCCATCAGCGTTATGGAAACATACACCTCGTTATGCTGGCTTTGAACAAATCACTCACTCATTGATGAAATATGCAAAAAATATGAAGGGGCATCTCTGAGCCAGGGCACGACATGACAGCCTATTGCCAGAGGCAGACTTGTTAAAAATGTATACTCCCGAACAAAGTGCTAAGCAGGTTTCATATGCCCGTTTAAAACCCTGAGCTCACACTCAGCTCTCAGTCATCAGCGCCATGTTAAGCAGAACAGGTGTGTGTATGTGGAAATCCGAGAATTTGAGTGACTTACCTTCTGTCTAATCCTGTCCTTCACACCCTGTAGGCTTTTCTTTGCATGAACCTTGGCCTTTCAAGAAAAAAAAAGCAGTCAGCAGAGAGAAATGTGCAATATGCTGTTGTACACAATGACAATATGTTTGGCTACCATAAAAAACCTCAAAGCAATTCAGCATCACATAAATCTGAATCATGCTAACAATATCCTTGAAAAGCCCAGAACAGAGCAATGTCATAACGCATAATGCAATTTATACTGCAATAAATGCCATATTAAACTAGAGAACATCTTACTGAAACAGTCAAAAGTGTAGCAAAGTTGAATTATCATATAGCAAAAAAAAACTTACAATCTTGTATGCAGATTTCACTGCTGGACTTGCCTTATTCACGCCTCTCTGGGCACAAAAAGGAAGGAAAATCATTAGAATTACCTAGTTTTGCTGACTGAACAAAAAACAAACGTAATTATAGAAAAGTATACTTTTCTTGGAAAGGTAGATGACATAAACAAACACAGCTGACCACATACTGGCGTGAGTCATTATGGCTTGAGTCTTAAGCCAAATTTGTAATGACTGTGCTCCAATGTATGTGAAACTAGCAAATTCTCACTTGACGCCATTAAACCAAATTATTAAATCAGTCTATTCCTGAGAGGGTTCTTGTCCATGTGTGTGCCAGTGGTCACATTTCAGTCACAGCAGTGAGCAGCAGTAAAGGTAAGGTGTATACTGGTCTACCACACACTGTAGGCTACTGCATAAAGGACTTGTACACAAATTATATATGACACGTCTGTTCGTCTAAACTAGTTCTTGGAGTTAACCTTGTTTAGTATGTTAGATGTGTTCACCTAGATCCTAAATAAACTAGTAAATGGCAGACGATTGATATATTATAGCTATTTGTATTACACATTCATTTTGCATTGGCTGGAAGAGGTTAATGTAGTGATAATTCTAGCTGACTGTGATTTTGTAAGTAAATGTTACTAAACGAAGTGGCAGGTTCCGTTTGCTTTGCTTCTGTGATCACACTAAAAATATAGCATAAAATAGTGTAGGGCCATAATGATTACAAAAAAAAGCAATTTATGACTGTATACTAAATTATTTGAATTAAGAAAAGAAATCTGCAATTGCAATGTACTTTTTTGGTAAATTGGCTAATAATTAGCTTGCAATTTGAGTGAAATACAGAACATCTACAACAATCTGGAGTTTCTCCACTAGGGGGGGCTACACATGTTACTTCTGTGTACAACACTGAAAAAGAGGAAACACCACAACAGCAAGATCTCACTAATACGTCAAGGTTTTACAGTTTTTTTACAAAACTGTAAAAAATGGTATATACATGAAGTAAACATTTAGCCATCAGGCTTACAGGCTACTTCGCTAATGTTCAGGGCTTTCCTGAATCTCTGTACAACTAGAGAGTGCATTACACTTGAAAGTACTTTAGAAGTTTCAAAAGCTTCAAATTTCTGTGAGCTACACTAAATAGCATTAAACTCAATGTAGTAAATGCACAGCTAGCTTGGTACTAACACTATTGATTTTCCTATCAAGCCACTAGCGCGAAGACTCCCAAAGGCAAAGTGAATGTTAATGTTAAATGAAAAGCCAAATTAAAACGTTTTGCATTAAAATGGTATAAAAGCATTTAGATTGATTTTACTGGTCACTGCAGAGGCCTTGACCATTCATATTTAATATTTTATCTACTGGTCTTTAAGATAGAAACTGATTGACACATGTATTTCTATTATTTTAATGCGTTTGTTATATGAAGTTTTAAAAGTTTTCTTAAATCTTACCCAGTAAAATCTTTTAAAAAGTATTTTATATGGTGCTCAGATAAAAACATTTGCTGGATTACTTCTTAAAATATCTGATAGATTACTACAAATAGAACTAAATATAAATATAATGTAATGTAAGATAACAAACATAACCGATAGTTTGTAACATAAGTTACAAAGGAGCAGAAGCAATATAGCATTTGCTACGCAAATTTGTAACTTATGTTAGTCTTGATCTCTTAGTAATTCTCCAGCTGACTTTAAAATCCTGCTTTTGTTAAATCACAAGGTCTTTGCTCCATTGCAATCCCTTTCTCTTATCCGAGTAACTGCAGCATTGGAGCAGTGCTAGGCTAAAATGCTAAATGGCTAAAATTGCCCGATCGCTAGCGTTTCCATTCCAAATCCTCAACCAGCAGGATGGAGGTGAAGGCCCCTCTTATGGATTTGTGTCAGTCAGACGATGTGAACTTTAAAGAAAACCTTTTGAAAAAGGCACTCTGGAGAACTAATTCGGCACAGGCTGAGGGGTGGCGGGAAAAAGAGAGGAGCGAGGCATACAGGGGGGGCTTTTCTCTCCTTCAATCTATTGAGTAATGGCTGTGTTTCCTGCCAGAATCCATGTGTCATCTCAGATGACTGGCTGTCACATCATATCAGCGACGTCTCAACATCTCAACCGTCCCGCAAGCGCCTGTTCACTGCCTTCCGTTTCTTTGCGCAGTGCTTTTTCCGGACTTTTTCGCGCACTTCCAGAGCTACTGGATATGCTCGCTTAACCGGTGAGAGATGATAAATAAGTTTCAACAATCAGTCTCAATTATTCAGGGAGAACTGAATATTCATTAGATGAAAGAATTAATTAGAAACTGCCGCTTACCTTCACTGTGTGCACCCACTGTTGATAAGACCTTGAATTACCTGAGAAACAATGGGGCATGAAAAGACTCATGAATGCAAACAGAACAGAAAGTGAGCAAATGAGCCTAGTGTGATGCTGAAAATGACGTAAGAATAGATTTTACCGAGTTTTCAGGCCCATGTGATGAAATAAACAGAGATTTTCCATTTTGGGTCATTTTGGCCACTTACCTATATTTTGTAATGCAATTTTTCAAGCTTCCACACCAACATTTTCTTAACCTATTTCCAAACGTACGTTTTTTTTTTTCCTTTCTTTTTCCACCTTCATATAGAGAAATGCCACTCACTTCCACAGAAGCCCCCCTCTGTGATCTCCTCCTCAAAGACGTCTGTGAAACCTCTTCCTGCGTTTAATTTGGCCAGTCTGCCATCAATGAACTGCAACCATAAATCAGAGTATCAGAGGTTATTAAAGGAGAGAGAGAAAGTGAGGTAGAGAGAGAATTGGGAACACTACTCCAACAATTCCATCCAGTCTGTTCCGGACACAGAATTGCATGTGTGTGAATGCTTTTTGGAAAGTCTAGGTGTGCTCATGTGTGCTTCTATAATTCACGTCAGGTGTAGGATTAACAAAGCAGACGGGCATGTTGTGCATGCAATGCTTTGTGGGAAATTCAATTTCCTCCCTTGTCACATAAAGGTTATAAAACAGCATCCAATAAATTCGCCTATTAGGGCCCGGCCAGTGACGGGACTTCGACAATAACCATGATAATAGTGAAAATATTTTTTGCAATAATGATGGAAAATACAGTTTTACAAAGCATTACTACAGGGCGAAAAGAAATCCAAACGTAGAATAAATTATTGCTGAATATACAGTGTATGAGTGTTTGAAAGCAGCAAGCAGTGCTGACTGGATCAGTGATGAACCCATGGAAAAAGTGTTTGTGTAGCCTTTACAGTAAAAGGTAAGCCATCTCTGGGGTTCAAGGCTTTGCATTGGGCGCTGACTGAGGCCAACTTCATTACAGCAACTTTAATGAGTGACGAGAGCATAGGGCTCAGCCTGTGCTGCCTCACCCCCTAATTAGAGCACATAATCAGACCAAATTAGCACCCAGCCAAATCCCCCACTTATCCCCTTCCTTCAGGATCACATTACACACATTGCGGCTCTGTTCCCTTAACTGGCTACACACTTCCAGTGTCTGGACACACGTCTTGAACGACTGTGTTTTTTCTTTTGTCTGTCTGTGCTTGTTTATTGCAGAACCAGTGATCAGGGTACATTAATTATAGGCAGGGTCTCCATTCAAACCAACTGGCCATTGCAATGTGAAAAAACAAAATGTTAATTGGCTTCAAACATCTCACTGAGCAAACATCCTGACAGCCAACAACAGATATAACATTAATATAATTTAAATGATCAGAAACAAGACAAGTTATAATATTTTACTGAGTGTTTTCTGCCTAACATGAAGTGAAAGAGACTATTTGTCATTGTCAACACACTCAAGAAGCACAACAAAATGTGACATCTGTATTTAACCTATCACACGTGCACACGTGGAGCAGCGGGGCAGCTATCAACAGCGCCTGGGGAGCAGTGTAGTGGAACGGTACCTTACTCTGGGACTTGAACCTGCGACCTTCAGGGCAAGGGCAATGTCCTAACCACCAGGCCACCACTGCCCACAGTCACCGACGTGACTATTGCTTGTCAATTTAATACATACTGCCATAATTCAATGCAGTCAACAATGAAGGAGACCAGAATAGTACTCTTTACTCACTGGTATGACTGTTCACTGTGAATTTTCAAATGTAAATACAATAAACAGCAGAAAGTTTCAACATACTAGCAATTATATAAATACTATCGTGTGGTTAGCTGCTTCCCAGAATCCTTAGTGGTTTTGCAGGTGTCAATTCACTTTCTGCTTAGTTTTAAACTTTTATTGTTGATTTCATGTTAAGATTAGGTTTCAGTGTATTTTCCATAAAACGTCTTCACGTTCATTATACTGTAATAAAGGTGGTAATAACAGCTGGTAACTGCCAGCGTAACACCATCAACAATGGACTTTTGCAAATACTAATAAATCTGTAGAAAATAAATACCAGCTGACTGTATTGCCCATACATCATAGTAGTCAGTTCCAAGTGTGTGATGCAGCTAAATTTTCAAAGATTCTTGACCACCACAGCACCTTGTTAGCATGCACAGTAATAAGAGATTTATGCTAATCCAACAAAAAAAAGCCTAGCAGCATAACAGAGAGCAGAATGGGCTACTACTCATATGAATAAGAAATAAGGAATAAAATAGTAACAAAGCTGCATTTAGAAACGCAAAAAAATCCTTCATCATCATCCTACATGAGAGCACTAAACGGTTAATGCGATGAGAGCTGAGAAACTGTGCCAGTTAACTAAAATAGGGCACAGTGGTGTGTGTGTGTGTGTGTGTGTGCTTGTGTGTGTGTATTGTGAGTGCACGAGTGCATGAAACTTTCTCGCAGGCAGTGTGAACGTGAACTAGCATCAGAGCAGAAGCAGAGTGGTGTATGTGTGTGTTGGGGGGGGGGTCAGAGACAGAAAGCAGGTCGATGCTGACAGGCTTCCCCCGCATTCTCTTGGCAGCTATCCTCCGCTCGTTTCTCGGCAGGACTGGCCTCCGAGCGGATGCGGTTCATGGTCAGAACGGGGCACGGCGGCGCTGGCCTTTCTCAGTGCGGCCGGCCAACAGATAACGGCCCTCCCCGAGCTACTGCGCATGGCTTTGAACTGCTGGTCACTATCTGAATCTTCGACAAAAAGTTATGTGGATGGAGTGTCAAAGACAAAGGCAATGATTAAGTGTGTGTCAGCCGCTACAAGGGGATAAATTAAAACTTATCTGATTCAGGGAGAGAAGTGAGGGAAGGGGGAGGGCGAAGACCCACCATCAGGTCAACAAATAGGACATAGAAAAATGGTCACTGAGCTTTGTGAGCAGTTAAGGAAATTAGGTTCTTAACCAAACTTATAATCATGGGTTTCAGTATATTTGTCCTTTAAGAATCATTCTTTGTAAATGAAGTGAAGATCAATGGAAGTGGAGCAACAAATAATAATGAGAATATTCTCAGCAATATCATGGGAATGAAACAAAAAAAGACTCGTTTCTTTTAATATTGAAGGGTGTGAATATCAGACCTGAAGGTTCTCAGCAAAAATGACAAATAAAAAAACTGCATAAGGAAAAAGTGCCCATAATCATGAAAAACTGAAGCATCTAATGTAGTATGCAAACCATTTTATTAACATTTTCAGCCTGTTTTATGGTTAAATAGTTATTGTGTGCTTATAAAAAAAACAACTTAACAATAATCCACCTATTCAGCCCACATCCCTTTACCACTGCCCATTTCTTAGGAGCATTTTAGGATAAACAACTTCTTGAATGAGGAACAATACAGGGCAGGCAATCAGAAGAGAACCTATTTACACGCATTGGTGTTAAAGGTACAGTAACAAAGAGCTTCATTCTAAGAAAGAAAGAAAGAAAGAAAGGCTGGGGGGAAAAAATTTAATGCTGGCAGTTTTTGGTACACCAACCAATGTCATAAGTGGGCCTCGGGCTAAGGTCACTGAAGAAAAACCTCTCTTCAGAATCAGAGCTGAAGCAGAAGCCAGCGACAAACTCCAATGAGGTAATGAAGCTGGAGCGCACCTTTCCAATCGTTCGTGCCATACCTGCTTGAAGAGTTGCAGGTTCACGGCCATCTCGAGGAAATTCCTCATGGTGCTGGAGCGGTGCGCCACAAAGCTCTCCTCGCAGAAGGCGATTGGCTCTCCCTGGGGAGACAATGAAGCTCACTTTAATGATGGTCTACTGCGATTGGCCAAATCTGAAGCTTGCCCACATTTAGGCGACTCTGTCATCGCCACAATCCGTTGCGATCAATTACATCATTTCAATGTGTTCTCTAGTTACACGAACAGAATATGTAAACAGCCACCGAGAGACATTTAATGTAAGGTCCATATGGGTATGTAAATGAAGATATTAATGTACATGCATATGCATATTTTCACCCTTTGTATGATTTATCTAGGGATGAGATACTATGACCTCCGCCAGGCGTTTCATTTTGAATAAATGCAAGCTATTTCCACCTCCCTCTCAAAATGCTCAGACCCAATTACACATTCATTAAATTAACATACACAACAGCCAGGATACTGTCTTAGATCTGTCAGACGTAAGTGCAAGTTGCGCTCAGCCTGCTGCTGGAAATGCTGATGTGCATTTGCTAATAAAAGATAATCTTGAAAAGAAACAGAAGATGTGTTGCAAGGATCAATAACAGAAGCGGGCTTGTTCCACAGCAGAGTTTAATGACCTATATACAGTAAGTCTGAGATTGCCACTGCTTGCATGGGAGCTCATTATCATCTGCCTGCACTGTTTCATTTGCAGCTCAGTTAGACTTCAATGCTTTTCAGGGCTGCTAGTAAAAAAAAGGCACATGGGCTTCAGAATGCAAACCCTATCAATACCATGCTGCATTTAACATATAAAAGAGTCAGAATGACAGAATTGTTCATTTCTTTATCTAAGTATTTCTTGGTAATAATGCGGATTTAAGAAGCGCTGAGGTGTATCAGTAGTTATCCCTTATTAATCAAAATAATCACTTCACATCATCACTTCTATTAAGTTGGCACATTAAGCCTAAATGTTTGCCCTGTTCTTGATTATTCTGAATTAGTCCAGGAGAAGCCACTGCTGAATGCAAAAGTTTGGGCATTCCTGGTCAAATTACATTTCTAAATAAATCAAATCAAAGATCCTATACAGAGAACACAGATCTGCACAGTTTAATGCAACATTTCTGTTTATTTGCAGAATTGAACACAATGGAAAAAGTGAAAACATAACATATGGAGGATGAAAATTTTTATCTGTTAAACTCGCAAAATATATAGAAAATGTTCACTAAAATGGCAGAAACGACACAATTCAGTTTGTTCGTTGTGGAGGATGTGTAAATTTATTTTCACTTACAAACCCAACAAAATATGTCATTTGTCAAGACCAGAGGTTTTTAAAACTTGTCCGTACATCTGTAAAGTATTCTTTCCATTTCTATGTCCTACTCTATTATTAAAAGTTCTTAATTACTATTATTATTAAATGTTACTGTGCTAAAAATCGAACTTTCTTTGCAACATCTTTCTAAATAATGTTCAAACGTTAGAAGAAATGCACTTTGTTACTTCTAAGTGTGCTGGAGCTGCCAAGTTCCTCATCTGAGGGGATGGAAAACACGCCCTGTTTGTCAAAACGCAAAAATTACATTTACAAATTTTGCAACTGTGACACGCAATAATGATGTTCACATGAAAGTTAGTCTGTATTAAAATAACAATGGCAGACCTTAGAGGTAAAAGCCCCATGTTCTAAATACTACATGAGTGTGCCTTCCACCAACAGGAAGGCCTTTCAAAACCTGAAGCTAAAGCTAAGTCGAGTGTTTCTCGCAGAAGAGAAAGTGATTACAATTCTATAAAGATTTGATGCCGCTATGCTCGATTGAGACAGTGCTTTGTGCAAACCCACCTTTTTTTTCCCCCTTCTTAAACACAAGTGTTTTTTGTGTCTGAGAAAAGTCAGCCTGTGTACACACCACCACTGCAACATCAATTATGTATCTTCACGCTGTGGGTCTACACAAACCAATTACTCTCACCCTTTCCAACAAAGACAGCCATATTTGACAAACAGAGAGCATACTTTGTTTTTGCCAGACACTGCGCTTGAGACTGAAAGGCGCATTTCAGGAGTTGAGAGGGGCCTGAGAAGAATACCATGCCAGGCCTGAAAGGAGGCTTCAAAGAGACTGTCCTGTCTTTTCAACTTCTGACATTTCACTGATACAGACTGGCCCACCTTAACTCGCACCCATTTCTCCTTTACCCCCCCTTTCCTCTTCTCTTTGCTTATAGACGCTGCGCCGCTTCGCTACCTTTCAATGGTCGTTCAAGTAGTGGAAAGTGATAAGCTCCAAAGATCCCTCACCTGTGGTCTCTCGCACACGTATATTTATTTTATTTTAAATGGACTGTACATACACAAATTACACATATAACCACAGCTGTTAGGAAAACTTTAAGCACTGCGCTGAATATTCAATACAGAAATTAACATTTACTAAAATAAAACTGTGTGTACGGTTTAGCTAAGAGTGAGCAACTGAAGCATTGGCTTAAATACACACTCTTGGGAGTTTAAAGGATTAATAGAGAGAGGCTGTGGCAGAAAAAAACTGAACCACAGGAATCAGAATCCACTTATTCATAGCAATTGTGTTTTGCAGTGAAACTGTATGAACAAGAGGCAAAAACACAAGATAAAGCTGATTTTTGACGTATAGGGCTGCGTTATATAGCTGGAATGCTAGGAGTATAGTTATACGCTGTACCTGTAATATTGATTGCTGCATATTATAGGTTAAAAACAGATAAATCAATAATGCGATATAGTTGAAGACCTGTCTGAAGACAATTTCTTCGATTAATCAGAACAGAAATATGAAACAAACTAAAAACTGATTTGAAGGCGAAACTTTCCCATCAGTATAAGTATTGCAAAGGAATCATTTTATGACAAAGAATCTGTAGATTATGTGTAGGTCTGCACAATTAATGAAGACGTCACTGCCCATGAGCGGAAAGCAAAAAGAGACTGGGAGAAATCTTACAGGTTTGTATCTCAGGGCATCTCGGTAGGACCCGAACAGAGCGGCCTGCGCTCGCAAGAAGGCCCGAGCCACACCGTTGCCCGTAGCAGTCGACTGCTTCTTCAGCTTACTCTTCAGAATGGAAACCTGTGAGTGTGAGAGAGTGAGATACAGAAAGATAGAGAGAGAGGGAGAAAAGAGAGAGAGAGAGAGAGAACAAGAGAGAGAAAGAGAGAGAGAGACAGAGTTAAATTAGCACCTCTGAAATTGGTGGGGAGGGGAGAGGCAAAACCATTCAGGGTGTGAAGTGTCACATTTACAGGTCACCCCCAAAAGCAGAGAGAGAGAAAAGAAATAAAGAGAAGCCTCCTCGCTCCCCTTGTAGCTTATCTGTTGTGCTGCCGAGAGCACCTGCTGCTCTGTTAATTGAGGCGATGGCAGGGTGTGTGGGGGTGGAGTCGTTTTTTTTTTCTTCTTCTTCTTTTTTTTGAGGTAGCTGAAAGAAAGAGACTTTGACAGGGCATCCTTCTCTTCTTCACCTCTTCTATCCATCTTAAAAAGTATCTTGACACACATAAACTTTAATTATTTTTCCGTGCCACCAACCCTGCTTTCTGCCATCTTTCTGAAGGTACTGTACGGTTAGGCATGGGATGATTTCCCTCCGTTTAGAGGGCCCATGGCATAGGCCATTCACAGAAACAGGAGGAGCACAGTCTCTATTAGGTTTGAAAAGAATTCATCATAAAAATGTTGAGCAGTGAATCAATGGATTTACTATAAAAGGCCATAAAAGTTTAAGCAGCAAATCTATGAGCTCACTATAAAAAAGTTTTAGCAGTAAACCGATGGACTCGGCAAGACCTTTTTGATGTAAATCAATGGACTTATTATAAAAAAACTATCAAATTTCTACTTTAAACCAACAGACTCCACAAAAATGCTTAGAAGTGTAAATGAATGAATTTACCTTACGTATCGATACATTTTTATCACAGTAAATGAACAAATTCACCAAATCTTTGGAATAAATCTATCAATTCATGATAGTTCAGAGTTTAGCAATAAATAAATAGCTTCTCCTTAAAAGTCTGTATTATTTCTAGCCGTAAAACAAATTCCCCATGTTTAGATGCAAAAAAAACCACTGACTTCACCATAAAAATCCATTCGAACAGTAAATCAACAGATTCTTCAAAAAACAACATAAGTTGTAACACTAAGCCAATGCCAAAATCTTACAAGTCAACCAAAAGCAGCACCAATACACATATCCAGCTGAGCTTTAAAATCGTGTGGATATGTACTAAGACGTACTAATTTTGAGAAGATTTCATTGCTCCCCGTCCGCTACAGCCTCATTTACATTCCTGCATTCTGAGCTCAGCACCTAGCATATCAATAATCAGTTTGACTTCGTTCATCATTGAATATCAAGCAAGGACCAGAACCCTTAACTCAGTCAAAGGGGCATCAAATGAATACTAAACATGGCGAGGCTTCATTGAGCATTCGGAGATGGCTCCCAGCATCAAATCATTATTGACATTGTTCAAAGTGGAAGATATGATGAGGAAAACTTGGAAGGCAAGCAGAGTCATGGATTTGTAAATTCAAGATGCACTGCCCTGCTCATTCTGAGCCTTTTTTAATATATATATATTTTTTTGTTACATCGTCTTCCCATCCCGTTCGGCTCTGCTGGGGTATTCTTTCTTGCTCATGGCGTCCCCGAGCTGCCATTGCGAGTGCTCAGAAGAATCAAACAGAAAGTTTAGCAGCGCTAAATTAACACGTGTCATCTCCATATTCACGCTGGACTGAGTGCTTTTATGTTTATGTAAAGTTGCCACGGTATTAATATTTCATGTCGATGCATTAACTGTTTTTTTTCCCCTCCCCAAACAATCCATTAAACTGTCTCCTTTTTTTCCTGAAAAATCAAAGACAACAAACTGTCATTCACACACGGGAGAGCATACCCAGCAGGCGAGCAAGGAGGAGGTATAACAAGAAGTTATTGTGTTCGCAACAGTCATCAGCATGTAAATCGTATAATGAGAAGCGGTATCCGCTGTACAAACAAAAAATGAGCAAAAATTGAGATTTACAGCGTTTCATACGTACCAAATGTATGGATGTTCCCTTATAACTGATTACTGCAATGCGCTTATATGCTCTTCTCCATACCACTGCCCCATTTGCATGCGAAACAAGTTATGGTGCTAAACTTCAAATTAATAATAGGGTTTTTGATAGTGGCACAGGCGTCTCATCAGGCATGCAATAACAGTAATTGATCTGTCAGACTAATTAACTATTATACTTTGAGTATCACTAACGAGACATGAGCAGGGGGGCTTCAGAAGGGAGCTTAGCTCTACAGGTGATAAACCTATTTGGCAGTGACATTTTTTAGTGTAAAGTCACTCAGCCTATGATCTGATCAAAGGGAGAGTCCCCCATTGGGTCCAATTATAAGCATGGTATTGTAGGGGGTGGGAAAAGAGAGAAAGGGGGAAGGGGGGGAGTGGTGGGGGGGGAGGGGGGTTGATGTTGAGTTATGATATTCATAATCTATGCAGAGAGGCCTTTCCAGTATAGGTCTTTTCCCCGTAGCTGTGATCTTTTCAATTTACATCAAGGGAGGATGGTTCGGGATGAAAGTGCTGCGTCCGACTCGCAGGGCCCGCAGAGGGCAAACACGGGGCCTCATTAAACTCTACTGCATGGACTCCCCAACAGGGTTTGAAGTGCGTCAAGTAAAGAGCACGGGGTCAGAGGTGGCCCGCAAAACACATCTCCATTTAACTCACCAGCTGGAGATGATAATTAGCAGGTGTATCACTGTCTTCCTTTCGAGAAAGAGATGATGCCATGAGCCTCTCCACTGTGGTGGGCTGCTACTATACAAGCAGAGCTATCCCACTGTGTATCTCACACGCACACACGCACACACACACACACACACACACACACACACACACACACACACACACACACACACACACACAC
>JBBPDA010000039.1:13275224-13288640 GCA_037974385.1 Arnoldichthys spilopterus
AAAGAGAAAAAAAAGGGACAAAAAATACCAAGATGTGTGTGGTTTGTTTGTGTGTGTGTGTATGTGTGTGTGTGAGAGAGAGAGAGAGAGAGAGAGAGAGAGAGAGAGAGAGAGAATGAAGAATGCATTAAAGGACTTGTAGCTGCTCACCACGTCGCTGGGCAGGTTTTGCAGGTCGTCTGTGGAACTCTCCAGCGTGTTTGTGTCCACGTTCAGAATGACCACGTCTTCAAGGGACCTGCTCTTCACTCTCTGCAAGAACACAGCTGATTAAAAGTGCTTCCAGCAAAACACATTATGTGGTTTTTGTTCAGTCTGTGTGTGTTCTGTTGCGCAGTGTTTGTGTTGAATGTAAATGTAGTTATTGTAAAACTACACTATACAGACAAGTCAAGCTTTACACACTGAAGGGCTTCTTTTGTACAGTTAAAGCCAAATAATCATCAGAAGGAACAACCAGCTTTCAGCAAATTCCCTGAGAAACAGGCTTAATAATGCATTTAACACAAAAACTACATTTGTTTGCCATCAACACATTTCAGCATTATCTATCTATAACAACCATTAGCAAGCTTTACAATACTGATCAACACAGAGAGTTGAAATTAGAGATTTCACCTGTAAAAATGTCCCCAGCAGAAAATATGAATAAAAATGGCATTTAATATTTACAAGGGATGCATCATATTAGAATCAGATCAGTTTGGAAGATAAGTGCCTAAAGTAATCTTCATCCCACACGACTAGATCAGACTTTATATTTATTTTACTGCATCTGTAACTCAATACAAACTCACTGTCATTGCCCGAACAAAATCCTGTATATTCATTTTTATTGTTTTTCATTTTTTTAAATGACTGGTAAACACCAGCTGCCATTTACACAGCGTTAACATTTCATGGTGAACGAATCACTAAAAATTGCCTAAAGTGACTTTAAATACAATCTCGTTATATTGATTTACACTGAAGGTAAAAAGGCTATTTCCTTATCCTCTAAAGCTACTTTTTTGGAAATACTCAGTGAAGCTAATCCAGGTAGATGTCCCAATTTCTACATTTAATACATTTTGATCCATCAGCATCTGCAGGTACAAGAAAAATATCAGATGTTGGAATTGGACCAGAGTTCGACCACTTACATCTACTGACTCCACTGATACTTACTGCAAAAGCAAAGTATAATTAAAAATCAGTTTAACCCTGTAGACCTGAACTGTTACACGGCTACACCCCTCTTTTACACAAAAAAATATATACATTATTGAACAAACACCTCAAAGACATCTCTGGCTTATCAAAAATGGAAAAGGCTGCATCCTGCCACTTTAGGTAGGGGACCTTTTTTTATTTTTTTTTAGAGACGCCTCTTCCATCCCCACAAAAAAAAAAAAAATAGTCACGCATCCTGATGGCGACAAATCCCGCAATTATTCTACCGGTGCAGGTGGGGAAACAGCCGAGTGTGTAAAAAAATTTCTGGTTTGTCACTTTTGACAGTTGCTGCTACGGAGGCCCGCGTGCTGATTTGGTCTAATTATGTGCAGCCAGATAGGGGGACTGTCACTAATGCGAAAGTGTGATAAATACTGCCAGTGCCTGCGACTGTCAGCGCTATCAAATCCACACACGCTGCTATAGGTCTACCTCCAACCAACATGCCAGCTTCCAATAACCAAACACACCAGCTCTTTGTTTCTCTGCTCTATCCCACTCTTTCATATCCCTGCTACGCACGCACCCGGGAGATAAAAAGCAAAACAATCTGTCAATTTCTGTAGATATCCTTGTGTTCGGCGTTGAGGCGTCAAAGTAAATATCGCACCATTAAAATTTCAAACAATTGAACAGATTTCAGTGACGTTATTGGTGGAGACCGGAGGAGAACAGCTGAGCAGCAGTGACCACATGTATATTGCACAGAGACAGACAGAAAGAAAACTTTATAAAAAAAAAAATGTATAGCAGGACAAAGGAGTGTGTTATATAATGTAAGAAGCAGCTAGACACTTTTGATTAAGACATTTGGTGAAATGTTTAGGAGAGGATAAACAGACGTTGAGCTGTTGAGAGTAGATTGATGATGCTTACCTCTAACAGGCTCAGATGAACTCCAATGAGATATGGCATGGGCGCGCTATGGGGAATAGAGGCAAGACAGCCATTAGCAACAGAACTAATAATAACCTGCAAAATCAGCTCTCCGGTCAAAAAAGAGGGAGCTGGTCAAGCCCAAAGCGGTGAATGAAAAATTGGCATTGGCATAAATATCTTAAAGAATAGTTACAAATGAACAGACCTTTCAAATACAACAACTCCATCTTAATTCGGAGGAAAATAGATAGCTAACTGACAAACATCCAAGGCTAACTGCGCTTAGGGAGGTAAACTTTATTAGCGTCTTTGGCTTCCAGGAAGGGGCACACTGAGGGGTGAAGGTGATTAGTGTAATTGGTGCGCGTCACTTTTCAGGCTTGCTGGAGTGTGGACCGAGGCAGGGCCGGGTAATTAGATAGGTTTGGGTAGCTGCTGCTGCGGTTGCTCAATCAAGTTACACTGGCTAATAGGCTAGTCTCGCTGCTGCATCTGCTACGGCCTCTGCCTCAGCAGAGAGAGAGAGAGAGAGAGAGAGAGAGAGAGAAAGAGAGAGAGAGAGAGAGAAAGAGAGAGAGAGAAATATATAAGCAATAGACTTTAGTAAAACACATGAAAGAAACAATAATAAAAATTAATAAATAATTAATATGAATAACCATCTAAATGAAAGGGGGAAAATCCTCAGAACACCAAACTCTCCATAAATTCCACATACTCTAGTAAAACTTTTTTTTTTTTTTTCGAGAAAGGTGCTATTTAAAATGTATTGTAAAACAAACCAGCAGCCGGTACAGCGTTGGCGTTCCATGCCAAAAACAAAGGTCTTGACATAAATAAGACAAGACAAAAACCCCAGAAATTCTATATATCAAGCCGTTCCTGGAGTTTTTCCTTAAGACATGTGAATCACTTTGAATTCCCCGAATCAGCCAAAGCATAGAGTGCTCCAAGTGCCTACTGGGCCAATTACGCCGTGCGCAAATGCATTCTTTATTTCGTGTGCTCATTTGCGCAGTAAAGCAAAAGGAAGTGCTGAAGGTGGCACTGAGGTCAAGCACAGCCGCACGGGCCAATCAAAGCGCAACTGTATTAACAGTATGGCTACCTAATGTGGAGCAGAGCGATATGTTAGCCTGTGGTAATGGCCAAAGCCCAGAACTGGCATGCAGAGACTGAAGTGCCTGTGGTAGATATATTCCCACACAAAACAACAAGGACCTAGCAGAAGACTTGGCGGGGCCATACTGGTGCAAATGTACCGGATTTTGGTCTGATTTGTAATGTTCAAATCCACCGAGGTTTCAGACATGCTGGAAGATGAGCTTAACCAGCTGAAGAAATCAAATATTTAGGAAGGCTATTCTGAATGTTCATTACATACACACATTACAGACACACATCCCTGTGTGCTAGACATCCAGAACGGTGCCGAATGTGGGCTTTAATCACCGCTGGAGCGCGCGGCACACTTAGCCCCGCTGAATAACTCAAATAATAATGACCCCAACAAGGAACGGACGGCACATAAAGCTGCATGAATCTTGGATGGAATCTTTTTTCTAAGAATAGATAAGAGACGCAAGCTATATTCAACTCCAAAGCAAAACACACACGCGTGTGCGTCCTAAGCTCAAAGCCATGAGCAAGCCTGAGTGAGAGATGTCTAGAAGAGGGTATGTGTGTGTGTGTGTGTGTGTGTGTGTATATGTAAAATTGCATCTGTATGGAGGCTGAATAAGTGAAAGAGCAAGCGAGCGAGCGTATGAGCAGTGGTCTTACCAGCAGTAGTCCAGCAGGTGTGGGGGAAGAACAGGGATGTAGATGTGTTGCCAGTGCATAGGGTAGAGCATGGTGGCGGACCCATGCACACATGCAGTTAACTACAAGGAAATGAGAGCAAAAGAACAAAAAAAAACAACAAAAAAAAACGACACAGACATACTTATGAGTCCCCCTGTAATCACAGACAAACAGCACTCCTTTAGAAACCTATAGCTGAGTACAGAACACACTGTTCAGTGTGCTATGCTTCAGGGAATTCTATATAATGTGGGCCAGGAGAGCAGGCAGAATCACAGAGTTAGCCTTTCATCTTATAAACAAAAAGAAAAAACCCCACATCACATGCACTAAACACAGGAGGTTTTTTTCCCTCTCTCCCGCTTTTTCAGGTTTAGGGAACTACACAGGGATTATGGCATCAATCACACTGCATTTGTTTATTTCATTTTTGGTCTGTTTATTGATGGATGGATTGAAAAGGGCCCATATCATAAAAAAATCTCTGCATTTTTGATAGACTTACTACATAAACATAGTTTAACTTTAGTGCATATGGTAAACACGCAGAAACTAACCCGTAAAATGGCCCGCTTTGATTTCACGGATTTTGTGAGGTCACAAAAAACCAATCCGACTACATATATCAAGGGCACTTAGGCCCCACCCATTCACGCTGAAGCTATAAAGAAGGTTTCAGCCTGGATTACTTTTTAAACAAGCTGCAACACAGCAAAGCCAATCAGAACATGTCATTTATGTCTGAAGTGCACAAACAAAAAGTGTGTTTCATTTTAAGGGACAAAATCAGACCATTTGGACAAAACGAAGTGTAGAATTGAAATGTAATAAATTAATGAGTTTTAACTTCATTTGAGCTTAAATTTGACAAATACACTATTGTTCCATTGTTGCAAGATTAGCATGTAATTAAGCACTTTTAAGATGCTTCAATAAGAGCAGTAAATAAAGCCAATAAACCAAAAGCCAATGGTTAATTGTACGACTGGTGTGGTGAAAACCCAAGTGAACCCTTTTTACACCCCCAACCCATGCTGATGGCTACCTAGCAATTGTAATGACCTATACAGACACACACACAGACACACGCACACACACACGCTCATCTCCCAGATTAAAATAACATGATTAAATATGGAAAAAGAACAGAGGTCTGAAGGCTCCTTTGGGACTTCATTAGGGCAAATTGCCAAAGAATGAAACATGAGTTAGCCGAGAGAGACCGTGAGCTGCTGGAATACCAGGGGGAGGCCGTGCTGGGTGAATTTTTTTCCCCCTCTGTCTGGTGGGATGGGTTGAGGGGGGTCTTCTTCACAATTGGAGCTTCAAGTAATGTGTGAACCCATGCTCCACACTATCATGAGACCACCCCCCCTCCTCTTTGCTAACTGACACACAGCGTCACGAGTGACCAGTGAAAGCGATACTGCAACCGGCTTAAAACGTTTTTATCCCTGCTCTATTTACACAAGGCCACGCGCAAGGTGCAAGAGTGTGTGTATGTTTGTTAAGGAGGGCACGCATATCACTGTGCACGGTGATGTAACGTGCGCGCCTTTGTGAACGCATCCACTCAGGCTAACTTGAGCTTTAATTAAGGAGAAGAAACCAGGCCTGTTGTGTATTTTTACATATGCAAATTTGTTTTGCCATTTTCTTTGTAAATAAGAAGAAAAAAAAAAACTTAAGCAGTGACATCTAATTGTGTCTGGGTAATTTAGGAGTAATAAATGAATATTAATAACATCTCACACCAGGTGGGTATCAGATGATATCAAAGCCTCCAGACATTCTCCGTTTCATTACCGCTTTCCTAAAATGACTCTGCAACGGTAAATGTCGAGAGGTCACCGCACTGTTTGGGAACACTTTTCTTTGACTGTGCAAACAGGTTGTCTCCTTTCCCAGTGAGGAACCTTTCCATGCCATGTAGAGATGAGGAAGATGACTGGGTAGCACAATGCAATTATTTCGACAAAGCTTAAGACAAGCCCCATTGGCTTGATTTATTCAGAACTTAAAAGGGAGCCACTATCTTCAGAGGGACGGGGAGGAGAGGAGGTGGTGAAACTTAGATAAACATTTGAAGGTGAAATTCAGAAAACAAATTAGACACTTCCAATCTATTTCAGAGCAGTTTTTCCTTTAATGGACAACCTTAAATAACCCAGAATCCAGAAAAATGAGGCATCCAGAATCAGTGTTAAAAATTCTTTAAAAAATTACAGAAGAAAACAGAAGATGAAAGACCAGCTACTCTCCACAATATTCAATTGTTGAAGCAGGGAATGCTGATAAAATATTTGTGAAGTTGATAAATATTTAATGATCGAAGTCAAATAGCTTACAATGATCCCCCCCAAAAAAAGTGGGGAGGTGCGTTTGTGCATGTTCTGTTGGACGGCAAAGAACAATTCATGTCTATAAGAATAACTGTCGCATTATGGCTTGTTTGGGTGTGGACCTGGTGCCTGCTGGGGCCTCTGAGCTGTGGTGCTAATGAGCAGGCTCAGCACATGTTAAGTGGAGGCCAGCCACACACAGTAGATTTTAAGGAGGTGACCAGGCTCAGAAAAAAGAAAATCCAGCTATTAGGGACATCCCACTGCTGGGTATCTCTGACACAGACCAGGCTAAAGCCATACAATCTACAAGGGCTCTAAAATCTTTACCATGCTGAAATTTAAAGGATTAGCGAAGAGGAAATGTTTACACTACAAAAGCTTTCGCGATAACCCAACACCTTTACGATACAGAAGTTTTGGTTCAAAGCCCTTCCTGTCATGAGGGCCTCTTGAGTGTCAAGGTTGAGCTGACGTAGACCTAGAAAATGACAGAAAACGAGCTGAGAGCTAATAGGACCAAAGCATTTATAAGGAATGGACCTGCAAATGTTCTTCAAGAGAAACAAACAATATTTCTGAAGATCTTGGCCCAGTATGAAGGCAAGGGCACGTGACATTGCTGAAGCAGTAGGCTTTGATTTTGAGAAGGAAAAGGTAACGTGCAGTAGTGTTCCCTACACCCATACAGAATGACAGGACAGGATCAGTGACTGGTGCTTTTCCTGGCTACATTTAAAGCAGGTTCACCACCAGACACGCATCTACTCCATTGTGAGGGTGAGATAAACTGAAAGCCTCCTACATCACTACCTACAGTCATTTACATTCATGTGAAGAAATATCTCATTTTCCTTGCATCAAAGAATGTGTCCACAGCAACACCTTGGAAAGGAGACAAAGACAAGAAGTCCTGATCTTTGATAAGCGCAACCGCTGCAGACAGCAGCATCTCTGTGATTGGGGGCAGAGTGGAGGTGTGATTCTGCATGACAAGGGGTGACAACACTGGTGTGTGCACCAGCTTCTTCTGTAAGCCGCCAGGCTCCTCTCCAGTGGTCCACCGCTCACTTCCCAATTACCACAGCCTCCTTCCCGGCTCCTGTCGACAAACTAGCATGCCGCTAAGACTAGCACGCCGCTAAGAAGCAGGTGGCACCGAGAGAACGAGAGAAAGAAAAAGAAAAAGGTGCGGAGAGGGCACTGGGAGGTAAACACAAGATAATAATAATCCATCCTCGGAGCACACATGGGGAAGAAAGAGAGGAAGTGGCACGGGATGAGAGGTATAGAAATATCTATCAAAGCTGGGGTATGAGAGATTGCTCAGAGAGGGCACAGAAATGAGACCGCTGAGCAAAAAAAAAAAAAAAAAAAAAAAAAAGAAAAACTGACAAAGAGAAAGCAAGGGAAGGGAGGGGGAAAAAAAAGTGAGAAGCCTAAGGCCAAAAGGAACTGCGGTGGCTAGCACCACAGGCCAAGACAGGATCAGCTCTTGTTAGCATACCACTGACAGCATGATGAGAAGGCTGCTGTCAGGACTGGGGGCCGGCCGAGGGGGGTCTCGCGGATGAAACGCGCAAAGGGCCTCCCAGTTGACTAGTTAGAGGGCGCCTGATGCAGCACAATTATACTGGCATATGACAAGGCTGCATGGGCGGCTGCACTCGCGAGCCAGGCGACACGGCTTTAAAACAGTGGTACTCCTTACCTCTGGTCACGAAACAGCGATAAGTCAACTGATGCATTGTTGTAAGATCATGATTTATTCCTTTGCTTTCCAACACAGGCGAGGCTGCACCCATGTTCTGCTAGACTGACACAGCAGGTACACCGGGAGCCCAAACACAGAGGGCCGGCCTGAAGCATACATAATGTATGCCTCTCTCACTCTTCTTCCTCTCTTTATTTATCCTCTGAGCTTAATGCAGGGACAGCAAGACCAGGACCAAGCCTGTCCACACCCTGTCACTGCCACATCCTCTCTGGATTATATTGGGGATTGAAAAATTATGACAACACTTTATTTTAAAGGTTCACTGTAGGGTCTTTATAGCTGCTCCCTGCTCACCTTTAACTAATATCCAATATTAATGAATATCTTCAATATTCAGTAAATATTATAATATTTACTTCAACTTAACACTCCAACACACCCTTTATGTCCCGAACACTCACTAACCTAAAATCTATAACTAGTCCTAACTCTGGGTCTAGCCTTATTATATTGCTGTTCTTAAGCAAGATCCTCAGTTTAGTTTTAGAAATAGAGTATTTGCTGATGATGCAGACATGTATTTTAACATTTGTTACTATTGGAATATACTAGATATATGAATATTTCCACAAAAATGCAAAAGATTCAAGGATTCATTTACAGTTTGCAGCTGGTTTAGTAATTTATCTGCTTAGATGCTGCATTTCCATCCAATGTGAAACAAGATATCAGTATGAGCTAGTACTATGGTTCTAGGTTGTCCAAAACCCTTTTATTATTATCTTGTTTTGTTTTTTTTTAACAATGTTTCTGATTCTAAAACATCAATAAATGCAATTTTTTAACAATACCCAATTTTCTCCTTGGTTAAGTAGCCTCCTAGCTAGCTCTCACACAATGCTACCAAGTGGAGATGGTGAAAGCGAACACCTGCTTTCTTCACATAACACCTGAAGCACCACCACATCTTTCCAAACTGTCACTAATGCAAGATTACTGGTCAGCTCAACATGCTTGGAGGAGAATATTAACGGCCTACTTAGCTAGCTGATGTCTGGCTAGCATCACCCTGAATAATGGGGTAGAGGAAACTCCATCTAACCCACCCAGAAAGTGAGAGGCCAGTGATGCTCTCTTGGACTCCCAGCATTGCCATGGATCAAATTTGCAATCTGCCAATGATCGGGTCAATGCTTTGATGGATGTGCCATTCAGTAGCCCCAAGCTACTCATGCCTGAGTAAACATATACTAAGATGAGTTCAGATATGTATTGGAAAAAGCGTGGGCCCTCCCTTGTAAATAAATAACAGCTACAAAAATGACGATATTACAACTTATACACGTATTCGTTCCCGGTCCACCCTGAGCTGATGTACTCGACCGACGAGGGTGAGCTAAGAAAGAGACTGATGGGTCTGAGATTTGGAAAGATGAAAGGCTTAAGTGAAGGGGAACCCTAATAAGACCAGGCTTCATACTAACTCTTTTGGCATATTAGTTTCATAAACTGGAGGTCGGCTGACCCCTCGTTCCGCAAAACAGTAAATCACATTAAAAAAAGGTCGGGGAGGGGGGCTCTTTACTCAAGAGGCTAATGATTTACACATTCTAAACCCCTGTGTCAGTGAGCACTCGGAATGATGGCGGCGGCCTGGAGGAGTGAAATACTCTGCAGATTGGGTCATCCTGATGGAGGCCGCTGGTTCCGGTGCTTTGGGCAGGCTCGCTTTCTCTACTACTGCAGATAACCATACAGAACACAGAGATAGCGTTACCCTGACATCACTTGCTCCTTTTCCCTGAACCATGCTGAAGGTTCGGGCCCCCCCTCCCCTCCTGCACCCCGTCTCCATGCGATAAGCTTCCACTCCCTTTAAGAGGGAAGAGGAGCTGGACTGAAACTATGTGAAAGGGCTGGAACGGTAATAAGCGATAATATAAAGGCGGTCTGACACTATAGCAGAACAGTATGAAGGCAAGGAATGAAGCTAGAGGTCCATGTATGGAAGACTGTGTGGTCATGCAGTAGGCTTATAATGTTAAACGATGAATACACATGGTATAAACGAACAGACCTCACTCTTCCTGGTTGCATAATGAACAGACTGTGTTTGAATTACAGTGTATGCCTCCATCATGCATGTGTTTGCAAACAGAACAGAGATGTGATTTGAGTATGACGAATTAGGTGCTGTAGATCATTTTAGTCTTTTTATATTAGTCTTATTTTGCAAAAAGACAAAACATCTGCCACATCTTTGACCCATTTTTATCATTTCTAAACAGAAAAAAAAGATCAGATTTGAACTGGTCAATCCTGCTTGTAAACATAACTACATTAAAGAGCAATTGTTTAATCATATACCTTAAGCTTTGCACAAATATAGCAAAAATAATAACTCTAGACTTGTGTAACCTTGGGTTACTGTAACCTTGCAGAATCTAGCAACAAGAAAAAGAATGTCACAAAGAAAAACACTTATGTGAACGCATGAGAAAATATCACTTCAGGAAGTGGCAGAAAGACTGATAAGGCGAGGAAAGCGGAAGAGCTACTCACAGTGCTAAGCTTGCTCGAGGTAATGATGATGCGACGCTCATGCAGCATGCTGGCGTACAGCTGCAGCATGTTATTCACGTCCACCGCCACAAAGTACTCTGTGAGATTTCTCTGATAAGTGAGAAAAATGAAAGCATCGAGGGGATCCACATTAATAAGCACATTATACTGATCATATTTTAAATGAAAAATAGTAGTTGCATGTCATCACATTCATTAATATTATATGAGGATGAGTTAAGTCATTATGTAATTAAAACCACAGTTTAAAAAAACGCATTTACTCAAAGGACCAGTCATCAAGTTTCATCATTGTTTTGAACTTAAACTGTGAAATGCAGCATGTAAACACTGCCCATGTGGTCCATATATGGAAATTAAGCGGCAAACACTCAGTTGTGTAAAACTTACATATATTTACATATTTCCATCTATTGAATCTAATGGTTTTGCTCCACCAATCCAAAATGAAGCTTTAATACAGAGCAATGCAGCCAATCAGAACGGACAATGTTTAAATATCACAGTAACAAAGAGCAGCTTGTTTAAATCTATAGGTGTAAAATGTTTAGAATACTTTGGTACATAAAATGACAAATGACATGAGTGGACCTTAAAAACACAAGAGTGGAAGGACCTGAGCCCTAGCAGTTTGACGTTTGTGTGGTATGTCTATGATGATTTATTTGTGTAGTTTGTGTGACGCTAACATGTTCTTATATGCTTCCATTGCTTGTTACTTTGTGCTGCTTTAGTGGGGTGGGGGTCCCATAAAAGCCCAATGTACTCACACTTTCAGGTATGGTGGGAAGTCCATTAACATCTGGAGCTATGAAGTATGAGTGCTACGAGAAGACACACACAACAGATAAAGAGAACAATCAGAACAATCAGGATAGAAGACACATCCCTGTTCCATCACTCACTCCTCCTCTTCCTTGCTGTGCATTTCAATGACAGAGCGATTTAAGCGGTGGCGAAACGTTTCTAAATCATACACAACACATACCACAGCCACAGTCAACACCAGGGTGGATCCCCTGTGGACACTGCTGAAGTAGGCGAAGGGGGGAGAAAGTCTTTATTAAGGCACAGAAAGCCAACAGCTCTGTTCCGACAGGATCAGAGGGGTCCGCCCGGCGCACGTTTGAACAAGCCGAGCAGGTTTAATGTCTGGATCAAAGGGGCTCCGGAGCAAGAGATCCCCACACTGCACGCTAACTTTAGAGCTTTTGTTTGCCTGCGTGGCGTTCCTCTCTCTTTCTCTCCCCAGGCTAGGCCGTGCCTCATTGTGTGTGAAGAGTGTGCCCATCTGTTGCTCAGCGCTCGGGTTCAACTCTCTCTTGCCTTTGCATATGCTCGACAAAGAAAAGCAAGTTTAACTCATGTAATGTGTAAAAAAAAAAAAAAAAAAAAAAAAAAAAAAAAAGATGCTTCCAGCTCAACAACCCGTAATCGAAAAAAAAGAAATGAAAAAAAGATAAACTGATGATAGGAAGTAAAAAAAAAAAAAGTTGTATATACACCAATCAGCCACTAAATTAAAACCACCCGCTTAATTCTACCAACCCGTCGAGGCATGGGCTGCACAAGAGTGCTATTGTATTTGGCAAGAACATGTCAGCATCAGATCCTTTATGCCCTGTAAGTTGCAAGCTGAGGCCTCCATAAATCAGACTAGTTTGTCCACCACATCCCACTGATGCTCGATCGGACTGAGATCTGGAGAATCCGGCAGCCAAGTCAACCTTGAACTCTGTCATGTTCCTCGAATCATTCAAGAAAAACTTTTACAGTGTGGCAGGATGCCAAGATGCTATTGCCATTAGGTAATACTAGTAGGTGGTAGTGTCAAAGTAACACCCACATGAATGCCAGGACCCAGCAGTTCCCCAGCAGAACATTACCCAGTCCATCAAACTGCCATTGCCGGTTCGCCTTCTTTTCAGAGTGCATCTGGGTGCCGTGCCTTTCCCAGGTAAGTGATGCCCATGCACCCGGCTGCCCACATGACATAGGAGAAAAGGTGATTTCGGACCAACTTCCTCCACAGGTCCAGTTCTGATGCTCACATACCCAGATGTTCTTGGTGGTAGACACAGCTACGCAGTCAATCATGATTAAATCCGATCCAATTATTTTCGCTAACGATCCGGTCATATTTGATGCGAGTCAGTATGAAATATGGTGAAATTTCACACAATTTGCTACATTTCCATAAATCGCAGAATGAGAACGCACATTAATTGCCACATCCATATGTCGGATTGTGCACTATTGTGGTCGATGCATCAATACATATTGATTCATTGTTACATCCCAATCGGACACCTTTCTATCATAGCCATAATTAACTAGTCCTCATCCCCCACCATCAATGAGTCTTGGACACCCATGGCTCTATCTCCAGTTCACTGGCTGTCCTTCAATAGACTGTAGGTACTAACCACTGCATTCCAGGAACACCCAACAAGACCCGCCATCTTGGAGATGCTCTGACCAAGTCGCCTAGCCATCACAACTTGGCCCTTGTCAAGGACTGACATGATTCGCGGCCTAATAACCCCTCAGTAACAAGATAACGAATGTCATTCACTTCACATATCAGTGGTTTTAATGTTGGCTGATGGGTGTTTACACAAAGACTGAATCTATTGTCTCCTGGCTTTTAATAATTATGTGCATATTGTCAACATGTTGTTGAGCGATTTTGCCACTGTGTTTAAGCAGTTATACAGGTATATATGTATGTATATGCAGTCATGGGTGTCTTTGGGTGTCCTTGGTCAAACTGTGTTTTGCTGATGTAAATATTTATACATAATCTACAGAGAACATTTAATGAAATTTAAATATTTGATGGAAAACCCCAAAATGTGGCCTGTACAAAAGATAGGG
>JBBPDA010000039.1:13334403-13361687 GCA_037974385.1 Arnoldichthys spilopterus
ACAGAAAGGCACCTGTGGCCAACCCGGGGATCGAACCCAGGACCTTCTCACTGTGAGGCGACAGTGCTAACCACTGAACCACCATGCCGCCCGGGTTAAATCATACAAAATGATAATGTATCTGGTCAAGATAAGATAACTGGATATCCAATATAATCAATAGCAAGAGCCTTAGAGGGCTGAGTAATTCATCACACTTATAATGTGCGTACATGCTGAAAATCCATCCTAGATTTCTTACAGAACTGGATCACATTTACTCTGTTATGAAATTTCTCCAATCACTAACCAAGCATGTTTTGCTGGTATAAGATATTCAATATGGATTAAGCCTACATTTTCATACCATCTAACATATGGTTGGATACTGTATGCATGTCAAACTTTTTTTTTTTTGCTTAGGCGAGAGTTGGAGGGAGTGTGTTTGGTTTGTAAAAATAGTAACAAAACAAGAAAAACTTTTGTCGGAAGATAGTGCGACATCTCTAGCGGATCCACCAATATCAACTTGATAATAAAATGTTGGTAAGTTTAATCTCTGTCAGTGTAGCGATGGGAGCTCCATACTCTCACTGCTCCCACGTTTATTTCATACCACAAGATTAGACACTCGAAAAGTTTTGCATGTGAGAGGACAGTGCTGCTAACCGCAGAGCCAATAAAACAGCCAAAGTGGAAGCTGAGCTTCCTGCCTTCCGGCCAGGTTTGTTTTGCTGGACGTACCTCACAAAACACTGCTGATCTTCTGAAGTGAAGAGAAGCAGCTTAATGGTGTGTGGCATTACCTATACAGTGAAGTGAAAGGGACTATTTGTTATTATGAACACACTCATGCACCAAAACGAAATGTGACCTCTGTATTTAACCCATCACATTTGCACACATGGACATGTGTCCTAACCACTAGGCCACCACTGCCCACAAAGTTGATCACCCCAAATGGAACAGATAAGCCAGATGTTGAAGCATTTTATTAAATTAAAGTTAATCAAATATCATTTAAGTTAATCAGCCTATAACTGCACCATCTCTAGGCACCAGACTGTAATCACTGCACCACTTAAGGTCACACCGAATAAAAAGCCAACTTCAGCCACCAACATTTAACTGCTACATCATTTAAGGTGAACCGGCTTGGCTGAAGCCTTATACGGATATTGGGTATTGGATTGCAGTCTGTATCAATTACACTTACAATGTACATGTACAGACTGTTCAATGTACAGAAACACCATTATATCAGTCAAACTCTCTTAAAACACTTTTTTCCCCATGTACTTACTGACTACTGCTATAATGCATGGAAATGAGCCCTAAAAGTCAGCATAGCATGCGTTATTGGGTTGCATGCTGTGAGGGGAGCTGCAGTATGCCGCCACTCACTGCTACAATAAGCAGATCTTTCCCGCTGCCACAGACTCACAGACAGAGCTGTGGCCACCAGACCCGTCCAAACTGAGCCCAGCAGGTCCTGTACAGCACCAGGAAGGTCAAACCACCTGAGAGGAGCCAGGCCCACTCCCTGCAGGGCCTGACTGTTCCCGTCACAACTGCTGAACCTCAGCTGCTCTGCCAGTGCTGCACACCCTCCTAGCGCAACTGTCATCCAAGAGCGGCGGTGGCTGCCAGAAAGCGATAAAGTCGTAGACTTGGTTAAGCCTCTTCAACGCAGTACTGCCTGACACATGCCAATGAATGGAACAACATTCAAGCTCATGTTGAGGATCATTTAATTACGTTTGTGACAAAAACATCCAAGCTAATTTTCCACATACGCCATTAACAGGAAATTGAAAATCCATCTGATTACAGTGACCTTTTAGAAAATAAATGATCACACAGTTACACTTATACATTTGTTTTTTCTCTGTGCATTGTACACAGTTATTACAGTACAAGCCTGAAGTGGCGGGACTGATTGCTTAGTACAGGTAGAGGGAGAAACACAGCATTATACTGTATAGCATTTACTTTTTATTATACTTTTATCTTGGTGCAGACATCTACTCTGAGAACACTGCTTCTGAAGTGTACGAGATAGTGTGAGACCTCATCAACTCTGGAAATTGGAAAGGAAGTCAGGGTCCCCAACATGGCCGCAGAGACTTACATAACACACTGTCTGCTTAATATTTATCATTAAATACACACAGCAGCATCTTTACCCAGAGAATTCATGGTTGTGTAAATACAGTATAAATACAGAATGTGTGTATAAAGCTTGTATTAAGCAAGAATGGGCAAAAATTCAAGAACAGTCTAAATAAAAGGGAATGTGGTGCAACACAGTGGTAAACACACCTCCATACCAACGTTTTTTGACTGCATTGCAAGTGTCATATTCCAAATTTGATTATGTTTACATAACCTTTAATCTTTGATCAGTGAAAACATTGGAAATTTTTTCTTTGAACTTTTATCAGATTGAAGTTCAAGAAATTTAACAAAGCACACATTCTTGTTTTTTTTTATTGCATTTTATTTTATTTTTTTTTAAATCCCAACTTTTCTGGAAATGGGGTTTGTAATTATGACAGCCCAGTCTAAGTTTACAACATTACAATCTACATGAAACATTTTCAAAACTTCATTTTCCAGCTAGCTGATCCTGTCAGTTATGTTAAGCACAACAGAGGGATAAACCTCATCACAAATTTCAGTTCATACCTTCTACAGTCCCAAACAAATTCCCTTCCCTGTCATTATTGAAAATGACTAAAAAACACCAGTTGGATGTTTTTGTCCAGAATTGGCAGCCGTGTCTGATTTACTGATCACACTTTGTAAAGCGTCTTTGCAGCAGTGTCACACAGATGTCGTTATGGCAGAATGAATGAAAATCATCTCATCAGTGGCCATTTTTAAACAACTGAGAGTGTGTCCAGAGATGTGCAGTTGTTTATGGGAAACATTTCAAACGAGTAAATAACTCCAAAACTGAACCGATCAAGTTGTAAATGTAGAACTCCAAGAGCTCTTTAGCAGCTTCATGCAAGTGCAGGATTAAACATGAAAGACAGAGTGAGGAAATGCCCACATGGCTTGCAAACAAACAGACCGACTGATCACATCAAGTTCAGTGTCAGACGACACAAAAGTTTTATATAAAGACAAAACTGTGCAGAGCTGAGCACTTGGGAAAAAGTTACGTTTCAAAAAGCAGCCAACACAACATGACTCGAGCTAAGCCTACATGATAAGCTGTGGGTTAATCAATGTGTCCTAAGTCTCTAATCCAGCAGAACTAAAAGATACAGTGGAAATGTACAAAACACGGCAGAACAAAGTAGTACGGGAGAATCAGCATTCATGCTCAAAAACGGTCAGTCGCTCTTCAATAGCTTCAAATTATCAACGGATATTTTAAGGCAGAGCGGTAAATGAAAATCAGTATCTGTTACAGCTTGTATAAGTGGGGGTCAAGCTCAATGCAGCCATTATGTGGAGATGGGGTGATTGCCTGCAGTTCTGCCTCAAGGTGGATGGTTTCATCATAACACTTTAGGTGATAAATGGGGAACCGGAGTGGGGAGGGAGGAGGACTTCCTGCATGAAGTTCTGAAGTTCAGCAAACGTAATGAGAGTGGACCAAATACGGCTGTTAACATAAATGCAAAATAAAAAGCATACAAAAAACACAAGCTAACCAGCACAGCCCAGTGATGCAGATGACTGCATAGCCTGTTTTCACTAATGACCAATCAACACCATCTTATTCCCAGCAGTATCTGTTAGACCGCCAGTGAACCCCTAGCTTGCTCTGACCCTGCGACACAGCTGTGGGCCAATCAAGTGTCTACAGGCACACGTAGGCGGCCACTGAGCGAATTCTCCCGTGGCTGAAATGCTCTCTCCAAAGACTACAATACACGAGCATTTCAAAGGCTTTCAGGAAATATTATTAAATAATGTACTGATTCAACATAAAGTTAAATAAAAGCCTAAAACCAATCTCACAACCTCTGAGAAATTCCCCATCATGCATGTGGGGGAGGGGTAAAAAAAACATATCAACATTTGCAAATATTCCAGGTGTTGTCATACGCTTTTTATCCTTAAGACGGAGGTATGATTTTTGACGAGCCTTGAGAATAACAAATTACTACATGTCAGATAAAAGAAAAAATAAAGCTGATGGCCATTAATGGGAAATGGTTTCACTAATCGCTGCACGACCATAGTTGTAAAACCACTTTTCAGATCCATTATCTTTATTGCTTTATTACTTGGAGCAATCTGGATGAAAAGCACAGGCAAGACAGGTAGCATCTGTCTCCACCTACCGCCTTGGCACAGTTAGCATCATCTGCTAGCTTTGGCACGGGGTTGGAAAAACATCAATATGGCTCAATATAGCCAAGCGCAAGCATGCCAGTCATGCTCAATGAGAGCCGGCTGAGCGTTCAGCTTCTAATGTTACCGCTCTGCTAAAATAAGCCACATGCCACGCTGCCTAAGGTCCTGTCAACTCCGGTTCTGTGTTAAGTTAATAAGCCGTGATAGCATTATGTTGCAAAGTCATTTGCTCATAATGAAACCTGTCCTAGGAAGAGCTGAGGAATTTCTATATATTCAAAGCAAGAAGGTGGCCAAAAAACAAGAATTACTGCCCACAATTAATGGTCAATTTCACAGTCAAAATGACAAGCATTAGTCCATGTATGAATCAGAACGATCCAAACGGTTCACTGAAGCATTACCTGAAGCCATATGGTGCTCTGAAAAATTAAAAAAAAAAATTCAAACATAAAATTTAAAAAAAAAAAAAAAAAAAAAACAACAACGATAAGACAGCTGACCTCCACAGGTGGTTAAATTTGTTTTGCAGTAAGAAGATAATTGGTAAAGGATCTCAGATCTCCATGAATTTGGACAAAAAAAAAGAGGGAAAAAAAATAAAACAACAAAAACAACAGAACCTGCTTCTCTGCCATGAGCACATAACAAGTGGATGTTGTTTCAGGAAGTGGTAAAGGCAGGTTTGCACACCATCTGCTAAAATTTATATTTTTAGAAAACATTCCTGTTGTAGCTTACTTCCTGTAAATCAAGTTTTGCTGAGGTTTGAAGCATATTCAGCATTTATATAGAACAGCATACACGTCTTGCAGTCCATCCCAAACACAGGGCCCGAAAAGCAAGGCCGCTCATGATGAAATTTGAGCAGATGATTAAATGCCAGATTATTAACTATTTGTCTTTGTTCACTATACATAGATATTCAAGCACGAGCTTAAGGTGCACAGATTAGCCAGTTAGTGGTCTTACATCCTAGACATGACCTGGAATTCCAGTCAGGCCCAACAGCAATATAAAAATGCACTAGATGTAATAGGGACATAAGGTATAGGTTCTCAGATGTGAAAAACGTATTATTAAAATGTACTAAATACAATGAGTATTCAAATTACTGCTCAAAAGAAACAAAACGCTAATTCTTGTGGATGAATGATGTAGCACGGTCAGGTGTATCCCTACAAGGCCTTTGTGGGGAAAAAGCTTTTATAACGAAACCCTTAAATTGTAACAAGATACTGAAGGTGCTTAATGATGCGCTGTGTAGAACATGTCAGAAATGTTCCCGGTTCCAAAGCTTTTAAACTTTAGCATAACACATCAAACTTTTCTTTGGCCCTAGACTGGCTGAAATGTAGCTGCACTCCTGAGAACTGAGGTCAGGAAATGAGAATAACCTCAGCAGGTCATAAGGGAAGTGGACTATGAATATGAGAGACCTGAACACATTTCAAATTTCACGTTAGTGACTAGACATTCAATGCTTTCCTTTTCCCTTTGTCATGACCACTGCCATAATGGCCCACCTGCTCCTCGCCTCCTTAAAGTCAAACAGTGATTAATAACATGAGCGTGGGAAACCATGTATAATCTATGTACCACAACTGTTCATATCCGTTTACTTCATGTTTAATATCAATGTGGAAATTGTGGATTTTGTTTTTATTTTCAATAAAATAAAGGACGTCTGACCCAACAGTGGTCACTTCCTGGTCTGTTTTTGATCAGTCTTAGCTGGGAAGAGGCTTGTTGCACTAATACACTGTGTAACTCAATAAAACAACGTTGTCCAGTCCGGTGTGGGTAGCCTGAGCAAGTGTGGGTACTTATGAAAGCAGTACCACGACCCACCCGAAACAAATCACCCGTCTCAGTGACCTGAATTCTGGGACGAAATGAAAATACACACATGTTGACCTTACCCCATGCTCTTAAGGCTCCAAACAGAATATTGCATGCCATCCATTACTGTAATATTACCCACCGTTATTCAGTGATTACATTCGGCAGAATTATTACATTTCGTTAAGCAGACTGCAGGGGAACAATTTCCACTCTGGTTTTGAAACCAACAGAAAGATTAAACCCAAAGGGAGACAAAACATATTCCCATGAAAACAAAACCAATGACTTTTACAGAAATCCAGAGCTATATGCTGCATTTGAGGCTGAGTATCCCTTGTGCAGTACCGGACCCAAGTACTAAGTAACATCGAAGTATCAGAAACAAAACCCCGTGTTATTAAAGACCATATTTCAATCTCTTAGTGGTCGGTGTAATCGGTCATGAGCCAATAAGCATGCCTGTTCCAGATTCTGGTGATTGCCTATATGAATAACACACCATGTGCATGTTATTAATGTCAACATATATCTATACACAAGCACCTACCTACCTCTAGCACCTCACACTAATTTCTGGTTTCATTCTGGTTTTCACACCCACTCCATTTTGCGCTCATGTTTGGCATTACATCTATTCATCTGGCAGAGGCTCTTCTTGCAAGCAATGTACCAACTTAATCAGGTCATATATGTAAGTGACTGTAGCATTAGCAGTCAGGCTCAAGGACTCTTCATAGTGTAATTTGGTGGGGCTGCCCAGGCGGGGAATCGAACCCCAGTCCACCAGGGAGTGTAGGCGCATTACCCACTATGCCACATCAATCACTAGTTTGTCATTTAAACCATCGCTCAGGAATCGGTATCAAAAATGGAACAAAAAAAAAAAAACTCTGGACCATCTCCTATCCCAGCCACAGTTACAGAGTCTATTACATGCTATTGCATCCCAATGTATTATTACTTTTGTTATTTGGATTATGTGTCACTCACTCACTGTTTACACTGCATTTAACCCATTCATGACACCAGTGTACATTCACCAGGCAGCTGGGGGTTAGGTGCCTTGCCCGAGGGCACTTCAGCCATGGATGCTTACTCACTTCCCTGGCGATCCGGGGATTGGACCAGCGACTCTCCAGTCACAAGCCTTCTTCTCTAACTATTAGGCCACCGCAGCACCAAATCGAATGACTTCAGCCTAATAAGTGTTATTGTCTCTCTTAAGGAACGTCTGACTTCAGTGGCAGCTTAATGAGGAGAAGAGACAGTGTGCTTTTGGCTGTATGCACATTTCACCAAGGGTGTTTTGCAGTTGTTTCAAGTGATAACTTATGTTGACATTCTGCAAAACTGCAAACAGCACAAGCTTGATGCTGGCGAGCTGGTCTTCATTTATTTATTTATTTTATTTAGCTTTGAGCATCACATTACAGATAAAAGACCACATATGTCCACCTGGTGTCTGGCCACCTGTCCACCATACACTGGGAAAAACAAAAACTCTATGGTCAGAATGGCTCCAAGGAAGGTTTGCATCTCCATTCTCTTAAATAAGATGAGCTACCATCACAGACTGTTAGCTACAAAAACCTCACACAGACATAACACCCCTAACAAACCAGTCACATCATTCACTCAACACCTACTCACACAGCCAAACAGGCAGAATAAGCATTTCAGCACACAATGGGAAGTAATTTTAATAAAGATTAATAATGAAGCACAACACAGCCGCACTGGCAAAAAAGCACAAGCAGCATATATTAACAATAGTTCTTCTCATTTCAGTGTCCAAATCAAACCAAAGAGGTAAAGAGTTTGTGTAGAACAGGCTAATGGTAATTTTTTTTAGAGAAGCAGATTAGCATTCATCAAACTGGAAACCATGAGGAGGGTTGTCATTTCTCTACATTACAGTTTTGCTATAGTAAACAACACACATAGCGTTTAGGGAGCATGTGTGATGTTGCACATTAAATCGAGAAAACGAACAACAGGCTACACAATCGCAGTCCAGAGTTTATAAATGCCATATAAAGCAGCTGTCTGTGTAAGATGGATCAGCTGTACACTGAAAAAAGTGATGTTCTCAGGACACAATATACAACTGATCTAGCTTACATAGGCAGCTGCTGTCTATGGCATTTTAAACTCTGCACTGCAATAGCGTGGCCTGCAAAAACATCACAGATCAATAGTAAGAGATGTGCTGCACCCACACTGAAGACCACATTTGTGCTACAAACAATAGAGTGGGCAGTCAAGAGTGAGCCCTTTTAATGGTGGATAAAGTTCATGATGCAAAACACAAACATGGTAAGTAAAGCACAGAGGTTTACAGCAACTGGTTACATTTACTGAGTTACAAGTAATCAAATAAAACAATGAAATTTGTACTGTTCTATTTAAAACATATTTTTATTTCATTTTCAAACATAAGAATTTTTCATTCTTACTGATAGATTATGCATGTGGTAAGATGCTCCACTGCAGCTGTATAGGGAACTCAGAACCAGGGTTGAACGATATATCAGATATACTCTATGTATCAAGGTTTTTTTTTTCTATGTGTGATGTAGTAAAGGATTACATAGTACAAAAAGTATAAATTGTCACTATTTTTTAAGATGTAGGTGCTAAAAGAAAGTGTGTATGTAAGTATATGATTTGAATAAATACTGTTTTGTAAAATCTAACTTCTGTTGTGATTTATGCATACAAGGTGAAAACCATCCTAACCACTAATGAAGAAAAACAAGGATGAACTTATTGCAGTTGTTGCAGAGGCTGCCAGAATCATACTGCTGTGACTGAATGCATCTAAGGCTTAACCGAGCGTTTATGAAGTGCATTAGAGGAGATTTCAGAATATCCAGATACAGTGTGTATCATGATACAGCCTAAAACACATGGTGATATTACGTATAGGTCATATCCCCCAGCCCCAATGAGAATGGAGACAGGCCTGAGCTCATCTCAGATAACTTAGGCTGTGGATCCATGTGCTGCATGTGCTGTAATCGGATGACTCCACATTTTAGCTTGTTTTTGGAAAAAGCAGGTGTTAAGTACAAGACATGTTGGTCAGTCCTAATCAGACTATGTTTTTTATGTTGCTTTTATAATCCTGCAAACTATTTATTTTTTATTTATTTTATTTTTTGAGTCCTCTGTTTGCGCTCCTCTGCTCAGCCCTGACAGCAACAAAGAGAAACTCACCTTCATTTTCAGAGGACGGACATGCCACCTGTAGTACCAAATCAAATGTTCTCTCTGGATTCTCGCTGAAACAGAAAACACACAATTTTCCTAAATTCAGATATGTATTTATCCACTTTTTAAACGTCAACGTGCATCCTTAAAGTAAGCCACGGCTCATTCGGCCATTGTAATGAATGATGCAGTGATATGTCAGGCTCCCTCCGGTTCCTCGGCGCGCTCTTGCGTACGCTGAGCCATCTTTCGCGCAATGAATGTGCACGGCTAGCTAAGCGAGCTAACACCAGCACCCGTCAGACAGCAGGGCGCCTTCTGCAGCTCTTAACAGACAATCGAAACTTCCTAAACACGGACTCTTAGTTCATGGCACTTGGGGAGGGGTTGCTTTGGCTTGTCACGGCTACCTTTTGCCATGTGCACCCCCATCTCGAACGGAAAACCACGGTAAAGCAGCGCCGTCTGTGGCTTCCTATGCTAAGCTAAGCTAATTGACCGCTCCGTTCGGAGAGCGCTGCTCTTCCTAGCCGGGGTGCTAAGCAAACTCAGTGCATCGTCTTAAGTATTTCATCACAACGCGACAACAGCTCGGGCCCTGTCACTGCTCAGGTTTGGACGTGCACGGTGAGAAGGCACTCCTCCTCCTGGAGAAAACAGCTCGGACTCACCGTATCCTGCTGTCCATGGCTACAGCATCGCGACCCCTCTTACGGTGTGAAGCGACGGTGGCGGACCTGGGCGCCTGGACGCTGCGGCCGCTCTGGAGCTCTGTTTTCACGGCTACCTGAAGCACATTTTTTTGCAGGGGGCGCTTCTCGCCTCCGGTGCGCGTTACGAACTTTGTTCCCGTTCCAGTCGAGCTCGCAACTGTCCGGCCGTTTCACTTCTGTGTTTCTCTCGCAGTGTTTGGCGAGCACCAGGAAGTGCGGTCAACGCAGCGTGACGTCATACCGTTAGCTGAACACCTGGACAGTGAGGAAGCCACAGGGAGGTGGACTGTAGGAATGTGTTTCTGGGCTTATTTTTCTTTAAAGAAAACAAGTCATTTTGTCATGTTAATTCATAGAAAAAAAGAAGAAAACTTCCTCGTTAGGGAAAATACTAATATTTCACTAGTTTATTCCCCATAACAAGCAGCTACAAACTCCATTCCCTGAAAAGTTATTTATATATTGTACAAAATACAATAAAAACAAAAACCTGTGATATTTACATTCACATGAACCTTTGTTTAACTGGCAAGTAAAGTACAAAGCATACATTTTCAGTACATTTCCTACAAGATTGCAGAGAATTTAGGTCTTTCAGCATCTGCAGACCATAATATTGTGAAAAGATTCAGAGAATTCAGAGACATCCCAGTGCGTAAAGGGCAAGGTTAGAAACCACTCCCGAATGCACATGACCTTTGACGCCATAGGTAGCACTGTCTAAGAAACCATCATACTGCTGTGACACCCTTGGGCTCAGGAGGACTTCAGAAAGCCATTGTCATTTAACACAATTCTTTAGAGATCCATATATTCTCATCAAGGCGATGTCTCTTCCCTGAATGTCTGTGCTTACCTCAGCTGGACAATGCCAGACCACATTCTGCACTGGCTACAACAGCGTGGCTTCATACACCCAGAGTGTGTATGCTTCACTGACCTCCTGCCATTTCAGATCGTTCTATTGAAAGTGTATGCCACATTATGAAAAGGAGAATCAGACAACCATAATCACAGACTGTTGAGCAGCTGAAGTCTTATCATGCAAGAATGGGCAAAATTTCTCATTTTTAAAATTTCCAAAACTACTATAGTCTCCTCAGCTCCAAAATGATGAAACTGTGTAATTAAAAGGAAAGGTGATGTAACACAGTGGTAATCACGTCTCTGTCCTGACTTTTGTTGAATGTGTTGCACCAACGAAATCTAATTCTGTGTATACTTACAAAATTCAGTTAAGCTGGTAAATCTATTGAAGATCTTCTCTTTGTACTTTTGTCAGTAAAATTAAGTTCCATATTAATTATCATATCACATATTTTAGTTTTTATTGCATTTTGGAAAATATCCCAACTTTTCTGGGTTTGTAGCTGAAGAACTCAAATCACCCAGTAATACAGGCTGCTCATAGTGGTCTTAAGAAGGAAATGGAACCTGTTACACACCGCCCACTAGTTTTAAAAAGTGGTCGCTGTCTTGCAGCAAAAACCACTTGAGTCATAACTAATGTCTGGTCAAAGATGAGGAAACAATGTAGATCTTTATGTCTGCTCTGATTAAAAGAACAATAGTTTTAGAAGATTAAATGTCAATATATTGATCTACAGGTCCATTTTTACACTGGTGTGTAGGTCATGCTACATTATGGTTATGCTTTCTCAGGTTTAGAAGTACTTAATGATGTGCTGTCCTACAAATCTTAAAGAATAATGTAACATTTGTATTTAATTTGCCATTACGGTGATCTGCAATAGGAAAATCAATCAATGCTGCATTACTCGGAATATAGTAGCCCTAGAATAAGGGCTCATGACATCATTTTTAGTATGTCCTCAGACCTTCTCTTGGCACATGGAAATACATACAGGCCACATAGAGAACAGTAGAAGAATCTATAGGTGAATTGCACAGCTTTCCATTAAATTTTGCATATTTTAACTGGTTTTAACTAGAATGTATATGCCCTTGATGTCAGTTAATTAGGTAAGAAGTAACAAATACACTTTTCTTTTCTTTTTTTAAATAGTCTGTTTATTAAAACTGCAGGTACACTGAAGGTTAAGGTTACTTGGTCATCAGAAGCTGTGTGCATGTAAGTACAGAGAGGAGATGTTTGTCTATGGGCCACAGTTCAACATATAGCACCTATAACAATGTGCATGGTGACAATACAATGAATAGACAATGTAACAATTTAAAACTGAGAATGGGATGTAAAACTTCAGGAAAGACCCACATTGCACTATAAGACATTATATAATCTGATATAGGCAGCTAGCATCATTGTACTGCACTGAGTGAGAGATAAAACGAAAAGTTATAACTATTAAATTACAGAGTGGTAAACTATGAAGGTATAGTACATCAGTGTGCCAGTAAGTGATGTGCAGGTGTTCTTGGAAAAAATGTGGAGTGTAATATAAGAAGTGTATAAGGCATCAAGCGAAGTAGTGCACTGAAATGACACTTGGTTAAGCAGGAACTAAATGTCTATATGCATTCAGAGTTCTGACGGCCTGTGGTCTAGCAGAACCATGTGGAAGCTTCAGTACCATTTGCCAGATGGTAGAAGAGAGAGAGAGTCCATGTAGGGGGTGGGAATGGTCTTTCACAATATAACTCAAGCAGCTTTTTCACCACCTTGTATTGTTAAATTTTATTACAATAAGTTGCCCCCAATTTCTGTGCAGTTCTGACATCACAGCAGCGTAGAGAAAGCCAGTGAAAAAATTTTCAGAACAGACTAGGGTGGCCATATCAGCAGTGTAAAACTCCTGTCCTTTCGATCAATGGTTGTGTTTTTTTTTGTCACCTTCAGTAAATGCGTAGGCCTGCGGTAATGCCCACAATCTAGAGTAGGTAAAAAGTGGCAGTGATTATTTTTCACTGTGAACACAATCGAAATGTGGCCTCTGGATTTAACCCACCACACTTGCACATGTGGAGCAGTGGGCAGCTAAACCTCAGTGGTACCTGGCCTAGGACTTGAATCTGCAACCTTCTGTTCACAAGGGCAAGGTCCTAACCACTAGGCCACCACTGCCCAGAAGCAGTTATAAATTCATAAGAACATCAAAATATGAAATCTTTTTGGATGCTATTTTTCTGAGTAAACAAGTATAAGTCGAGCTGATTTAGTGAAATCCTGGACAGTTGGTTGCCAAACCTTGTATCGACCAGTAAAGTGAAGATAAGATGTGTAAAGTAGCAGAATGATAATACATAGAGTACAAAAGAGTAGAACCACAGAAAAGATGTGCATTTATGTATTTAAAAAGCATGTTTTTCATGTTAAAACGTTTTAAACTGTATTTTAGTTTAAAATAGGCTACAGGAAAAGTGCCTGAAGAAGTGTAGGCCATTCCACTAAACTGACTGACTGCAGTAGTCAGATATTTATTCATGCCACGCAAAAAGTAGTACATTGCTTTCCAAAATTAACATTTACATTACTGTAATGTCCTAAAAATAATAATAATAATAAAAAGTTTTTTATTAAAAAAAAAAAAAAAACATCCCCACTTCTCGTTCCCATGAGCGTTCCCCATTGGACCGGACTGCGATTCCACCATTTTGCCCCCGCAACAGAAGTGTGGTAGTAGTCAGTTACAGCATGTTTCTCCTCGGCGGACTCTTCAGGAGCAGCTGTGCTGTGCGCGGTGGTTCTCCGACTGTAATGGCAGCTCCGACTCGACGCAAATGCTCCACACTCCGAGAGGGGGGAGTCACCTTGACCTGCTCACACCACAACTCACCCGAGGACGAGCCGAAAAAAGAGAGCGCGGGAAAGACTGCTGGGTCCGCTCAGCTGCTGGAGCAAAGACACACACTGTCCGCCCAGGAGAACTTTATTCACGGGCTTCACCAGGAGGCGTGCAAGGTAATGGGGAAGGGGGCGGAGCGGAGGAGTTCACGGAAGCCCCGATCACTTACTTATTTCGAGCCGATTTCCAAACCAAAAAAACGGAATCTCCTGTCAAACACAATATTAAAGCACTGTGTTTTCATGAGTAGGTGTAAAGTTAGGTTTTAGTTCATTGACCATCGGTTTGATTACTACACTTTTAGAGGCTCGCTACTAGAAGTTTTGCTCCCTTAAAAAAATAGTGTTAGGCCAACAATATTGGCTGTACACATATCAGCCATAACCTTAACACTACTTTGTGAAGTGAATAACACTGGTTAACTATTTATTTCATTACAGTGACACCTGTGAGGGTGGGATATATTATGCAGCAAGTGAACAGTCAGTTCGTGAAGTTGATGAAGTGAAGTGAAAGTGACTATTTGTCATTGTGAACACACTCAAGCACCACAACAAAAGGTGACCTCTGCATTTAACCCATCACACGTGTACACGTGGAACAGCGGGCAGCTATCAACAGAGCCCGGGGAGCAGTGTAGTGGGACGGTACTTTGCTCAAGGGTACCTCAATAGTGCCCGGGCCAGGACACGAACCTGCAGGTCTCAAAGGCAGCATCCTAACCACTAGGCCACCACTGCCCTGTTTTTCTGTGATGGAAGCAGAAATATGGCTACACATAATGATCTAAGCCACTTTGACAAGTCAATTTTTTTGTAGCCACCTGAAGCCACAAGCTAGTCGGCTCATTTACTTAGGCCAGGAAAAATGAAGAAAAGCAGACTGGAAAGGAAATGACATTTGGACACTGGCAAGGAGTAACTAACTTGGACGCTCCTCAAAAGACTCCCTACCTCCTAGATCAGGGTTATCTAACTCTGGTGCAGAGGGCCAGTGTCCAGCACAGTTTAGTGATTTCCTTCCTCAGGCACCCTCCCTAAACCTGGAGTTTAGTAGGTCAGTTGAACCAAGTGTTTTTTTGCAGGAAAATCACAAAATTTCACTAGGCACTGGCCTCCAGGCCTGGAGTTGGGAACCCTAAACTAGATAGTGGACTAGCAAAATAAGCTACAAATTTGATGTGATATGGCAAAGTTTATCTCCAACCCTAATCTAGCACATCTGATCAAAGTTATGAAGGCCTTGAGCGGTATCTGAAGCTACATGCTATGAAACAATGTAAACTCAAACAGAGGACTATATGTCCAATAAGGGAGCTGCTCAGGACTCAGCCAGTGTCCTTGCGGCTGTCAGCAGCAATAGTGGGTGATGGTGCAGTCAAAGTTGATGGCGTAACGGGAGTTGCAGAGGACCTGTAACCTCGCGAGCGCACACACACGCACAAGCGGTAGATGCACAGGCGGTGTCAGCTTCACTATGGAGCCCAGAGATGGCATGGGAAATGGCATGTCACCACACCGCCCCAGGCTCTCCTGCCGTTGGAGCCTGTCATGGCTGAAAGTGGTGTGCTTGCCGTTTTAAAGCCAGTCGGAGGTGACGTCCACAAACTTTCTACCGTTTTCCATTTGGACCGAGTTCAGTTCAGTTCAGACATGAGAAATGGTCGTCCACAGAAAAGAGTAGGCAAGTGTCTTTTTTTAGCCTGCAGTAAATAGCATTCTGTGATTCTGATGAAACGTCTTAGTAATTATTAAAACTGTTCTTAAGACTGCGCACGCCCAAAGCTGTGTTTCCACTGTCATACATTTGATTTGTTTTCAGGCTGGCAAAAGAACATACATCGACCCGTTCTCTGGATACAAGGTGTTCACTGAGTTTGCACATAGGCAGAGAGGGAGGTGCTGTGGAAGTGCATGTAGGCATGTAAGTAATGCCACCAGATCAAAGAGTCTCTGGATTGTGTGATGTCATTAGGCTGATGTAACCTACTACATTTATTGAATCAATGCACTTGGTGAAAGTGATGAATGTGAGATTTGGCATAAAGCGACACAGCCTATAGGCCTTATAGCGAATGTGTTATAATGACATTAAGCTGTTATTAAGATGTATATTTAACTTGTTTTGTATTTTTACAGTGTCCATATGGCCAAATGAATGTGGTGGATTCTTCTAAGAAGAAAACCTTCAACTCTGTCTTTTATGTCTAGCCGCGCAGCTAACCGCTTCCCAAGCAAGTCTTTTTGTGTGTGCTTATACTGATTTTGGATTGAATGTGCATTCTCCTTACTCTCCATTTGAAATGATGAAATCCTGCACGCCAGATGTGCAACCTACACTTCTTGAACTACTACGATGAATCACATCTCTCCACTGTGATTTGTGCCACCTGGGATTGGCCTGCTCCTCAATCCTATGAATTCAGTAGGTGTAAATTTGGTTGCAGTACTAAATATTCATGTTGCTGGATGATAGTTCTGACAGCTCTCAATCAATAAATAGCACGACATGAAATAACTCAAATGTGAAAAGGGCCAGAGAACATCAACGAAACCTTTTTTTATGAAACATACTTTTTTTTAAACAATGATGAGCCTGTGTAATGAATTTCTACTCAGGAAGACATATTTTTAATATTTATTTATTAACATCTGTCTGAGGGTTGTGACCTTGCCATTCATTAGATTCGCTTCTCTTGTCATTATACATTCGCTGTTTCTTTTCAAGCCTGCAAATTGAGTAATAGTTTCAGCAGGTCACTGTACATTTGTATCAAAAGTAAATGTCTTTTAGAATACATGCAAAGGAAGTGTCTGTTGTTTTGAAACTTCAGTCCCTCATTGAAATGCTTAACTGAAATCCAGATGGTCAAATCATAATGGAATATTGGCTGATGTTAGATATTTGGTATTAAAACATATGTGATGCTATCACCGTGGCTGTAAGTGCACGACATTCATCAGTTCTGGTCCAGGCTGTAGGCCTACACTTACATTAACTGATGGATTCATACTGTTAACAAACATGCCACATGCATCAACATATTAATTTCCATCTGTGTACACAGCGTTGACTCCTGGCATTCATGTACTTCTCCAAATCTCCCTGAGGCTTATTACTTGGGCTGCTACCAAGTGTAGTTACTGTCATATTCATCTCAAGAACACGCAGTTCCAACACATACAGATGTGTATTTACATATTGTGTAAGAAAAACGATAATGGTTTTGTCATACAGCACAATACAAATGTGTTTACCAACCTGTTAAAGCAGTCTCCAGTGCACACTGATCAGCCATCACATTAAAACTACATGCCTAATATTGAATACAAGGCATCAATTACACAAAACCTCTGAAGAAGTGCTTTGGTATCTGGCAACAAGACGTCAGAAGCAGATGCTTACAGCCAAGTTGTGAAGTAGGGCCTTCACAGATTGGACACGTTTTTCCAGCACATCCTACAGAGACTCGATTGGATTGAGATTTGGAGGCCAAGTCATCACAACTCCTGTTGAAAGAGGCCGCTGCCTTTAGGAAACAATGTTGCCATGAAGGGATGCAGTTTGTGCGAAACGGAGTTTAAGTAGGTGTTATGTTTGAAGTAACATCCATACAAATGCCAAGTGCCAAGATTTCTCAACAGGACATTGTTCAGAGCATCACACTGCCGGGAATATCTTGCCATATTTATAATCCATAGTGCATCGTGGTGTCATCTCTTCCCCAGGTAATGACACATGCAAGCAGCAATTCCACATTACATAAAAAAAAAAAAAAAATACATCAGACCAGGCCACCTTCTTCCATTGTTCCATGGTCCAGTATTGATGCTCATGTGCCCACTGTAGGCACTTAACTGGGCACAGCCCCATAAACAGCAATGTGTTTTTCACAGACAACATTAACTTTTTTCAGCAATTTGTTCTACAGTAGCTTTTGTGGGATTTGACCGGATAAGGTAGCCTTCGCTCTCTACATGCATTCAGTGAGCCTTGGGCACCCATGACTTTGTCACCTGTTCACTGGTCTTCTTTTGGACCACTTTTGGTAGGTACTAACCACTGCATACGGGGAACACTCCATATTATGTCCCGTTTTGAAGATGCTCTCACCCTGCCTTGCACACATTACAATTTTCCTCTTGTCAAAGTTGCTCAGATACTTAAGCTTGCTTATTTTTCCAGTTTCTAACACTTCAACTTCAAGAACTGACTGTTCAATTGATGCCTAATGTAACCCATCCCTTGACAGCTGTCACTGTACAAGATCATTAATATTATTCACTTGGCAGTGGTTTTAATGTTGTGGCTGATCAGTGTACACTGTAAAATTACAGTGAATTTAAATGTACATGGTAGATCTTAGTTTACCAATATACAAATCTCTGATCTCATGATGATGTAATGTATCATAAAATAACCTTTTAGTATGATTTGATTTTAGTTTTGGTATTAAGCATTAGTATTGATTTAAGTGGGGAAAAAAACATAACAGCAAAACAAAAACAGTACATTCCACATTTAAACAGAATTTTTCACATTTAGAATGGCAAGAATTTTTATTTTGCCCACAGTATGATCACACCATTTACTGAATATTATTATCCATAACCATCTAATCTAATGTTCCAAAAACAATGCAACTGAGTGTCTTCCTCCAGACAGAATATAATGCAGGGATAAATTTTTACACCCATATATTTTATCTGGGTGATTTTACTGTGTGTTGGCAGCATGATGCGAGGTTAAGCCTTTTTCCTTTTGACCTGTCTCTACATGTCAGTCATCCACAGCCATGTAAACGTAAGTAGCACTATGCCCTTGGGCTAGCGGCCCCCCAACCTGTCACCTAGCGCGCACAGGGCAGTAGGGCAGGGCTGTGTTTGGAAACCCGAACAAACGGCATCTGAACGTGGGAATGTGTCTTTACCACAGCATTGTTGCAGCCTCACCCTCCGGCTCACGCGGGCCACAATCCCGGGTGGCAGGTGGGTCCCAAGGCAAGTGCTCAGTGATCGGGAGCAAAGGCCTGCAAGCGTCGACAAGGAGATTCATGATCTCAACAGAGCCGGGGCGGACAGGTTGGTGAGGGCTTGGCGCCGTCGTCACTCCGCATGAGAAGCAAATTTATTTGGGCGAATTCTGAGGCGAGGCAGCGAAGCGTGCGGCAACTACGTTTCCCGCGGAATGGCGAAGGTGTCACACTCATCAAGTACCTGGGCCTGCCTGCCACGGGTCTGCTCATTTTGCCTAGGGACTTGTCTGTCACATTAAAGTAGATGCATTGCCATTCAGGACCCTCCCCAGTCCCACTGCCTGACCATGAAATAGGCCAACTTTCATGTCTGCCTCACTCTTCGGCATTCTCAGACTTCAGAGATTGCCTAGTCTTGTCGCTTTCTCTCCACACTCCGCTTCCTAGCAGTTGGCGAATGAGACGCAAACACTGCACGGCTCCTGGTCCCTCTGCAGACAGATTTCAGGAGGGCTTGCTGGAGCAAAAGGACTCACTAGACAAGCACTCACTAGTCTTGTCATGTGCTGGGACCTAGTGTTGAATTCATAACCACTGAACAAGCAAACATGAATTTGAGCACTTGGCAGAAAGAGACAGATGAATTTGAACTCTAATGGGAATGTGTTGGAAAAGGGAGCAACTGACTACGCATGAATAACAGCTGCACGAGAAAACCATGAATCCTTTCGGCATCAAAATGTTTATTAGCTTATTAACAGTACACATTCTATTAAAAGACTAGAAAAAAAAATCACATATACACATTTTTTACATCATCGAGCTAAGACATGACTAGTATCTGGTGTAAAGTTTGCTTATTTGGCTTTGCACTGGAGCAACAAGGCTAAAACTATAGGAGCATGTACCGTTTTGTCTATTTTGTCCAGTTTTATTTTTAACAGTATGTCATATAGTGTAAGAAACCACTTTGTCCCAATCCCAATGCTTCATGTGTCATTTGATTGTGGGATATGTTATAAATCAGGGACAGCAGCATTTCCTGCAGCAGTTAGTGTTCAGCTGAGCATTGCAATGGGTGCGAGTGACCTTAGTGACTTTGAATGTAGCCTATTAGTTAGCACCCAAGTTTCCAAGCGGTTGCTGTCCTGGCTTTACCGATAATGGTGCCGAAGCCAAAAATATCAGTCATCGCGGATCCTGTGGACAGAAAAACAGCCTGTGGATAAGTAGGGTCAAATAAAAATGGTGATAATCGTAAAAGCAAACAGGCCTCAGTCAGACAGATCACATCTCATCTACACTGGTGTGAAGAATGTCATTTCAGAACGCAGCACTTCTCAAGCTTAAATGAACAAACTCAGCCAGTAACAAGATATCATGTCTCTGCTGGGCAAGGGAGCATAAAAACTGAACTAAGAAGAAAAAAAAACTGCCTGTTTGTGCAGGACAGTCTTGGAAGAAGGATCCAAATTTGATACAAGCTACATCCATGGAGCCAACCTGTTGTGAACAGTACAGGCTGCTCAAGGCAATGTGTATGTGGAATGATTTCCAGGCACGTATTATGGTCCCTGGTATCCATACCCAATGACATATTTGAACATTGTTGCTGACCAGGTTCTTTCCTTCATGGCTGCAGTTTATTTACACTCATATGGACATTTCAAAGATTACAGTCACTCCATCTGTTGTGAACATGCTTACTCACATCCCACAGCAATGCCACAGTGTTCCGTAGGAATGAACAGTTTAAACATCAGTAAAATTTCTGATTTTCCTATAGGTGGATGGACCCTTTGAAGTCAGCTGTGTTGGGTGCGTTTTACAGAGGGCAAGTTGTTTTGAAACTTTTTTTATCATTAGCTGGTGAATACAGAATAAAGGCAGAGAGCTAGAAAGCTGAATGTCTCAGTTGAGCTCTTTTGACTGCTTTTGAGTCCTCATTATAGTGGAAAGAGCTGATTACTCAAATGACAAATATGACTCTTGAGTAGGACAAGCTAAAAGCTAATGTTTTCAAGGTATCTAGACACCATACTCTGCCTCTGGCCTCTTTTTTCTGTCTGAAAGAATAAAACCTTTCTTTGCTAAAGATCTCCCAAAAAGGTAAGAGTTACATGCCAAGTGGTTAGCTTGCAGCCAAGACATGTATTACTAATGAAAGTAAAGTGACTATTCGTCATTGTGAACACACCCCATCACACAAAGTGCACCACAATGAAATGTGAATTCAGTATTTAACCCATTTACAAGCAGACCAGCAGGAAGCTATTGACAGCACCCAGAGAGCAGTGTAGCAGGACAATACCTTGCTCAAGGGTACATCTGTGATACCTGGGCCTGGACGTGAACCTGCGCCCCCAACCATGACATGGGCAAGTCCATAAGCACTAGGCTACCACTACCCTACTAATGATAGAACTATTGGTTGTATCATGTATTTGTGTAGTGCATGCTGGGTATTGTAGCACAAATTATTCATGAAAAAAACATGAATGGGTCAGTAAGGATGGGAAATACAGTTCAGCTGTGCAGAATACTCCAAAACACAACAATATACGAATTTAAGTTCATAATACTTTAAACAATTTGATATGGGTTGAGGTAATTGTGCGATGCTAATTGTACCAATTTAAAGAAGCAAATCCCAGGTGCCAAATATTTCTTGGCTGATTTGTTACATTTATGATCAGGGAAATATTGGGTATTTTTTCTTTAAGCTGAACTATTTCTGTAATTGAATTACGCTTTGCTCCTTACAAGTTTTGTATATGATCCTTCATCCATATATGATCCTTTATACCCCTTTTTATTTAACACTGCCTTATTGACAGACCACTAATTACCTTTCATCATTTGCAAATGTCACCAGTGTTCTGGCTATAATAACTATATGCCGTTCTGCTCTGTACTGAAACACACCCAAGCTGCCTTGGGGGAGATGGTGTCTGCATCAGCAGAGCTTTGGAGTCTGAACTGACCTTCAGCTAGAGCATATGCTTCAGCCGAGTACCGTGCACTGCCACTGGTCAGCTCGCACAGGAAATGCTGTCCAGTTTGGACTCAGGTCTGTGGAGAGAGATCATCTTTGGCTGACAAGGGCCAAGAGGAGAGTCCTGCAGCAGTCCAGCCAGACGACCGCTCCCTCCCACCACCCAAGCACTCAGGCCAGGCTGTGGATGACATGCAGTTGGCCGAGAGGAGCGGATGTCACCCGGGTGATGGCTGAAAAAATCGGTTTCAGCATCTGGGCTGTCCCTCTGAGTAAGAAAGTGTGTTTCTGCATGTGTGTGTGTGTGTGTGTGTGTGTGTGTGTGTGTGTGTGTGTGTGTGTACGGCATTGTTCTAGCCTGTGTGTGTTGGATCAAGCAGCAGCTGAGCAGCCCCCGTATCACCGTCTGGTCATGCAACAGAGACAATGTCACTCAGCCCTGGGGCTGCAGCTTCTCCAAAGTGGTCAGATGGACAACCAGTTTCCCTGTGGTTGTGCCAGCACTGCTGGACAAAGCTCACCACATCTGACTGTCAGTCACATGGCCAGATTCCTCTGGGCAGGGCTGCAAATAGCTGCACAAAACAGTAGGGCATCTCCCCAAGACCCTTCCAGCCAGAATGTCGCTCGCTACATATCATCCCAGATGTGGTGTTACATTATGCTAGTGTTAAAATCCTATTTAGATGTACCTTTAATTAAAAGGTCATTAAAGAGAAAGCACAGCAAAGAAAATGTCATTTGCACAGTTTTGTCCTTACCCCAAATGCAGATGATCAGCCAAGACTGGAGTTAAGAGGCTAAATGTAGCTTAACAAGTAATGGAAGCTTATACAGTCAGTTAGCACAATGTAAACTGCATAGCTAAGTCATTACACAGTTGGTTCAAACAAGTTTAGTCAGATTATTTAAAAAAATCTTAAAAAAGAAAATGTTGTATATGAGACTGCCTAGCATATCCAATCAGCCATAAAATGTACACCACCTGCCTAATAGCTGCTCCTAATGCTGCGGAAACAGCTCTGACTGTGATGCTCTATATGTTATGGCAACTTTTTATCAGAGTCAGAATCCACATTTTCTGCAACAGGAGCTTTTTTAGGTTTTGGACCAGACAGGCTAACCTTCAACTCCCCACATGCATAAATGAGCCTTGGATGCCCATGACCCTGTCACTGACTCACCAGTTGCTGACCTTTGGTAGGTACTAACTACTGCATACCTGAAACACTCCACAAGACCTGCTGTTTTGGAGATGTTCTGACTCTGACTCTGACTCATCTAGCCATCACAAGAAGGCCCTTCTCAAAGTAAACAGGTGCCATTGTAATGAAATAATTTGATAGTCTATGTAATTTATCTCAGTGGTCATAATGATATGGCTGCATGCCACTTACGGGCAGTGGTGGCCTAGTGGTTAGGATACTGCGGTTGGGACCTGAAGGTTGCAGGTTTGAGTCCCGGCCCAGGCACTGCAGAGGTGCCCGTGAGCAAGTCCCACTACACTGCTCCCTGAATGTTGTTGATAGCTGCCTGCTGCTCCATGTGTGATGGGTTAAATGCAGAGGTTACATTTTGTTGTGGTGCTTGAGTGTGTTCACAATGACAAACAGTCACTTTCATTTCACAGATCTGACATGATGGCACTGGGCACACTGGTGACACAAAATATAGGTCCAAAGTCTGTGAGAGTTGAAGCCACATGGCTGGATTTTAGCTTGAGCCCGAATGACTTTTCCTTAGAGAAATTGCTCCCACCCATTAAAAATCAAAATGTGACTTTGGTTGATTCCACTGTGACTTCATTATTATGTTGGTGGGCCTTCAGTTTAGCATCTGAAGACCAATGGGACCAATGGGAGAGCTCACTTAGCTATATCTAACTAGATACATGGGAAAAAAATAATAAAAATTTTTCTTTAAATAAAGATGAAATAAAAACGTTTTAGTTCCTAGAATTAGATGTCCTAGAAGGCCCTGATGGTTCCCCTCTGCTGTATGTCCATGGAGATAAAAGTACATCCATTAGCCAAGAAGAGTAGTAGCTGCCATCTCGAGGGCCTGAATTTTGTCTGCACAATTGTTCATTTTTTATATATTACAGTCATCCAGCCATCACGTTATACAGTGTAAAAAATTTTTATGTCTGTTATAACAGTTGTGACCTGATTTGAGGTAAATGTGTGGTGGCACACTAACTGGTCATAAGATATAATTACTTGTTAGCTATATATGCTTCATAGCTCCAGCATGCAGTATTTCTAAAGAAACTTCAGAAACCATGACCTGGCTGATCCACTACATTTGCGGAAAAGAGAAATCACTTTAAGCCACTATCCATTTAAATGTGTTTTTTAAAGATGAATCAGTTAGTCAAACTCATAACCCTCGCTGAAATAAAGGGTAAGCTGTGAAAAGCAACTTGAACAATCCCTTGAATTTAATCAAATCTTTAAAAATACAGTTTTAGAAACTCTAGAAACTAAGCCCTTCTTCTATACTTATATGAGGATGAAGGTTTGATTGTGGTGACAGTTCAATTCTGGTAAAAATCTTCTTTTATGATAACTAGCTACTGGAACTGTGCCAGGATTCAGTGTTTTCTGGAGAATACAGCTATTTGACACAGATAGACAGATAGTATGATGATTCTAGGCTATCTGTAGCTGGCTGAAATAGACTCATTGCTTCTAGTATGAGCAGTCATGATGCTAAAACTCATGTCAGGAAAACAGAAAAGTTCTTCAGATAGTTTTGCTTGTACATTTGGATGCTGGCACCAACGCCTGTGCAGGAGCAACTCTGTTTATGAAATTCTCTCTTACTTAGCAGTGATCCATAATGCATGTGCTAGTATTTTCTCTTCACCGCTTATCTGAAATCTCAGACTAAAGATATTCGACATTTTTAGCAATGCCTTGTAATCATGGCTGTCAAGCACAGTGTATTATTGAAATACTTCGATTAATGCAACGTGAATTGAGAAAAGACTTTAAAAATTACATTTGGTTGGCATTTTAGAGTCTGCACGGTATGCTTACCAGAAAAGCAATTACGTGTAAGGGTATTTAAAATCATAAAACGATTACAAACTGCTGCTACTATTGGTTATTAGGGCGTTATTTATATACAGGAAATGCAAAATTGCTCTTGGGGAAAAGGCAATTGAAAAACTTTCATTGCCAATTAAGATTCTTTATAGTGATGCAACTGAAGAACCACTTTGGGTACCTCAAAGAATCTTTCAGCACATGTGTTTTAAAAGAGATTGTGAAATGAAAATGTGTTAGAAATCTTGATGAAAGTGATCATTTTTTAAAGAACCACAATGTAATGCAAAGGTTCCATACAATTAAAGCTTTTTCCTGGAACCCTAGAAACTAATGCAAAAGCCAGGGAACCTTTACTGTTTAGGAGTCTTTATTTTGAAGAGTGTGGGCCTAAAAAGAACAAGTATCTGAACAATGATTCTCGGTTGTATTTTTCAGATTTTCAGACAAACGGATTTGTAGTAACTACTGTATTTAATAGAGTTAGGATGCTGATTAGAGTTTGGATATGCATTGTGGTGGAACCAATCTCATGATTCAAGGATCAGTCAGCACTGAATTTACAATAGGGGGGAATGTTGGGTAGGCAGCAGTTGGACTGTGGGGACTCTAGCTAGTCATACAGAGCCATCCTCCATCTGTCAACATGCGGGGAATTGTGATTGTAGCATCAGCAGAGCAGGGCTCAGCATCAAGAGAAGCAGGCAGAGAGATGGAGGAAGGGAGAAAAGGGAAAAAAAAGTTGGTGTGTGTGTGGTTGGGGGGAGTGTGTAAATTCTCATTAGGCTCTCCAGAATGAACATCCCCTATCAGAATCAAAGCTCTAAATGCCGGTGCACAGCATCTGCTACGTAAATTCAAGGCTTCCAAAAGTGTAGCATGACAGCACAGGACATTTCTGGATACATGATTAAAACAGATCTGTGTGTGTAAATACTGTGGCATGTGTGTGCTTTCCCAATGCCATTGTTTGCTGTCAGAGACCCAAAAAATAAACCATAATTCACATAAGAGAATCAGGGGACTAAGATATTATATTTCAATTAAATCAAAATCACATACACTGTGGTTGTTTATTACATCACATACTGTGTGCCTTTACAAATGTTGGAGTGCAAGCAGGCCAGCTCTACATGGCCTGTAATCTGAATATGGCTGTTTTTGCTACATAGCCTTGTTTCTGCCATAGAAGAACCTTTTTTGGTATCTTTTTAGTGAGTAGCTCTTTAGAGAACCATTTCTGGAAGTGATATATGCATGTGTGAATGATCCTTTGACATCTATAAGAACCTCCCGATGGTGGAAAGGTTCTATACCAATTAATCATTTTTTCTAGAACCATTTAGGAACCTTTATTTTAGCATTTGACACTTGTTGGATGTTGACAACCTACAAGCTCTGAGTTCAGTCAAAAAGGGAGTTCTGAAGTCAGATATTTAACCACCGTGAATGTCCTTTTAAACTGCACCCATGCTACAAAAAAAATCTGTTGTGCAAGTATACAATTTTTTATCTAGGTGCAAATTAAAAGTACCCTCAAAAATAAAACATGATTCATGATTCAAGCAGTTTATTTGTCACATTACATATATATTTGTCTATTACAGCCTGCAGTGAAATGACTGTGAAATGACCTAAAGTGAAAAATATAATACATAAGATAAATCTAACAATATATGGTCCTTGCGAGTCTTTTTCCAGTGTAAAGAGCCATATATATGCCTTTCCATAGCCTATTCGTTTAAAATAAGCAGGTAAAATATGAGGTCTGGTGTCAGGAGAGGGTGTAGGATTATGTTCCCTACCTAAGGCCTATACCCTTCAGGGTACCACCCAAGAGGTACCACCCCAGTACCATGTCCTCTGAGACTGTAATGGCAGCTGAATGAACATCTGGTAGTGAAATAACCTGTATTCATAATCTGGATGTTGATCGGAATGAACGCATTCAGTCAGTGCAGTGTGTGCAGTTGTACAGTAAGCTTCCCTCATCCTCCAGGACATCGTCCGAACAAACAGGCTTCTTCCAAATGAGGCAGATTACCCAGGAGCCTACAGCTGTACCTCTGCCTACACTTACACAGGTTCAGACTATGGGCCCAGTCTCCAGGTCTTAGCCTCGGGTTAGCTCTGGTTATTACAGCCTGTGCGTTCAGTAGCATAATCCAGCTCTCTCACTGCAAGCGCTTTGCAGCGCTTATCGATATTTGTTTCATCGCATGCGCGCGCTATCTGACGTGGTAAAGCGATGGTAAATAAAGTGATGGGCGATGCCAGCCTGGGGTTTTACGGTCTGCGCGCGGATTCTGGATGATATTTATGTCTAGAGCATTGATCAGCACGCATTTATTCACTTACTGACAAAAAAAAAATGATGATTTGGGGGGGGGGGGGGGGGGTATTTTGTTCACACAAGTGTGCGGTAGGTTTGGT
>JBBPDA010000039.1:13366697-13378556 GCA_037974385.1 Arnoldichthys spilopterus
GTACCCAGTGACGAGGTTAGCTTAGCTACCATGATGACGCTGGTTCGACCCATTTACCCATTACCTATTTTTTTTTTCTGAAACTGCCACTTTTACCCCACTGTCTAAACAAAATAAATGACATGTAACTAGTCCGAGCAGGCCTCCATGCTGCAGGCCGCGGGACCGAGCCATGTAGCCTGGCCCAATCCTGCGCCACGTAGCGCCTGAGGCCTGCTACGGGAAGTGGGCCCTGATCCTAACCGGCGTTCTTGGCTGTTCCAGAAGGTTCTCCGTGCAGAGGTGCGCCCGCTGTCACCTGGGCATCTCGGCGTCAGAGATGGTGATGCGCGCGCGGGACTCCGTGTACCACCTGAGCTGCTTCACGTGCACATCGTGCAACAAGACCCTGACCACGGGCGACCACTTCGGGATGCGCGAGAACCTGGTGTACTGCCGCGCGCACTTCGAGAGCCTCGTGCAGGGGGAGTACCACCCGCCGCTCAACTACGCCGAGCTCGCGGCCAAGGGCGGAGGGCTCGCGCTGCCCTACTTCAACGGCGCGGGCGCGGTGCAGAAGGGCAGGCCGCGCAAGCGCAAGAGCCCCGCCATGGGCATCGACATCAGCACGTACAGCTCAGGTAAGGCGCCGCTGTTCCGCCGCTGCAGGCCCTGCAAATCCACCGCACCGAGGAGCTGAAACAGTGTTAACATCAACACAGCGTTAAAGCCCAGGCTAGCTTACAGGATAAATAATTTACACTGTATTAAATGAGAAAAATAAAAGTCCAAAAACAATAAACACGATATTAAACACCACGCTAGGTTAAAAGGTAGAACAATTTACACTGTAGTAAACAAAAACAACACGTGTCCAATAAACACAATGCGGAACAACAACAAAAAATATATATATATATGAATGCTAAATACAATGGACTACAAAAATGTGAACAGTTTTGCATGAAACCCACCTGTCTAGGCAGACCCCCCCATTTTATTTATTATTATTTTTAATTATTTACTTATTTTCTTTTATAATTATTTGCAAAAAATAATTAAACTTTCTCACTACCAGGGAATTTCGTTTAATATATATATATTAATGAATAATAAACGTTAACAGTGTGGCTGACGGTGTGTGAATTATTGTAAAGTAATTCCCTGATTATTATAATTAATTATAATTTATTTTAATCCACATTTTCAGTAGCAAATCGAATCTATAAATGCGACTGAACGTCGGTGAGCAGGGGAAACCTCTTCAACTTTAACATGAAAATCCGCTGTGTAATTCCGGACTGACGGACGGACTCCGGCTCTGTTCAGCCCCGCACGGTCATAACGCGTCCCCGCTGCGCCGCTTTTTGTCGTCGCCGTCACAGTTAATGTCCGGTCGGATAAAAAGGGGGCGCGTCGCTGAGCCGGGCTTCTGCCGTTTCTCCATGAGCGGAGGGTAATAAGAGAAATCTGCGCGTTAATTGTTCGTCGTTAATTGAGGGCGACGTCGGAATTGGCGCGCTCCGTGCAGGGGCCGGACCTGCGGAGGGGTCAGCGCTGCTCAAGCGGCCCACACAGAAAGAACCGCCCGCTGCTAGTACACGTTTTTAGCGACGTGGCTTATTATATCGATTATATTTTGTAGAATGACTGTCTAAATCACCTGATTGTTTGTCATTTTAGGTTAGGAAGCCTGACACTGAAATGTCAGTTTCGTCATCAGCCTTCTGTACAGAGATTGTTGGTCCTCCAGCGTCGCTCGTGGCTTTATTCTCGGAACAGGTCGCGGTTTTATTCACAGCTTTATACACCAGCGTCAGGAAAATCCCCTCATTCCGCAGTTCGAACTTCGTCCATTTAATTGTGAGCTGTTGTTCGAAACCGTAAAACTTTTTAAGATGAACTATTTACTCAATCACAGCAGAAAAAAAATCTCCAAACTTTAATCCCAGTTATTTTTTGGTAAAACTCCGAATCCCCCCCGGTCTTTTTCACCATGTGTCCCTCTTCAGCACCGACAGTGCAGCGGACTCAGTTTAGCGGGAGCGCCCCCTGGCGGTGGAGCGGGTCGCAGACGGACTTGTTGCGAACATTTTGTTCACAGCAGAAAACATTGTTTTGTCCTCAACACAGCGGACATGTCAAGTTGCTAATAGCTGTCGGGATGTAAACATTAGCGTGAACTTCATATTATAGACAGACCGCTGTTATCGAACTGTCAAACGTCAGTCGAAAGTGGGAGATCTCAGTGTGCGAGCCGCTTATCAAATGGGGGAAATAACACAGCGACCGTAAAAGCAACGTAAGTTTTTGCGGAATAAAAAAAATAACAATTATTTCTTATTATTTATTATTATTTTAAATACATGTATTTTTTATTAATGCGACATTGCTTATAATTTTGAAGCACATTTACAAAACAAAGCCTATGTGAAATTAAACAATTGTAATTGTGAAAGATATCAGCGCTGTGCGTGACCCCCCAATGACCCCTCGGACGAGTTCTCCGAATTTGCACACGTCCAATCAAACGCGTCGGTCTCTACCGGTATTTGTTGCCGGAAATATTTAATATAAAACTGCTTAATGAAGGCGATGAATGCAAAATAACTTACCTTAGAGTAAATTTCTCACGCTGGTGCGATTTAGAGGGATTTTCTACATATCTATACAGCTTTGCAATTAAATTGTGGAGTTTATTTTTCGCTGGGCCTATTATATAGTCGATAAACAACTTGCAGTTTGGGTAACCCTGATTTCTCAGCCACGTGACTAGGATTTTAGTTTTTTCACCTAGAGTCGTTCAATTAAAATATTACTGAAATCAAAGCATTAGGGCACAGAGAACATAGGTAACCTACTTTCCTTGTTTTCCTGTTTCAACGTGCTTAGGAGAATTCCCTACAAACGTCTCAGTACAAAGACCCCCTCCCCAAAAAACACTGCAGCGAGATGCGCTCATATAGAAGAGTAAATATAGTAAATATATGGCTTTAACACTATGGTGCTCTGTGGAAACTGGGATTTTTAATTTTATCTTGCTCCTTGTATGTGTATTTTTCAACCCTCACCACCCTCTCCTTCCCAACTGCATTTCTGTGTCATGTAGTCCACCATTATGTTCAGCTCCCTTTTTCTCTGTTGTAACATCTCCAGTTTTAGATGGTAAACAAGTTCTTTTTGGCTTTTACACGGCTCCTTTTCAGCAGGAATTTAGATACCATTGAACATATCTTCACACTCTGGCAGTTGCCCAGGGGCTCAGTCCAAGCGAACATATACCCCAGTTATGCTCCCCCCCCATCGCTTGTTTGTGCATTTTTTCCACTGAGCCTTTGCTTTCCGCTGTCTCCTTGCTCAGGTTGTAATGAGAACGAAGCAGACCATTTGGATCGCGATCAGCAGCCCTACCCTCCCTCACAGAAGACGAAGCGCATGCGTACATCCTTCAAGCACCACCAGCTCCGCACCATGAAGTCCTACTTTGCCATTAACCACAACCCCGATGCCAAGGACTTAAAGCAGCTCGCTCAGAAGACAGGCCTCACCAAAAGAGTTCTTCAGGTAAGCACCCAATTAGTCTTCGAAACAATGCTAGACGTCACCCCACACGCCCCTTACCTGAGGTTTTCTTTTTGCATCAGCCATCCAACCCTTTGTGTTTTCTGTTTTCATCCATTTCCTGTATAGTCGTACAAACACTTTGTTGTTGAATAGTAACACGTACTGCAAGGTAAAAGCTTGACAGTAAATCGAGTCAGCACTAGAAAACTGTCTAGACGAACATATTCCATACTCCTACTGTTTAAACTGGATAGATGGTTGGAGATGTCTGAGAGGTGCCCTTAATGTTCAGGGAGAAAAGGTCTTCGAGGTTCTTAGAGGAACCCAATAGCTGGACATAGGTCATAGATATTTCTTGCAACAAAACATGAGGCCAGTTTTTTTTTTCTCCTTACAATATGCGATAATATCTCTTCGTTAGTTTTTTTTGCATTATGGAATTGTACAGTAGTGGTAAAAATTGTGATGATAATATTCTAGAGGTAGGAATATGACAATAATTCGCAGCAGACATCAAAAAAGTAAAGCCATTGGGATTGGTTTGCAGGTTTGGTTCCAAAACGCACGGGCCAAATTCAGAAGGAACGTTTTGCGGCAGGAGAATGGGGGTGTTGATAAGGCTGACGGCACGTCACTTCCTCCACCCTCCTCCGACAGCGGTGCACTGACCCCGCCCAGCACCGCCACCACACTAACAGACCTGACCAATCCCTCTATCACCGTAGTAACTTCAGTGACCTCTAGTTTGGACAGCCACGATTCCGGGAGTCCCCCACAAACTACCTTGACAAACCTTTTCTAACACAAATTTGTTTTTGTCCTTTTTTTTTCCTTTTTTGTTGTTCATGAGACACCCTTAAGCGACCAGAGACAGACCCTTTTGGAGATAATTAAAAAATGAAGGAGGAAAATCTAATGTGTAGCATTGCAACCACTTGGCAGCTGAGTTTCCATGTTTTTTATTATTAATTTTTATTATTATTATTATTATTTTATTTAGCAAAGGCCTACTGTATATTTTAAAAATACATATGTGGTTAGAGGATCATTTGCCTCAACCACATGTTCTGTTTTACTCCAAGGTAAACCCAACTTTAGTTGACCTTTTACAAATACATTTCTCAATGGTCTCAGCGACTGTAGCTTACCACACACATTATTGCCACAGCCATTGCTTGCAACTCAAATGCCAGGTGGATGCTTCAGCCTCAAGATAGTACTATCATGCCAACACGGCTCTAATTAGGGTTCAAAGATCATCTGTGCAGTGGTAACTGTTCCAAATGTTATGACCCCCACATTGACTGGATTAAGAGGAAGGAAACCGCATCTAAATTCTTTCAGTTATTTTGAAGGATGGGCTACGTTTCAATTGATTGTTTGTACAGATAAGCACTTTTAACAGTTATGACACAACTTTTGTATTCCATCTGCCTATGATTTGTTAGGTATACAATTGCTCAGTGACAATTGCTAGTGAAAAGTGCATTATGATGGTGCTGCTCAGGGTGACCGTGAGAATCAGTGGAGTTAGGGACACGCTTTTTTTAATGGTAGAGGCTGATTTTTCCAGTTTCCAGAACTGATTTTACTATAAAAAAAACCCTCAAACCTGTAGAATGTTATTTTGTGAGAAAGACACAAGTCATTTTTTCACTCGAGCATATTCACATTTTTTTATGGACACTTGCCACTGAACAGACCCAAAAAAAAGTCTTGTTTATTCTGGCTGGAAGCTTAAGTGAGGGACGGTTAAGGACTGATCCGGCTCCTTGGTAGGGTGAAATATTTCATTGTGTGATGGGGAATTTGTTCTGTTGTAGAACAAAGTGGTACTCTAGATCTACTTCAAGAAGTAGATGCCTAACTCAGTTCTGCTATGTGCCTTACGCTATAACTTGGAAGAGAGTTTGTGAAATTCAGGAGATACATGTCTGTTTGTTTAACTGATTCACATCCTTTGAAACGCCTCACTAGTTTTGTACTGTTTTGATTTTTTTTTTCTTTTTTTTTTTTTACATCTGATTTTTTCGACGATCTTTTTAATGGTGTATTCTGTTATGAAGGGGGCAGCGATGTCATAGAAAGCAGTTGTGCACTCTTTCAAATATAGTTGGTAAATCCAAGAATCTTATATATTGATCTTCGTGTTAATAGTACAGTACGTGTTCTATCAAGATTGTCCATGTTTCCTTGTTTCTTGAAAAAAAAGATGGTGTATAGAAACTATTTCCCCTTAAATATTTATGGACCAAACGGTTGTTATATCTTATTAAATTTGTGTGAATAAAAACACTTGGCTTTAACAGAGTTTTATTTTTCATTACACGACCATTTTTCATGTTGTCTCTCCGATTTGCAGTTTTTTGGTCACCTCAACTGAAACATGATACCGATAATTGATACACCGTCAAAACTCCCTCCTACACATCTCTTGCTCTCATTTTTGATATTGATTTCCAGTTTCATTCTCTTTATTGTTCTAAAGTAATGCCCCATGGATTTGCACTAAAGCCCTGTGATCGATACACAGAAAAAGAAAAAACAAACACTGCTTTTTAATGCATGAATATGGCTAACTTATAAAGCGACTGAAGTCAAAGGAATGCTAGAAAGCACACATTGATCTTTTAAAAAGCATTGATATTTAAAAAGTAAAACTAAATGCAAACCTCTTAAAGCCAGGTTGCTCTGTAGTTTAATATATTGTTACTTTATGATTTCTTTCAGGGAGAACAAATCTTGGGGCATTACAGCCATACTTCACGGCGTTTGAAAATTCCCTAAAGTATTAAAAGAAGGGGGAAACTTTGATCGGAATTCCTCACCATTGAAGACAAAGACAATATTAGGATACGATGCTAGTGCTAAAAGCTAAAGCAACAACCACAACAACAACAACAACAAAAAAAAAAAAACATAACACAAAACTCTTAAAAAAAAACCTTTCTTCTGAATGTTTGAGTCTACGCTCGGAGGAGAACCTACATAATATGTGAGCTTTTTTCTTATATCCTTGTTCTAATAGAGCTACAGCTGCTCTTTTTATGAGAAAGACAATTGCGAAAGGGAAAAAAAAAACATGGATGGTATGGATTGTATGGATTTCTGGTTGTATATAACTGAATAAAGATGACCAGATGATGGGACAGAAAACATAAATATATAATACACATACACACACATGCACACATGCACACAAAGACGCCTGTAATTTTCCTTGCTCTAAAATCTTTATCATGAATGTCACTGTCATACATACACAGCCTCCATTCAGATGAACAGCAGAATGTTGATCATACACAATCTGTTGAGTAGAGCTCTGCAATACGAGTCTAGGACAAAGTAGTACAAAAAGATTCATATGTTGCATGCACTTTATGATCTGTTTACATTTTTCAAGACAAGTAGGTTTGCTATTTTGTTTGATGTTTCATTTGTTGCAAACTGTAAAATAAACCATATAATACATTTCCCTTGTGAAACCAAGACCCTCAGAAAAATAAATTCACAAATGCATGCATTATTTGAATAATAAAATACTCCTTTCAGAAATATGAATAACTCTGCTTTGATTTTGGCTTTGCTTTTCACATTATGCAGAAAAAGCAATAATAAATAAAAAAACAATATTTATTGGACCATGTGGATGCCCAGTACGCAGCACTGTGATGAATTCTGACATGTAAGCAAAAATTGAATGTCTGCTTTAGATGGAGTAGAGGGCTGTGTATTATCGTTGATGGAACAAAACCTTTTATCTCCATTAAAATATTTTTTTTTAATTTTATTAAAAAAATATTAACCACATTTTACATTGTGCTAAAATTTTATGAGGAATGGGCTGATAAAATTGTTTAAAAAATTGCATTTACATTACATTTATTGAAAGTAATTTTTTTCCCATCTCCTCTAAAGTTACTGTTCTGGAGATATGAGGTTTTTATTCAACGGCAACGATATATATACATGTACACACTTATGTAAACTTCCTGCTGTCTGTCCCCTCCCACTAATACTAAACTTTAGGCAAAATGAGCTATACACTTTTTACAGATACATGCGTCCATTAACTCACTTTAATTCCGTTCATGTTGTTTACCAGATTTCATTAATAAAGGGTTAAAGTGTTGCTCTGATCAGAAAGTGTTGCTCCTGCATTCTTACTGTTACACTTCCGCAAGTTTACAGCTTTAGGTTGTGAGGCAATCAAACATCGAATAGCTCCAGTTTTAAAGTTTAGACAGTGGTTAGTCCTTGGAGCAAAGTCACGGCACGCTTCAGAGCCTCTTAAAGCCTGGGACCTCAGGGAATTTGATGGGAATTTGCTGTAAAACGACAGTGCTTCAGGGGAGACAACGATGAGTCATGCTGAAGAACTTTAAGAAGTGTGGATGGCCACCATATCCGAGAGGAAGGAAGAAAATGAACCCCCTGACCCTCCACACGTAAGTCCAGTTAACGTACACAGACATTTTGATGCCTAAACGTACCATCACTGCCAGAATAAAACTTTGTATCTCCAAAATGGTAACTTTTTAAGAGAAGAAACAATATTTTTAGCTTAATTGTAATAAGCAACTAACTGATTGATTAAAGGCAATGACTTATTATTTATTTTTTTAATTGAAATGTACAGGGTAACACAATACAAAGCCCATCTGATATTTTCAGATGTCAAAAAAAAAAAAAAAAAAATACAAGGTCTTAATCCGGTGATGATATATTGGGTTGTATATAATTGGGTACAGCATTTTAACTTTGCACCCTTATCCTTTCATGTGGCCTAATATTACTGAATTGACATGCGCCTATATGATCCAGCAGTCTTTGCTTGCTGAATTGCTGAGTACATCATGCTGACCTGAATTTTAAGTACTGCAACCAAAATGCTTACACACGCAAAGTGCAGCAAACACTGGTGTATGCACATAAAATGTGCTCATTCAGTGGTTTTTGAATGGCCCATAGCTTTACCAGTGGAAATTCTGTAGTATAGACCATATATTCTGTAGTGTGACATACAGTAAAGTAAAGCAGAGATAATTTGTTTCTATATTTTGAAATTCAAATAAAGGCTCTCATGTTTCCCAATCTCCTTTCACTACCTTTGCTGCTGCAAACAGTAAAAAAACAACAGATTTGCAAATATTGCTTACACAAGTGAGTCAGCTACACGTCCGCTCTTAGACTGCCCTCCCCACTCAACTGTGCTACCATGTTTTTGACCAGCTTAGAGTGAGTCAGCATATGAATGAGGTACACTGTTGGTGGCTATAATCATTGTAAATGTAGCAGTCTAATTAAATTTGAGCTAGATTTAAATAGAACTTGAGGTAAGACCACTGCCTTGGTCAGAATGTGATCATATAACTGCACAATATATTGGCTTTTTGCAAGAGGACATTAAAAATACTGTTACTTTTTTACTGCTTTGCAATGTGGGTTTTGGACTTTTGTTAAATAAGAATTCCTCTTTTTTTTTACAATTTGAACACAGTTAAGATGTAAACAAAGCTCTTTAGAGTAGTTTAATGTAAGATGGTTCATTGATGAAAGACATAGTGAAGTTTAATTACAGTGATGGTAATAGGAAGCAGGGGTCAAGCAGTGACTAACACAGTGACTAACGTAATCTAAAATTATATCACCATATATATTATATTTCACCAAACTCTCTGAACACAACAACGTTGTGTCACACAACAATGTTTCATGCATCAGGCAGATTCATAACCACATTTAATTTTTTTTGGAGGAAGCATTTTGAGGGCTTGGATTCTGAAAATGGTCAAAATGTAGACATTAAGAAAAAAATAAATAAAAATTTTATAAATAAAGTAAATAAATTAGTAAAACATATTTAAAAAAATATTTACATTTAAATAACATTGTTAAAAGATATTTTTACTAATTTATTTACTATATATATATATTTACTACTTTATTAGCTACTTTAATTAAAAAGTGGGCGAATATGAGACAGTTTACAGTGACCGATACAACTCGCACTCCACAAAGATGAGAGAGCTGTGTCAGGAGATACATCTAAGTGCACTCATATGATAGAGGATATGAATGTGTGTGTATGGCTGTTTGTGTGTGTATGTGTCCATGGCAAGTTTCTGCACCAATGCCCATCACTCCCCGGAACATATACATACATTACCACATACTGTCTGTCACACACATACACAGATATGCATGGCAGTTCCCACACAATACACAGTCTCACACTTGACTGAGTTACATTGTGTATAGGGACATGGGCACTGTGCCCACTAGGGAACGAAAACACAGCTCCAGTGTAAGTGTGCATGTGCTTACATGCCTCGTTCACACAAACGCAATGGGGACACTAGCATTTCCTGCTCAGATTTCATCAGTGTTCCCGGTATCGTTTGAAAGCTTAGGCTGAGTCAGCACAGAAACAAAAATATGACACTGGTAGCAACTAAGGAGACATTTGTAATATAACTTTATAATTAGGTTTTTAAGGTTAGGCAAGTCTGAGAGAAGGCTACTCTCTTGGTGTTTTCATGGATTAAATCCAGTACTGGAGGCAAAATTGGATCCAAAAACTGCCACAGCTTAACAAGTGTGGCTGCAAAGTAGAAGGCCAACAGAACTGAGCTGAAAGTGATGAAAGTCCAGAATTTGGTTCATATACATTTTACATTGCTATAGAGACATCTGAACATCTACATATCCTTGGGACTACAGTGATACATTTCTAGTGTTGCAGTTCAGATGCCTTGACTGTCTTCTACTGCTCACATAGTACAGGAAGCCATGAGCAACATCCAGATAACCACATATACACTCTGGTTTACTGAGATGGTTCTTTAAACAGATGGAATTTATGATGGACCAAATATGGCATTATCAAGCAAAGAACAAACAAACAAACACAGAATAATAAATTACTCAAATAAATATTTTTTTTTATAGAGCTGCAATTTAGAAAAGCTTTCATTCTGTGTGATATTTTCTATAGCAGGATGTTTTTTTCATGCTGTACTGTGCCATACCTAGCATTAAGGACAATTTTTTTCCTTTCATTTTTATCTGGCTGGACATCATTTCTACATAAGATGGGGATGATTAACATTATTATCTTACCTAACTTACCTAATAATAATGTGTACTTGTACAAACGAAATGAGGGAGGCAAGAGGCACAGGGTGACAGACATAAAGTAGTAAAGTTATTATAGGTAGAGAGTGAGGCAAGAAGTGAAGAAGAGGTGCTTAGACACATAATACACACCCATCAGTCATAACATTAAAACCAGCTGCCTAATATTGAGTAGGTTTCTCATGCTGCTGAAACAGCTCTGGCTATGGGGCACTCCGTGTGTTCTGACTCCTTTCTATGAGTCAGCATTCACTTTTTTTAACCACAGTAGCTCTTCTGTGAGATCGAAAAAAGACGGACTAGCCTTCACTCCTCACATGCATTAGTAAGCCTTAGGTGCCCATGACCCTGTCACCATTTGTCCTTCCTTGGATCACTTTTGGTAGGTACTAACTACTGCATACCTGAAGCACTCCACAAGACCTGCTGTTTTGAAGATGCTCTGTCGTCTAGCCATCATCTAACCACGGTCAATGTATTCACTTTACAGGTCAGTGGTGTTAATGTTATGGCTGATCGGTGTATGTCTTTTATTTATTGTGCTCTTCATCCTTGTTTACTGTTATGTAACTTGGGAAGCTCCATAAGTGTATGATGCATGCGATATTTAGATACACATTCATTTTTATGCAGTTCTGAGTAGCAAGATAATCAAGATATGTTAGTGATTTATACAACACACCATTACCAAACCCATTCGAAATTAGTCAGACGTCTCTAACGAGGGGGGACTCTGTCTATAAGAGGGCTGGTTCTCTAACGGATGTCGGATTTGAAGGCTGATGATATTCAATATATTTCACATACATACAGTGGGTACGGAAAGTATTCAGATCCCCTTCAATTTTTCAATCTTTGTCATATTACAGCCATTTGCTAAAATCATTTAAATTAATTTTTCCCCTCATTATTGTACACACAGCACCCCATATTGACAGACAAAAAAATAATTTTTGAAATTGTTGTAAATTTATTAAAAAAGAAAAACTGAAATATCACATGGTCCTAAGTATTCAGACCCTTTGATCAGTATTTAGTAGAAGCACTTTTGAGCTAATACAGCCATGAGTCTTCTTGGGAAAGATGCAACAAGTTTTTCACTCCTGGATTTGGGGATCCTCTGCCATTCCTCCTTGCAGATCCTCTCCAGTTCTGTCAGGTTGGATGGTAAACATTGGT
>JBBPDA010000039.1:13379163-13394499 GCA_037974385.1 Arnoldichthys spilopterus
GTTAGGACATACCAAAAGTGCAACTGACAATGTCATGGGCTACACACAAGATTTACCTAGAAAAAATTGTGTAAAAGCATATATATATATATATATATATATGCTTTTACACAATGTTTTCTATGTAAATCTTGTGTGTAGCCCATGACATTGTCAGTACATATATATGTGTGTAATACATATATGTGTGTGTGTGTGTGTGTGTGTATGTGTGTGTGTGTTACTAATATACAAATATAATACAAATAAATACTAATATTAGAATATTTGAATGCAGGTAAGTGGACAAATTTAATCAAAGTGCTTCACAATTTTAGAGATTTCCTTGTCATCATAAAAGATTCCACAGGTGACACTGACCTCTGAAAAACCCTACATAACCTTACATCACTTCTGCTCTGCAAGACTCAAAGACAAAATAATACAAATGCTTAGGCTCCCTTGGGGTATTTTATCTTTGCCATGCTTGCTTTAGTTAATATGGTAAAATGTTTGACTGAGAAGCACCTCATGAGGCACGCAAGCAAGCGCACATGCACATAAAATCACTTAGGCAGATCCTTGGTTATTGATTTTTATCGACAGATATAATAACAGTATGGAGCCATGCTTTGTTTTTTTTCACTCTAACGCTATCTCTTTCAAAATCGTGTTGTATTATTGAAAAGATAAGCCAGACTCTAAAGTTTGTAGCAGGGGGTGGTGGGGTGGGGGGACTGAAGTGAATCTAATCTGCATTGTGGAAAAAAAAAAAGAAATCAAACAAAAGTCCTTGTGGCAAAACAAATAATATCGGCAAAGGAGAAAAAAGTTTACAATACATTCATAATATAGCACTGGCAGTGTGTGCTACTTTTAGAACAATAGAGATTCGGCACGATTATTAGACAGATTTCAGCAAAACAGACTCGCATGTTGAACCAGTGCGTCTTGATAGAGCTCCCTTTTACAGTCAGAAGTACTGCCTCTCATCCATCCATCTAATTATTCCCTCAGAAACCCAAAATTTGAAGATACTAAAGACAGTCCCTATCTGTCATGACAAGGCATTGATCTCATTGAGAGAAAATGTGGGTGTTGAGGGAGCCCAATATAACTCATACCATTAAAATCCAACCCAGCATTATTCGCCAACAGAATTGACAGATTTTCCAGAGATGTTTCTTTTAATCTTCAGCCGTTGTTCAAGAAGAGGAGAAAACACACACCGCATGCTTTACCTTTTTTATATGGTATTTGTGCGAAGGTTAGCAGAAGCGCTATTGAAGTGTCAGGCGGGGAAAAAAATCCGCACACATCACTTGTTGATTATCAACTGTCAAAACAGAGGTGAATAATATTGCTTCGTTTGCCATACAGAGAAAAAAAAACTGTTAGGATGCATTGTCTGATTAAATGCAATATAAGGCATTGCATGTCAACCTGCTGTATTCAGTTCTAGTACGGTAGATCAGGCTTATTTCTGACAAAGGATAAAAACCTAGTGAGAGATTTCTTTGCCTTGAACAGTATACACTGAATCTGTGTATTTCTCAAGATGCAGGTGAAATTATTAAGAGTGTAGAGCTCGAATCTGAATTAAAGTGTAGAGATTCTGCCTATTTTTTCAGTTTTTCTGACTAATTCACTGACTAAGTTTAAAGGGAAGACATAAAAGATAACAATAAATAACATTGCTTAGTTTAAAGCTGTGTGACGTTTGTGAAAATATTGTGGCATCTACATATAACATGCTATAATGTACATATGTAATTGTCCAGTAATGCTCATGCAGTGTCAGTTAACTTTAAAACAAGATGCATATTAAACCTCAACCTTATTCACTGACTGGACTGTCAGTTCTTTCCTTAACGTTGGGTTCTGTCTCTGAGTGAGAGTACTGAAGGATATAGAGATAAAGGTCCCCTGTTTACATTTTAAAACACATCATCATCTCTTCACTGCTATAATTTATTCTGAACGTTAATAAAATTATAATTTGTTTGATTCTATAGTGGGTCTAGTCAAGCAATCCTGAATGTACAGTGAGTCACAATGACAGGCTTCAATGCATATTTACATGTGATGTAAATAGCTTATGTCTGAGAGATGGAGGGAGGGGCTGGAATCCAGTAGCAGCAACTAAGTTTCAGTAATCAACAAGCTCAAAGTGAAAACTATCAGATAAACTCAGTGAATGGGTATTTATATTAACGATAGATGGATGGATGGATGGATGGATGGATGGACGGACCAGCAGACAAATACAAAGATTATAGTATCTGAAAAGTAAAATGTTTCCAGCAGTACTTTCTTTTCCTCTGAAAGGATGTCCAGACAACTTTGTTGTGACAATCTGAATAGGCCAAAACATTAGGATGCTCTGAGTATTTTAATTTGAAACATGACTGGATTCATAAAGATATCAAAGTCCTGTTATCTGAAATGATGTCATATCTGAATATCCTGGGGTCTTAAGTAAGGACCTCATAAATGTGCTTTTAATAATGCAGGAAAGAATGTGTTATATCTCAGTAAAATATGCTCTCAACACTAGAGACATTTCAACCAATCTGATAAAAAAATTGTTTTCTTTCTCATACAGAGGGACATAAAAATTTTAAAGCACAGTCTGATTAAACTTAATCTAACTCTGTCTGAAGTAGTGTTAAGTGGCAATACATGTCTAGTTTGTTGTATGCATAATTTTACTCCGTCTTGTTTTGTATATGTCCTTGTGCTAAATAATAACAATGATGACTATTATTATAAAAATAACAACCATAGTAGTAGTAGTAGTAGTAGAAAAAATAATATGAATAATAATAAACAACAATATAATAATAATAATAATAATAATAATATAAGTAGTAGTATAAACTTCTAATGTTGTACTGTGGAGTTTTAGAACTAAATGTGTTTACGATTCGTTTGGTCGATTGAAACACTAGGACAAATTTCAGAATGCACAAACACATACTTCAGTGGTAGAGAGAGAGAAGGAGAGAGATGGTGCGCGCGCGCGCTCCCGTGGCTGCCTCTCGCTGATGTTGTTGCCTTGTGCCTGCGCTGGAGCCCGCCCCTTTCCTTCGGGCATGCTGGGATGTGTGTTTTACACCTCAGGAATGGCGAGCTAGAAAATCGGTCCGCGGACACGCGCACATCCCCTGCCACCTTGCGACCTCGGACTACCGCCCGTACTCCCGCGCGCTGCACAACACGAAGTTGGCGAAGTGAGCCGAAGCGCGACCTTGGACTGACTCGAGCGGCGCCATCATCCTCCTCCTCCTCCTCCGTCTATCTCGAGTTCCAGCGCAGAGTGTGTGGAAGCTAAGCTGGCACTTCCTGGTAAGGAGAGACCCGCGTTAGCTAGCCGGCTAACTCCGCGGCGTATCCTGCGTCAACAGCTAGCTAGCTCGCGTTCGAGAAGTCCTAACGTTCAGGCTGCTCCGAAGTTTCTCATGCCACGTTTTTAGGGCAATTGTGGGTTATTAAAAGAGTCCATAAGGAGACGGAGTCTTTGCAGAGTCCGGGGGTTGATGTGGTTTGCTCGAAACGAGGAAACGGTTCACTTGGGAAAAGTTTAGCCGAACTTCTGAGCTAGCTACTGTTTTGGCTAGCCTGTTAGCAGCCCAGTGTTGCTCGGTTAGCATTCACGCGCTGCCTCGAATAACGTTGGCTTAAAAGTCAAGGGATTTGAGTTAACAAGCTGGTCCGAGTCAAAATATCGCTTTAAAGGAGTTTAAAGCAACTTGAGCTGAAAAATATTTTGTCTTAGCCTCGCCAGGTCGTCAAACGTCGTTTCGCTGTTAGCGTATTGACCTGTCACCGAGGTGTCACACATGCCGCTGCATACTTCGCTTAGCCGTTAGTGCAGCGCCGGGGAGAAGCCTGACAGCCTGCACGTTATTACTTGTTAGAACTGCACCTAGCACTTGACACTTGTCCTTCGTCGCCGAGTCGACAATGAAATGTTTTTTAACTTTATTAACACAGCTGTTTAGGTTTAAGGGTCTATATCAGGGTCTTCAACACGACCTAAATGTAAACCTTTTAGAGAAATAAAGTTAATTTAACAGTTTCCCAGCTGCCCTGTAATATAACCAACTGCTCGTCTCACTAGGATTGCTCAACATATTGTAGGTAAACGCGTTAAACTCACTGCTCCACGTCATCTAAAGGGTGTACTCGGCAGCAGGGATGTCATTCACATGCTTAGTTGGTTAAAGTTGACCTAAAGATTCACAAGAATGGCCTGCAGTTCCACACTGCTGCTTCAGTTTACTCACCCTTGCACTTACACTACTGCAACATCTGTTCTACAAAAAGACAAGTGGTCTGGCTAGATTGTCAGTTTGATGGAACGATGGAGCTTTTGGGAGAATTTCAGGTTTGGCAGTTTGCTTCCTGGCTCCGTGTCAGCAGGCATATAGTTTTCTGATTAGTCTATGGCACATCAGTTGAAAGATATTAGCAACAAGTCAAGTCAAGTAGGCTTGGAGTAAACATCCTTCCTCCAGAACCACAGTGCTACCTTAAAACGGGACCACAACAAAACTACACACATAACGTAAAGTGCATTGTAACACAAAGTGCAAATGTGCAGACCCTGCAGGACTGTGTGAAGACAGACAGCTGTGCAAACGAAGCCAATGCAGCGCCGACTAGGACGCAGTTATGGGATCTACTGGGTGCAAAGTAGCAACAAGATTGTACAAGATACAAACCCCAGTTTTACAAATGTGCACACACCACTTTCACAGTTTTAGTGACCAGTCGTTTAAGGACATGGACAAACACAGTGAACACTGAGAATGGGTATCGTTGTGCCCCGGAGTGTTCCTAATCAAAGATCACACTCCAGGGACTGAGCTCAAATCACCCCTTATGAAAATCATTGCTGGCTCACTGCATTGGTTTGTCATCCTAAAACGTCAAGAGAATCCAAAAACAACAATAAAAAAAACCCAGTACATTTTAAATGAACAGTAGTGCTTGGAAGCTTCTTTCTGTGTTTTTGTGTGAATATGGCCTAAAACATCAGGTTTTCACCTTAATTCCTAAAAATAAAGGGAACCTAATTAAATTAAATAAAATATCACACTTGGCCATTTATTTATTCAGAAGATTATCCACTACTCTGTATCTGTGAGTGGCAAAAGTAAGTGAACCTTTGTTTTCACTATCTGGAAGTGACCCTTGTTCAGCAATAACTCCAATTAAACATTTCTGATAACGTTATAATAAGCCCATTTCTTCAAACAGAACATCTTGGGTTGCTGGTAGGTTCCCTCCTGTGGTCTAAGGTCAGGTCTTTGGTTAACAACCTTGTTTAGGGTCATTGTCTTACTACGTGTTCCACTTTTGAGATTCAGTTCACGGACAGATATCTTGACTATATCTTGATTTTTCTTTAAGGTTTAGATCACTGGTATAATTCAGAATTCACTGTTCCATCAATGATGGCAGGCTGTCCTGGCCCATATTCAGACCCAATCCATGATACTATCACCACCATGTATCGGTGATGCACCATGATTGTTATCCTAATGATTGAAAACACCACTCTGTTTTTTTACTTCAAATGAACTGCTAATATTAAATGTTCATATGCTTTTGCCAGTCATAGATATGATATTGGACAATATTCCTCAATAAATTAATGGTCATGTGCAATATTTTTCTCATTTATTTAATTGGGTTTAAAAGTTTATTTACTTTTAGGACTTGTGTAAAAAAAATGGATAACATTTTAAAACCTTCTGCGTGGAAGCACCAGTGTTTAAAACATACTAATTACTTAATTAGCTACTAATTACAAATTATTTTCAGCCATCCGAAGAGTGCATATGTGCAGATTTAGCTTTACAAGTGGAACTAGACTGTTCTTCAGGAATAGTGTGTTTAAGTGTGTGTGCTGGAGCTGATTGTAGCACACAAAACTGCCCTCCAACATCAACTCGTACAGATGATTTTTTTTTTATGAGCTTGTTTAATATTTTTATCTCACTACTTTCTGCTGTTCTTACCTTTCTGTGAGCAAGCTCAAAGTCAATATTTTCAGTTCCACCTTAAACGCTTCAGCAGTTATATGCGGCGTGGAAACCAGTCTGTCACAGCTGCTCAATTTAAGGTGGAACTGAAAAATATTTAATGCAAAACTAACTTAAGTGTCTAAAAGTGAGTGAAAATTGGACGTTACAAAGATTTTGTTTCGGTCACCAACGTGAAAGAAAGAACATGTCATCTCTCGCTTGTGTTGAGAGTAATTAAAAGAAGTGTTGGTTTTGGAGCATGCTATATGTTAACTGTACAGAGCATTGATTGCTATTGTGCCATACATGGTGTTCTGAATTTTTTTCCTACCAGTAGCATAAAACTAGAGAAAACGATGCAATTTCTCACAATACTCATTGGAATAAGAAATTAACAGTGAATATGATAAACATATACATGCGTTTTTGCAAACTCTAGGTACTGCAGCCCTCGTTAGTTAATATAATAAAGAAAATAACGAATACTATTCTAAACTCCAGGGCTAACAGCGTTCAGACTGCACTTAAACACACGTGCACTTGCACATGCGGACATTGAAAAACATATGAAACTGGTCATCAGTCAAGTTCACATATAATAATTGTGAACAGTTCGGTGGCACATGCGCAGTTAACTTTGGTAGGATATTTTCATGAATAAGAAAGTTTCAAAACAATGGCACAAAATCAGCTAACAGTCATGCTCATATAACTAATTTGTTACTGCTGTTTAACCCTGTGACACACTGCGTGTATTGGATCTTGTGTTTTTCTCCACTCCAGTATCTGATCCAGTGTTCTGGCCCAGTATTCGCCCAATATAGTACCTTGGATCAGATCGGGACAGCCCTACTAATATGGTGGGAATGCTGCATTTGCCCCTGTTGAAGATCATGATCAGAACTTTTTCAGCCCATTTTTGAGCACAGTGATTAGGCTGCAGCCTACAGTTGACCATTTACATATAAGGCATTTAACTTTAAAATGTAATCAATTATATAGATTAATTAATAAAAATACAAATTAATCTTAAGTTCAATGTCATATACTTCCACCCCAATAGTCTTCGTTGCTGTGATGGGTAGAGAAGGAGCCAGATGATTCATATTGAGAATTGCTTTTTCTTCCTGTTCTGATTTTCACCTTTAAGTTTCATCTTTCAGTTCAGAAGAGGGCAGTGTTAGTTCTCAGTAATGATGCATTGTGACAAGACAGGAAGTTTCAGCCATGTTTTAAGATAATCACCCAGTATTAGACTCGATTAGACTATTAGGCTTGTCAAGGTAGGTACTAATGTCTATTGACTTAATGTGCTTTTCTATTGGGAGAATAATGTAAAACGCTTCAGCATTTGGTCTGAGCAGATAGTCACTCAAAATCTAAAATTTTTTAGCCAATCAGTGCTATTATTTTATTATTTTACTGGAACTTGTTGAATTGTGTTATTCATATTGTTTCTGAAAGATTCAGGCTGTGTTTAGTTTTAAATGATTAGACAGTTGGAAAGAATAGAACTCAAAGAATCTGTTTGGAATAATTACAGGTGTAGCCATGGTATAAACATTAACCAATTGTGTTGTAGTGGTTATTCACATTTATACTGTCACATTTGAACGTTTGTAATTAAGTAATCACATACACAAAATATATAATTCTAATTAAATGTAAATAATTTTATATACTGTTATTGTTGGTGTTCCTGCTTACTGATTTTCCCATGTAAAGTGACCTTGGGTTTGAGAAAGGTGCTATATAAATACAAATAATGATGATAATAATAACAATAATAATAATAGCCATTTAATTCTGTTTCAGTCAGTTGAATTGGGAAAAAAAATTCAAATTTTTAATGTTGAATTTTTGTAACGCAAAAGCGCAAAGAAAGCAAAAAGTGCAAAGTTCATTATAGCTTCATGCACCCCCAGCCCTAAACCAATGATTTTGTTGTCTTGCTGTCATTCCTTCAGGGAACATAAATTAAAAATGCTATATTTACATGGTTAAATCTGGAAATATTTACACAATGTGCCTAGTAGGGTTTGGTGTTGTCACACCCACACACATTTATCACATGCTGTACAAAGGCCTTAGAGACTTAAAGTTTACATTGAAACATGCACACATTGCATATAGTGACTGCTTGGCAGAATGTGTGCAGGATTAGGGTTGGACAATTTGACAAATATTGTGATACTTGGGGTTTTTGGCGGTACATGTAATGTCACAGTATTTGTTTACTTTAATTATTTCACTGTTGGACGAGACAAAACAGAACAAAAAGTGCTACATTTAAAAACACACTGACATGTTTAAGGGCAGAAGGTTTTTATTTAACATTTCACACATTGCACTAAACATACAGTTTGTGACCGTTGTGTTCTAAAAGTACCGACAGTACCCACAATATGTTCAGAAAAGCGTGTGGTGCGAGCGAGTGACCAGTCTTATCCATTAACGGCTGTTGTGGCTGCGAGTAAGTCAGGGACACACCTGAATCCACAGCAAGTGGTCTCTGAATTAAAACATTTGATTTTGTCCGCTCTTGCTTTGTTAGGATGAAAACCTGCAGTCACATCAGCAGTCTGTATTTCCAAAAGACATCAGATGACAGAGGAAATATAATAAAAGATTTGTAGTTTAGTTTTTTTTATTATAGACACAGCACAGTTTTATACACTGCCTAAACAGAATACCTCATCTTCTGTTTAGTTTCAGCAGCGTTCGATATGCGCAGCCTCACATTTATTATATATTGTCAGAATACGAGACATTGATACCGTGATTACACTGGGCAGTAAATTACTACTACTATTAGTGGTTTCATCATGACTCCATCTGATCTGATTATTTTACCCACTATCTGATACATTTTGATACCTTAAAATGTACAGCGATTCGGTTCGATGTGATTGGTTGATTGGGCACTATACTGGGGTCTGCAGTCAATATGAAATTTCACCCAAATCTGCTACATTTCTATGATCTTACGCATACAATCAGATAATGTGAACATTTTATTATTAAATGTAATGTAATTAAATGTAATTAACACATACATTTTTATGGGCCACATCGATACATCAGATTGTGCATTATTTTTGTTGATGCATCAATACAGATCGATTCATTTTTATAGCCCTAACTACTAATACTATTGCTAATAATAGACATAATTTTAATGTGTTTTTGTGTAAAGGATTAGTGGCAGCTCAGGTCGAATCTTGGTTGACTAGCAGCTCTGAATGTGACTCTAGGTTTAATGGTATGACAGGTTTTCTTTGTAGACTAGAAAGCACCCTTGTATGTGGCTCTGGATAAGATACCAAATGCTATAAATGTAAATGTAGTAGTAATAGTAATAATAATAATAGTAATAAAATATTGATATGTTACTGCAGGCCAGACTACATAAAACATGTTCAAAGGCAAAAAACCCCTATGTTGTGAGATTTGTCAGCAGTTCCCTTTTCCCCCCATGCATTGCTTTTGATTTCCCCCAGGACATCAATTCTCTTTTATGGAATAATTACACAATGCATATGGCAGTGTAAACACTGTAACAGACAGTGGCGGTACGCATTTGTCATGAAACGAGACTTAATCAGGATGAATCTATTCTATTTGAAAATAATCTGCGCTTCTCCATACGGAATGCTATTGGCATTTGTTGTGTCCTCGCTGCAAATGAGGCTTAATATTTCACATGGGATGAAGTGGAGCAGAGGGAGGAGGCTGCATGTTTTGAAAGGCTGTCTCTCTAAATATGGTATACCACATTTGTTACAGATAGCTGGCTGTGCCAGCCTGGCATAGGAGCACTTGTCAGGATTTCTGTTGGTTGTCCGGCATCAGGGTTCTGTGCACCCAGCTTGGAAGGAGCCATAGCGAGCTCCCTAGATGCCCGATGCTCTCTGCACCGCGCCACTGAGGGAAACAGACATCCTGCTCGAACGCTGCAGGAAGCAGTCATGCTGCTGTTTTTTTCCCTTCTTTTTTCAGAAGTCATGCCAAGTTGCGACTCAGACCTTTGCCAGTGCGGTTGTGGGGCAGTGAATAAAAATATTTTACAGATGTCTTCCAGCCAGCCATGGTAGCTAGAGGGATACTGGAGCTCCTCTGGAAGCTCTTGGGGGTCGAGACTGTTCTCAGCTGACAGTGAGCAGGAAAAAAACAGAGGGGTCGAGGGTGCAGATGCACGTCGGCCCGGCACTGCCATGCTTGAAGACCAAGCGTCGTTCACAGTTTAGCAGTGAATATTTTACAGCGTCACACACTGCGTTCCAGTAACAGGGGTGAGCATTGTAAAGCTTGCTTATCGTGCTCATGAAGCCTCAAAAATGTGCATCTTTAAGCTCTGGTATTAGAATAAAGCAGATGGCCTGGGCCAGTGTGGCTTTTAAAAAAAGCTGGAGATGAAAGGAGGCCAGTTTCTTTGAACAGTGAGTCTGTCACGTTAGTGTCTGTGGGCCTGTGGGTCAAACTGTGTGCAGAGCCGCTGGAAGTCATGAAATTTCATGCTGGAATTGGCCAAAAAAATCCCAGGGCATCTCATTAATATTGATATTTTAGTGTTGCAGTGATCTGTAGTGGTCGTTTAAAGAATAAATGACTTGGAATTTTAGTTTTTATTACTAAATATTTTAGATTTTTTTGCACTTATTGCTGGATATGCTGCTTGCACATTCTAGATATTGGACTTTTAGAATAATGAGAAATAATCAGTAATGAGTTTTTCATTCTGGGTAGGAAAATACTGTGAGAATGTCAACAGAATATGCAGTTTAGAGTATGCAAGGATTATTGGGGTATTCTAGCTTATTGTTCTTGGTGTTCTTAAAATTAAAGTATGCACTTGCACACATGTACACACTATACAGTGTTTTAGATCCTTTCCATGAAGTATAAAGTATTGTCAATGGTACACTTAGAGGACATTGGGTTTTTGGGGATAAGGAGACTGAAGTATTGCCTGCTCGCTAGAATGTCACTTTAACATTATGACTGCTGCTGTACGGGTGTAGGTGATTTTTTGAGGTTTTGAGTCGCAGGTCTGTAGCTTGAAGTCTGTAGACTTTAATTAGTGGAAAGTATTAAGATACAGTAATGGCATGTGCAGCTGGTCCAGAAGGAAGGAACTTGACTACACCTAGGTTAAAGCATTGTGTCGTGGAAAGGTTTCTTTATATGTAGATACTTACACAGAATATAAGTCCTGTTAATATAAATACTGCATATGATGACTGCAGCTAACGGCCGTGTTAGTAAGCGAAAATTCTGTTGATTAATCTGTTGATTAGCCAGCAAATTAGATAATAATATAGCTTTTACTGCAGAACAATAGTAAACAAACAATAGGAGATAAGACTTAAAATGATTAATGAATGGATTCCGTTTTTAGAACAATCTACATTTTTATTGCTGGAATCACAAAATCTGTTAAAATCCATTTTTAGTAAGTGGGTGAGTGAGGTTTGCTTGAACTGGACCCAAAGACTAGGGGTTTCAGCTTCAGATGATTTCAAATCATTGGACTTTTTGTTGTTTCTCTGACACATTTTTTTTTTTTAGAAACTCGCTGTTTTCTCTTTCTTAATGCATTGCCGTTCTCTGTTTGAAGATTCTGCGTTGATGCACAGAATGTTACTTCGGCAATCATGTAAAATCATGCAAAATCATGCATCACTTGTAGAGTGAAAAAATCCAGGATCTCCTGAATACATGTGTGTTTGCAGTGCGTTAAGCAAAGTAAACTGGCTGGAACTATAGTCAACATACCCTTCATTAGAACTTGATGTTATTTTATAGCCACCTTGTTAGCAGGTTCAGCCAGTTCTATTCAAAGCCCAATATACAAAGCAAAATATTGTAGTATTTCTTACTGCATCTAGGCTAGAATTGGTGTAACTAGCAGTGCTTCCCGCAGATTGGAAATATTCTTTGGTGCTGATGTGTAGCCTAGGGGGCTACCCAAATAACATGGGGGGGAAAAACTCTGCAGCCACTACGGATTTAGTTGCCCTTTATTTCTTGAGATATACCTTTTTAAGGTTTATCATGTTGCGCAAGAATTCTTACATACAAACCAACTGTAGTACTATAGATGTGGGTGGGGGGAGGGGAGAGTTGGCGTCCTACCACTACCACTGATTCATGTCTATGTAACATTGTGTCTCTCTCCCAGCTGAGCACTTCACGTGCAGCTTTGTGTTCTTAAGGAATGTACTGTCTACTGTATTTGCTATAATTATACAGGTGTAAGCTTTATAGGGTGTAAGTCATGAGTTCTATCGCAATTCAATCCCATCTGATTATTTTAGCCAACGACAATTTGCAGTTGCAGTTCGGTTGATTGGGTTCGATATTGGAGTCTGCACGTATGAAATATGATCTGCTACATTCCCATCAACTCGCACATGCAAACAAATTATGACGTGAACATTTTATTATTAAAGGTGAAATGCAGCAGTGCGGCCATAAGCAGAAGCAGCTTCTCAGTACAAAACACTGTTCATTGAAAAATCATCGATTTGACATCAGATCGTGTGCTAGTTTGGTCAATGCAGCAATACAGATCTATTCATTTTTACACCCGTACTATGTACTGTTTGGTGCTTGGGTGTGTAAGTGAGGAGTTGTTGGGAGAGGACTGCAGAATCAGTTGTTAATATCCTTAAATTGTCTGTTAAAGTCTTTAATGTTCGTGTACTGTACTGTGTTTGTACCGTTTAGATTTTGACGGTCCTTGAGTGGTTCAAACCAACAAAGCATGGCATACAGCAGAATGTGCAGTGACTTTGAGCTGTTTGTGCAAATGACAGTTAATAATTTAATAATCTCAGACCTGTCATCAGTTAAGTAAGTCCAGTCCATCATTGCTGCACTAATCAGGTGACCCTGTTGTGCTCGTTCTCATTTTTCATAGAAAGGGTCTGTTCTTGGCGCTTGATAAAGCGTTCAGGCAGGAGCGACTCCACAGTCATGGTTTGTGTGTGTGAGGTATAAAATAGAAGAGGATGAAGTGAAGTGTGAGGGGGAGAGGGATGTAGTTGTGAAGTTGTGTGTCTTTTTGGTTAACGAGAGCAGAGGGGAGTTGATGAAGCTGTGTGGCAGCGTAGCCGGGGTACGGAACATGGCATACTCTCTGGAGTTAAAAAGGGAAGTCCCTGTAGGCGCATGAAGGGAAGAGGAGACAGTGCCCCTCAGGGGCACTGTGATCCAGTCTGCTCTTCGCTGTAGGAATGCCAGGCGAATGGGCCATGCAAAAAATAAACAGTCTCTGCGAGTGAGCAGCTCTAAATGCTAACGTCCTTTACAGCTGTCTTTAAGCTTATGTTGTAGGGCATGACAAGAAGACCTTGAGTGATTTCACTGAATGGGTTTTCACAATAGGACTGCAGCTTTTTGTTCTGTTTTTTCAGACGGTGGTTTGTCGAGGCCTCTGTTAAAATATATTTTTATTACCAAATCATCAACATTGTGATTTTGCGAGCTTTGTTTCAGATCTGAAAACTTGCCATGTGTTACTGACTACACTACAGTGTAAACACTTGTTACTGTTTTTTTACTCCCAAATGAAGACTGAAAATGAATTCACCTCCAGTTTTCACTTCCTCTAGTAGATATTAACACTTTCCCATAAAGTTTCCTAATTAAAATAATCTTTCATGGGTAAAATGTATACCTTTTAAATAACTTAAAGTGGGGTTTTGAGCTATGATATTATTATAATTGGAAAGAACTGTGGCACCTCGTTCTTATGCAGAACCAAATATTTAGATCTAGATGTGATGGAAGTATATTGATACTACACAGAATCAAAACTTGCTTGAAACAAAGTGAAAACTATTGGAGACGAAAATTAAAGATTTGTTCATTTATGGGTAAAGGAATTGTTATAAAACATGCAAAAATAAAACATTAAACATCATAAAAACATTTTGCAAAATTCTCCTTAGGGTTACTTGGGTGTACAGTACAAATTTAATAAAAAATAAGCAACTGGTGAGGTTAAGAGAGTCAAAAAAAAAACAAAAAACAAAAAGAAAACCCAAGTAAATTTACCAATCTTCAAAAACTCATAACTAAACAAGTAAGTCAGCTGTAGGAATTTTGGGGTTCTTTGAGGTAAACAGAAGTTTTCATATGATTTGTTTTTTTGTGTGAAAAATCCATGACATGACTTGGGGGGGGTCTGACTGAGTTGGAAAATATGGTGCATATACATATATGAGAGATTTAATTAATTCTACCAAAGAACTATATATGTTTGATTCCTGTTGACCAGAGTTTCCTTTAGTCTAAATGTACTTTCTGGAAGCTCAGTTGTTGTATGTTGGACATTGTTTCAACATGAATATTTACACAAAACTGGCCATATGCAACAGCTGTTGTTTTGTTGTGATCGATGTAGAGTTTAGCAGTAATGAGGGATTACGTATGTTCAGTGATTGGCAGACTGGTGTGGTGTTTTTTCACGTTTTTTTTTCTTCCTCTCTCCAGATCCCCAGTGCCCAAAAAAGAAAGCTTAGAAATAGGGGTAGGATGATCTAAAAGACTGTAGCCTCAGATTAGCATGATTGCTGCTACTGGGCTGACCCTCAGCTACAAATAATAAGGATTTAGCCCTGCGCCGGGACTTGTCACAGTCCATTGTGGTCAAAGGTTAACAGGATAATTTTGTAGTCAGTGACATTGCTAACAAAAGGGAAGGCCCTCATTAGGTTATGTTAGTTGTGTGCAATAACAAAGAGGGTCGTGAGTGTATTCGAGGTCGTGAAAAAAGGGTGGATTGATCGGGCATGTTTAGGTGTAATTATAGATTACTTTTCCGTACATTCCCTGAATGCTTTCCTGGGTTCTCGGGATAGTAACAGCCGTGATTTAGATATAGAAGTACACCACTGAGATTGTTAATTTCATGTTTGAGATTTGTTTGTTGTGGCGTAATGCATTTAAAATGAAAAAGTAGGTCATCACACAGCAGAGCGTTTGTTTCTCTCTTTTTTTTTGGGATAGTGGGGGGTGCATGTGTTTTGTGTTCCTGTGTCGGGTGACACAAGAGACAGGCAAATGTGTAGTTTTTAATTAATATCATCCTGCATCTGAATGTTGTCATTGCATTAGGATTGCACCAATCTAGCCATGCGCTTGTATGGGAATTCTGGGCTGATGTCTTTACACGGCTGATGCTGTTTCTGTAGGATTGGACAATAAATAATTATAAATGAGTTATGTGACGATATGCTTTTCTAGTGTGTGTGTGTGTGTGTGTGTGTGTGTGTGTGTGTGTGTGTGTGTGTGTGTGTGTGTGTGTGTGTGTGTG
>JBBPDA010000039.1:13400960-13413262 GCA_037974385.1 Arnoldichthys spilopterus
CAACGAAATGTGACCTCTGCATTTAACCCATCACACATGCACACGTGGAGCAGCGGGCAGCTACCAACAGCGCCCGGAGTTGCCCTTGCAAGAGTTCTCCCGCATGCTGAAGATCTCAGACATGGATGCTGCAAACCAGCTGTGCTCCATGCCTTGAGTTGTGACATGCCTAGGCAGCGTGAGCTTCACCGATACCTCTGAGGACTGTGCTGTGTCATATCTTGCTAGTCTGTATGGTCAGGACCTGCTGTTAGTAGTCACATCTGGGCCATCAGCAGCTTACTGAATATTTTGAGGCGGTTGCCAGATTTGACTGAGGACAGAGCTTGACAGTGTGTTAAATCTGCTAAATACAGTGATGGCTTTGTGGCCATGTAGCACATTCCCATGCCTTGCTTTCAGAATCTGGTGGAGTGTTTTATGATGAGAAAGATTACAAAAGTGAATCCTCCTTTATATGTTAGGGTCCATCTCCCTGTGGTTTGGAGTGGATGGCAGTGATGCTAAGAAAATCTTTCAACCTCTCACTTTGGTTGTAAAGGATGTGTAGGTTTGTTGACAAACTTCCTGAAACTTGAGGCCATTGACTCCTGACTTGATCTGCTAAAAATCCTGGCCTCTACTGGCTGTGTGAACATGGAAGTGTTTTTTGTCTGTAGGCCCCTGGAAAGCATTTCGACCTGCAACTTGGGTAAAATGTTATGGCTTCTCCTGACCCAACCTTCCTCTCCAAATCTCCCATTTTTCCAAGGGCGAGAAGTCTTGTCACCAGTATTAAATTGAGTTGTCCGAGCTCTCACGTTCTCATTTATATTCATGACATACTACACTGTATGGACAAAAGATGGGGACACCTGGCCTTTACACCTATAGGAACTTTAAGACAGCCCATTCTAAAATCCATGGGTTTCTGTGGTGTTGGTCCCCACCGTGCAGCTCTGACATGCAGTTTCCACTCTTCTGGGTGGGCTTTTGTGTCTATGGCAATTTCCATCCAGAAGAGCAATTGTGAGGCCAGACACTGATGTTGAATAAAAAGCTTGGCTCCTCAATCTCTATTTTCTAGTTTATCCCAAAGGTGTTCAGTGAAGTTTATGGCAAGGCTCTGTGTGGGTCAAGTTCTTCCGCACCAGACTCATCCAGCCATGTCTTTAAGGACCTTGCTTTGTGCACTGGGGCACTTGAATACATGGAGCTCTTCAGAATGACCCATTCTTTCACAAATGTTTGTGAACCTCACCACTTGGATAGGTACTTGATTTTTTTAACCCTTTTGGCAATGCGTGTGGCTTAAACACTTAATTCAGTGATTAAGAGGTGTGTTCCAGTACTTTTGTCCATATAGTGTATGTTGGAATGAAGGAGATGATTCTAAGCCATGTTCTAAGCAGATTCTGATTGAACTCTGCATTTTGACTAAGTTTGCCTCTGCCTCTTCAGTCTTGAATGTTCCTATGCTTCTTAGGGGCTTTTTTATTTCAGCTTTTACTACCATGCAGCTATTATGCACGGATAAAATGCAGTCTTACTAAGATGGTGCTGACTGCTACATTGATGTTTCTAGGAGGTGGAAGTGATGTAAGGTCCCAGATGTGGACAATAAGCCTTTGGTACTACCCAAAGATTGTGTAGATTTACCTGACTCCAGCCCTTGCTGTACTGCAGAAAACATAGTAATTTCTTAAGCTGTTGGTGAAAGTGAGAGATCTTTAAGTCCAGGACCCGGTTTCTCCGACTTCACAACGTACATACCTAAACCAGTTCTGTTGTGCAGAGCCTCTGTTTGCACTTACAGAGCACTACAGCACAAAGAAAAGGAGAAGATGTGTTCAGCTGGAAGTTCCTTTAGAGTCAAATCTCAAGTCAATGTGTTCTCACTAGTTTGGCTAGGTGTAGAGCAAAGGGTGCTGTCACACATTGCAAGTGCTCCCGATGTTGAAAAACAGTGCAGAAGAGAGTGATGAAAATAGAAGCTCCCAAGGGTTGCCTATACAGTTTCTACTTCTCAAATGTACTTGTTCCAAAAAAAGGCAGGATGTTTGATTTTGGATTTGCGTGACCTGAACCTGTGAGTTCATGCTTATGCACATAGCTTTTACATAGTGAATGACTGCTTTACTACTGTCAGGCTAGCGGAGGTTATATCTATATATAGCCACATTCCAGGAAGCTGTAGAGATTTGCTTTGTAGAGTAGAATCTATGAAAATCTTTCAGTCTGACCTTTTATGATTATTCACTTTTTTGTGACGTGCTCTCAACTGGCCAACAATCACAAGAGGGCGATTCTTCCAGGAACACACGTAAATACAAACCCCATTTTTGAAAACGTTTGCAACAAAAGGTCTGCAGTACAGATATTCTCTTGAAATTTTAACTGACAAAAGGGTGAAGAAATTACTTGGAAAGTTTTTTCTAACCTACCATACTCTATGCTTTCAGTCTGACGTCTACAACACAGTCGAAAAAAGTTGGGAAGGGGGAAAATAAAAGTTCTAGAAAAGCTTATAGAAAAATCAAGATAAACCATTTTGAAACACTGTACAATAAGCAGATGAATTGGCAACAGGTGAAGGCATCATGCGTATTAAAGCAACATCCACCAATGGCTCGGTCTTACCACAAAGGCTTACCATTTTGGGCTAAACCTTGTGAAAGGATTGTCCGTCAGTTCAGAAAGAATGTTCATCCACACAAGATTGCAGAGAATTTAGGTCTTTCACCATCTACAGTACATAATATTATGAAATAAATCACAGTGGGGAACGACCAGAAGCCTCTAATGAATGTGTGTACTGTGCACATGGACTTAACATGGAACTTAAAATGGAACTTCTGAAAACCCTTCTTACTTTAAGTCTATAGATGCAATAGCACCTCTGGGTCTGAGCTCATCTTAGACGGACTGAAAGATGTTGGAAATATGCTGCGTCATGGGTGATTCGCAGGAGGTGTATATTGTGATTATGGAGAGACGCATGCTATCTTGAGGGCAACGTCTCTTCCCAGGAAGTCCATGGTTATTTTATCAAGACAACGCCAGGCCACAGACACGGAGCACGGTTTCTGTCATTTCACTGGCATGCCAATCATCTAGATCGGTCTCTTATTGGAAATGTATGGTGTGTCATAAAAAAGAGAACTAAGCATGGCAACCCCAGACTGCTGAGCTGAAGTCTTGCATTAAGCAAGAATGGGCAAAAATTCCGCTTGCAACTTTTAGTTCCCAACTTTTAGTTTGAAATGCAAAGGTGGTGTAACTCAGTGGAAAACATGGGTTTTTGTGTGTGTGGTAGGCGTCAACTTTTTATATTTACAAAATAAATATCATTTGGAAAGTGAAGATCTTTTGTATTTTTGTCAGTAAAATAAAGGTTTTCGTTTTGATTTAGTTTTGAAAGTCTTTGCTTTTCCAGGAATGGGGTTTGTAGAGGCTTTTAACCATTCACTCCGACGACTTCTGTCTAGAAACGGAATAGTTAGAATCATTTCGGAATAAAGAAACGATTGATGCCGTGTATTGAACCACCTACAGATGTGCATTTCCACTGGTGTGGAAATGCATGAATGAAACTATCCTATAGTAAGATACAAAAGTAAGCTTTAAGTTGCAAACACGCTGTTTAAGTGATCTTTTTTTCACAGGACCTCCCTACTTGTGTGAAGTGAGGAATAGACTCTGCTTCATCTATGAAATATTAAAGCGAGGCGCTTCTCCGAACACATGCTGTATGGCTCAGCTAGTTAGTAGCAGTAGCATATTAAAACGGGAGCCTCTGCACCTGCAATGAGAGACATTGCTCACCAGAAAACTGGGACTGCGTTTGTGACCTGAAACTTTCTTGCCGTACACGTGTGGGAGTTCAGCACTAGTGTTTTGATGTTCATAGGTGCTGGACATCACACATCAGTTGTAATTTTGCTGCTGTGGAAATCGCTTGTCATTATTATTAAAAAGGGAAAAAAACAAAATCAAATATCCTTAATGATTTTTTTTTTTCCACCTGAAGGGATAAAGATTTTTGCAGTTAAGGTTTCGGATTAAAATGGAATGCTTGCTGCTCTCTGATCCGGTGGCTCCTTGACAGGTCTTATTATCACAATAGGTGTCGTGTTCTCACCAGATAGAGTTCTGCGACAAGGTGACACCAGACAGCCATTTCCTTGGCAGCATGTGATTGCCAGAGTGCTGCTCGCTCCTCTAATTCTATTACCAGAGTCGCAGGCTCGACCGGAGTGAGAGGGTTGGAATTATGAGAAGTGGTACATGTTCATGTGATTTATTGGTGTGTTTCTTTCCCTGACAGGGGTGTAAGGGACTGAGCTCCTGTCAGTATGGACACACAGCCACAAGGCCATCAGCCACAAATACCAGTGTTTCAACCACAGGTTGGTGCATATTCCCACGTCCTTCATCTTCTGTGGCATTTTGTTTCTCTTAAAAGATTTTTTTGATCATTTTTTGCCTTAAGTTGGAATGATGATTGATTTGAATGATGTATATTCATTCGAAACTTGCTTTAGTTTGTTGCTCTGGCATTAATTCATAGCAGTTTGATGAATTAATTGCTTCTTCTGTGCAAAAAAACGGGATGTAAAACGGGGCAAAACAATGTACCTCTTGCATCTCTGCAAATGTTAAGGCATCGAAAATGTATCGGAATGCTGGCTAAAATAATCGGATCGGACCTAATCGGGATGAAGCTTGTGGTTTACAGCCCTAATGTTAACCACAGGGTGGCACGGTGGTACAGTAGTTAGCACGGTCACCTCACAGTGAGAAGGTCCTGGGTTCGATCCCTGGGTCGGCCACGGGGGCCTTTCTGTGTGGAGTTTGCAAGCTCTCCCCGTGTTCGCGTGGGCTTCCTCCAGGTGTTCCGGTTTCCTCCCACTGTCCAAAAGGCTGCAGTAGGTTGATTGGATGCTCTAAATTGCCCATAGGTGTGAATGTGCGTATGAATGGTTGTCTGTCAGTATTGCCCTGAGATGGGTTGGCCTCCTGTCCTGGGTGAACCCCGCCCTAGGCCCGCAGTCAGCTGGGATTGGCTCCAGCTTCTCCGTGACCTGGAAACGGAAGAAGCGGTTTCGAAAATGGATGGATGTTAAACACAAACAAAATGATTAATCATGTGTGCTAGACACAGTTTGACTGCAGGTACATGCAGGACTTTAGTCTTCAGTTTGACTGCTTCGTTTTGAAGCTGTTGCTTTTTAATGGTAATGTGAAACACGATGGTTGTGATGATTTTTCCTGTCTTCCACTAATTCCCAGTGGACTGTGTTCACGTCTTGGGTGTAGTGCCTCAGCGCAGAATCAGTGCAGTACTTGGGACACACTCGTCGTGGAGAATTATGTTTTTGGTTCAAATTTTACAAGGTTGAAGTGTTGATCATGTGCAGTGGAATTAGTCTTCTCTGCATTGATTGTGCGATTGTCCATAAAAGCTTTCAGTTTCCCCCCCCTTTTCAATTTGCCAACCTTAGCCACTACTTGCTTGCTTGCCAGCATGCAACACGAGCCTGTCGCCCCCTTCCACATCTGCCCCCGTTGAATCTCTCCGACTGTCAATCCTCCTGCAGAGAGACAGGCGGTGGTCTGCTCACTCTGTCTTTCCTCTCTGGCTCCTCCTGTGAGCTAGATGAGAAGTGATAATGAGATTCCGTTCTCTGCACAAGCAGTGCTTCCTGCACACAAAAGCTATCATGTGTTTTCTCCACTGCATTGCCAGAGACAGAGAGGTGTTGAAGCTCAGCTGCAAGTACTCTCAGTGTGCCCCTCTCTCTCTCTCGCGCTCTCTCTCGTGCTCTCTCTCACTCTCATTCACGTTCTGCAAAAAAAGATTATGTGCATAATTTTTGTATGTTGTAATGTGTGCATATTTTTCTTGAATTCGGAATAATTCCCACCAGGCACTAATTTCATTTATCAGCTCATGAGTTGAATGTTGAGTGTGTAAAAGGTTATATTTCAATATTAAGCTTCTCTTCATATCGCGTATAGTAGCTAATCATGAGACTTAAAAGGGACAATGTCTACTTCATTAAATATTGAAGATGTAAACAAAGTCAATCTGGGTGGTTTGAACTAGTTTGCTCTAGAGAAACGTGCAGAGTTCACAGTACTGGTAATGGAAGTTTAAAGCCTCTGAAAACTAGCACACAGATATTTCATTCAAGCGTCTGATTTGTTTTGAGGGGATTTTGGCTTGAAACATTTGTGAAAACCTTCATGGCCAAACATCTTCATTTTTATGTCCATTACGTATAAAAATGCACTTAGCTTCACTGGTCATTTTGAGTGGGAGTGAAATGGCTGTATTTGCATTGTAGACATCACAACCTCTGGTTCCCATCATCACTATAGTAAAGAAATCTTAGTTGGTAAATTTCTTCAGCTATTGTACATTAAACCACTCTGAATATATTTGCTTACCTTAATATTTACATTATTCAGACGTAATTCCCTTTTTAGCACTATATAAATCATAGAACTTGTATGTAGTGTAATTTACCTTATTTATTTTTGTTCCTAGGTACAAAGTGTGTTTTCCCAGTCCTGTATGCCTAAAACCAGTGGAAAATGTTGTTCAACAAAAACGTTGAAATCTTTTTTCAAGAACATTCTCCAGTCACTTTAATGGCTAAGTAGCCTTCCAAAATATTCTGGAACCGCGAGAACTGTCTAGAATTTTCTGGAATCTTTTTGAACTTTCTAGAACGTTTCTGGGACTGTCCAGAAAAGCTAAAAATGTCCCTGTTTTTCCACTATAAATATGAAACCTTGTAGACTGTGGTGATGAATTGTAGAGCTTTGTAAAAGTCTGTGATGAATACAGCAGTTTTTACATAGGCTTGAGACATTAGCAGTTGAAATCGAACACTTCGAAGCCAGGAACAAAAATTGTGCAATATTGTTATAAACAATAACAGACAGTTATCAGTGTTTTTTATTAGCAGACTTCTTGTCCATGTGTTTTTAGTGATCTTTGGCCTGGTGTATTGTTGGCTGCAGCTGGCGGTCGATCCTGTAGAATTCGTTCTATATTTTATGTTTTGGTGAAGTTGGAAACTAGTGAAAGAACAATGTCCACGGTAAGCCTAATGCCGTAATTCGCAATGACAGCTCAAGAAGATGAGTTATAATTCTGATGGATTACACTCAACAAGCATCCCCTTAACTCTCATCCCTTAAGGAAAGAAAGCTGAGAAACTGAATTGTATATGCAGTCATGGATATTCGGTATCGCTGGTGAGATCATACTGGTGAGTCCCGAAGGTATAATGCATATGCATTAGAGATACGGGAAGACTTGGTAAGACTTGCATATTTAATAGCGCATTTGCTCGCTGAGCGAGTGGGAGGGTGAGATTTTCAGCTTCGATTTTGATCGTCACTTCGGATTTTTGACAGAGCAAAATCCCTGTGTAAAGCAAGGAGGGCTTTAAATACTGAAACAGATTGAAGAGGAGCAGAAACACTGTCGGGGTGAAGAAGGCATAAATATTGCATGGGCCAGGCCTGGAGAGGCGGGCTGATGAAAAGGATGGGAACTGGATCTCCTGCGTGCCTCTCCTCCACCCTCCCCTCCTCGTGCCCTGTCACAGCCCCCTGTAACTCTCTTCCTCCCACCAACACCACCAACCATGGCTCGCTGCTCTCGCACCTCTTCGCTGCTTGTGTTGTCCTTTCCCTGGCAGCTTCTGGCAGTGTTGTGCTGTCATCTCACACCTAGTCCTCTATGCTGCTACTGCCCCATCCTCCATCGCTCTTCTCTCCCCTGCCCCCCCACCCCACCCCCACCCCCACCCCCCTTGTCTCCTATGTTCCTGTCACTGGGCCGCATGCCTATGTTTCTCTTTTTACACCCATGTCACCAGTGGCCAACCCTCCATACCCTGCCATTCCTCTTATGATGTGTTTTCCCTTCGAGTCATCACCCTGCATGCCTTGTTGCATCTGTGGCTCTGTCTGACCAGTTCCTCCCCTCCCCACTGCACGTAATTCAGCTACAGACAGTGTCTGTCAAAACCCAGCGTACATCTGCAGGCAGCAATATCTCCAAGACTCATTGTACATCCAAGCAGGTCGGTTTTGGAGGAGGTGAGGCAATTGCACAATCGTTACTGGAAATCAGAGGGAAGACATTCTAGCATTTAGTTGCTGTCACTCGAGTTTTAATGCTCTGACCGTTGCCTTCAAGTCTGAGCTAGGTTTTACTCTGAAAAAGTGACCAGAATCTTAACCTTTTAATGGCCACATCAAGAAAAAAGCAATGAAAAAAAACATTTCTTTGCATTTTCATATTCAGTTGGGTCAATCGTAACAAAAATGTTTCTTTTTTTTTGTTTAAAATCCCCATAGTTTTTTTTTTAAATAGGCCTCTGTCAAACAGGCGAGATGTCTCTTCATCAAAAAACTCTGGATGCATAAACAAATTAGTAAAGATCAAATAAAATTCTTGGATTCTCCTAAAACTTCTCAGAGAAATCCATAAAATATCTTGGTGTTTGTGCAGCAGAACCACCTGCAACTAGCATGCATGTATCTAAGTTCTGGTGGGGAAGTTTCTTGAAGAGGTCTATTCATTAGACACTGTAGAATTCCATTGGATTTTTTGACTTATACCAAGTGCCAGTGATGGAGAGATCAGGTTGAGTTAATAAGGACCCAATGTGTTTGACCAAATAATTGACCAGAACACTAAAAGCTTAGCCTAGAACAAGAGGATCCCTCTGTTATTTTTCTCCTCCAAGCATAATGAATTTCTTAATGTCAGGGCCCAGTTGATGATTTGATTGGTCAGTAGTATCTGCCAACACTAAAGCGATGCAGTTTGATTGGTATTGATGGAAAATACATCCAACAAGAGCATCAGTGTCGAGCAGGTTTTATTTACATGCTTTCGGAAGTGGTATCGAGAAGTCCCCAATTGCACCAACTCATCTGTGACGGAAGTTATATGGCCGTGGTGTCAGAGCCTCCTCTGCAGTCCACCTGTCTTCACCCCCGCCAGTGATTTTTGTTTACTCTCCCCTCCCGCCGAGCCAAAACAAGCCCTTTGCACTTCCTCGCGGTTCGCAAGCTGCGATCTGTACAAATTGCGTTTGCGTCTGCGGTAAGTGACCCTGGCGGTCATCAGGGTCCTCGGCTGCTGTGCTTCATCCTGTCTCAGCTCGGCGCTCTAAATTGTGTGACAGCGCAAAGCCTTGAATAAGACGGGCTGTCAGTCAGTGCGCCCCACTGCCCTTTGAAGGCGAGGCCAGGGGGCGAAAAGGTGCCGCAAATGGCCTGTGAAGTTTACATACACTGCCCACTGCTAAACAGATTACCTCTAATGAAGTGTCTGGGGCTCAGGCCGCGTCAGACCTAATCCTGGCTGGCAGCGCGTCCCTTCGGCTGCCAAAAAAGCCGCCACCCTCTGGCCCTCTCCCGCCGCTCTGCCGGCCGCCCCAGTGCTGGGAGGTGCCCATCGTTAATCAGGCCGGACAGTGTGCAAGCTGACATGCAAATGTAGGTCATTGCATATGTAAATGTGTGATTAGCGAGCCGCATGCCAGAACACATTAGCGCGACTTTGCTCTCAGCATGCGCTTGTCACGCCGCTTTAGAGGCTCATGCTAACATTTGTCAAGCGACCGTGCGGGGAGTGAAAGCAATGCCTCACCCCTTCACCGTTTGGCTGCATGGACCGTCCATTGCCGACCAAGCAACCCTACAGACCCCCCCGCCCGCCCCCCAACCTCCTTCTCCGTCACTCCACCTCTCACCCTGTGTGAAGCCTTATCTCCAGCCTGTCTTTCAATAGCAACTCTACACAAAATAATATTTATAATAAATATTAAAAGTTTATAATAAACATCATAATAAAAAGCTTCTCTGTCTCAATACTGGAGAAAACCTCCTTCATTTGATTGCATAAATAGTTAAGATTTAAGACCATGTTTTATGACACGTTTTGAGATTAAAGACAGGAAGAAAGAAAGGAAAAAAAAGAAAGAGAAAGAAGGAAGGAAAGAATGAAGGAAGGAAGGAAAGAAAGAGAAAAAGAAAGAAAGAAAGATTTCAATGAAAATTGCCCTCTACTTGGTACCACTGTGGAAAAAAAAAATAGAATTTCTTCTCACACCAGATGTGTCCCTGGAATAAGGGCTGAGCATGTGGTGTCACAAGGAAAAACAAGCTACCTCGGTGTGTTAATTGGATGGGGCAGTTCTTTAGCTCTCACCTTTTTTTTCTCTCCTTAAAGCTGTCAAGTTAGGAAACAATGAAATGCTTGAATTGGCTGCCCCTTGATCTACATCCAGTCCTCTAGCACCTAGCTAACAGTGCACCGAGCTTTTTCTTGAGATTTCTGTGAGCCATTTTGGTTCCTGCAGTCATGTGCTGCTGTTCTTGATGGATTCAGGACAGGCTATACATCCATCCGTGGAACATATAACATCATTTTGTGCTTCAGCTTCAGCGATGATGTCACGTTCTTGTTAATTTTGCCATATTTTGCTATAAATCCTGGACTTGTGGGAAGTGTAAGTCTAAACCTGCATTTTGATGAAATAAATTGGGCTTAGTGTGATTTTGGTAAGATGATGGATGTGCCCTCCCCTCAGAATTGTTTATTCACCCTCGACTGTTAATGATGTATATGGTAGAACTGAAGATCTAATGCTCTGTTTTTACCCACAACAATGCACTTGCCTCACCCCCTCTCTTGTTTGCCATCTCTGTGTAAAATTATTGGCCTCCAAGGCTATCCTGTGGCCAACCCGAGAGTATTCAGTTGTGACACAATGTTGTGTTCTTTTATGTGTCACCTCATGTTGGCGGAGCATTTCTGGGATGGAAGGTTACCAAAAAAAACTCTCTAAAGGTCAAGTTAGCTTATTTATTTATTTAGTTTTTCACATTATATCCAAGGGGCTAATTCTGGCTATTGCTTAGCTTTTTAATTTTAGAGCACAAGTGTCAAAGCGCCACACGATTCTCCATGAAAAGCACTCCAGGCCGTTTATCACTAACTGGTCCAACATAAGTCACTTCAGAAACTAGAACGTCATACTGGCTTGATGCGTCTGGGCAGACAAAGGGGAAGTAAAGCGATATTCATTACATTTTGGACACGGTTAATGCTAATATCACCTCCCGACATGTTGTTCTAATGACGCTTGCCCCTTTCACACAGTAGTGTGTGTTTTTTCTTACTGAAAGCATGAATGAAAACTTGGAGGTTGTTTGCTCTAAGGGGAGATGATTCTGTTATTATTACAGGTATAGAACTCTGGAAGATTTATTTGAACATGACTTTCAGTTTTCCCACAATTATTATTTTTGATTTTGTTTTTTTGTTTTTTTTAACAGAAGCCGCTACAGCCTGAAGCTCCCACAGCCTCTACAGACATGGGCTACAACACCTTATCCAATTTTCACATTGAGAAGAAGATCGGAAGGGGACAGTTTAGTGAGGTCTATCGGGCCACATACTTGATAGACAACACTCCAGTAGCTTTGAAAAAAGTACAGGTAAGCTGGCGACTCATGTTACTAACCACTGAGTGCAAAGCAGGAAAATACAGGATGCATGAAAAATACTGTGAGGTCTGAAAGTAACTAAATTCGAAACCTTGGGTGGGCAGTGGTGGCCTAGTGGTTAGGACGCTGCCTTTGAGACCTGAAGGTCGCAGGTTCGAGTCCCGGCCCAGGCACTACCTTGAGCAAGGTACCGTCCGCTACAATGCACATTTCATTGTGGTGCTCGAGTGTGTTCACAATGACAACTAATCACTTTCACTTCACTTCCACTTTCTGAGCTCTAATGTAAATGATCTTAGAATGACCTTAGAACTGAATCCATGAACACACTTTATCTCCACTAACACAATGCCAGTGTTCATATAGTCAGTAATAAGCACCTGATCCTTTCAGATCATCCATTACAGTTACTGCTGCTTAATATTCAGTGTTGAGCAGCTCGCTTTCCTTTCCATAACCTATGAAACCATGCACACAGCCCCCTCCTTTTCTCACTCTCCCTCTCTCTCTCTGTTCCTCTCTCTCCCTCTCTCTCTCTTTCTCTCTCTCCCTCTCTCTCTCTGTTCCTCTCTCTCCCTCTCTCTCTCTTTCTCTCTCTCCCTCTCTCTCTCTCTGTTTCTCTCTCTCCCCCTCTCTCTCTTTCTCTCTCTCCCTCTCTCTCTCTGTTTCTCTCTCTCCCTCTCTCTCTCTGTTTCTCTCTCTCTCCCTCTCTCTCTGTTTCTCTCTCTCTCCCTCTCTCTCTCTCTCTCTCTCTCTCTCTCTCTCTCTCTCTCTCT
>JBBPDA010000039.1:13413362-13425682 GCA_037974385.1 Arnoldichthys spilopterus
GCTTTCTTTTTCTCTCTTTCTCTTTCTCTCTCTCTCTTCCTCTCACTCTCTTTCTCTCTCCCCCCCTCGCTCTCTCTTTCTTTCACTCTCTCCCTCCCCCAATCACATCTCCATGGAGCACAGTGTTATTTGCAGTTTCCTGTGGAAGTGCAAAGTAGAGGTGCTGCAGGAAATAACTGATCTAAGATAGATTAAAAGCTGGTTGCCTGAAAACTGTAACTGTTCACCTTTCTAGCTGCATCACTATGGACGTGCAGACACATACTTACAGACGCCACTATCAGAAGGATTTCCTGCTGTTGTAACTGCTCCTGTCTTCGTTACTTACTGGTTGAGGGACTTTTACTAAGGGCTTGTGCTGAAGGCTGATCGCTAACAATTAATTCCTTACAGCAATCCCACAATGCAACAGTGATAAATACACAAATACAATATCTGTTTGAGAGGGAGGTGCAGTCTCTGAGTAACTGTAACGTTATTAATATGGCACAAATGTTTCATCCTATAACTAAATTGGGAAAACCTCTTATTAATTTACCCTTATTTTAAGTTGCACACTGTTTCACGACGTCCGTGAAAGTGACTATTTGTCATTGTGAACACACTCAAGCACCACAATGAATTGTGACCTCTGCATTTAACCCATCACACATGCACACGTGGAGCAGCGGGCAGCTATCAACGGCGCTTGGGGAGCAGTGTAGCCGCACGGTGCCTTGCTCAAGGGTTCCTCAGTAGTGCCCGGGCCGGCACTACTCAAGAAGGTTCTAACTGCAGAGCCCGGTTTCATAGCTACAATTTCACAAAAGCGCTAGCCTACCAATAAAAGACCAGACTTGTAGTTTAGGGAAGAAAACATTATAATATTACATTAGTGTTGTTTATTTTCTGTTGTATATAACAAATTCATGTTTAGAAACCCACCTAAAGCGATTGAAGTGGTGATTCGCCTAACAATCACTTACAAACAGTGTCTGTGTATGTGTGTGGCTTTACAGAAAGATATTCAGAAAATCAGCTTTACTTTACTGTGTTTCTCTATTGTACAGCACATTTTATACGCCCTCTTCAGAGGATACGTAATTAGACAAGCATTGTTATGTATAATCTTAAACGTCACAACATGTATGAATCTGAATCTTTTAGGTTTTTTTTATGTTTTTAAATATTGTTTGGCTATTTTCAAACATAATCCAAAAGGACTGTAAAGCCTAGTCCACACGGCCGTTCAAATTTTCTATAAATAAATGGACTCTGAGTGATCTTGGCATTTTGTAAAAGTATTTGATTGACTTCAATATGACGTAACATGTGGTTTCGTTTTCTTCTGTTTAACTTCAGTCTGCAGCTCAGACTGTAATTCTTTGTGTTACCTGTGGGGGCAGTAATCAGGCAGTCCACCGTGTTTTTAACCTGTTGGGTTTGAGCGGAATCCTTCACTGTATTTGTGAAATATGAATCAGTGTCTCTATTCGACCTGAATCTTGACATTTTCGTCTTAAAAATCCACCCGATATGGCGAAAACAGCGATCACCCTCTGGCCGAAGAATCATGGGATAAATACGGTCCATTAAAGATACAAATGCACTAAAGGTGTTTTCTTTGCACTTAACAGGATTTCAGCTGAAATTGACACCAAGAGAAGGCAGCATACTTTTTTGACTGTTTGAGCCTGTGTGGATGGTCTTATTCGTTCCAACGTGCAGAAAAACAGTCAGCATTTGACCCGCACTCACCTGATGCCACAAACGTCATAAAAATTCTCAGGATTCGGACGCCTGTGTAGACGGGGCCTAATCTTCGGTGTTCCACGTGTATTTAGGTCCTCCAGTTACATTCGTGTGTCCAGTGTGTGCTAATTCTGAGTCACACCAAACTGATGGCCTTACTGAAATTGTGGGTTTCATTCAAAGGTTCACTTTGTATTTTCCATTGTGTCACAATATGAACCGTTTTTGGACGCTTTTCTTCCAGTTAGCGCTGTAAATGAAACATCCTGGCTGAGGTGCTGGTTGTGATTGGCCTAAGCAGGTGTTTGGGTGGTCAGATCGGGCTGCCCCTCTGCTTGCCCGAGGCAGTGTGGCATTGGCTCAGTACTGCCTTTCCTACCTGCCAGCGCGGCCTGTACCACAGGGCCACTTTTCTTATACATTTTTTTTTTTCTCTCTCTCCCTTTCTCTTCTGTATGCCATCTCTAACTCCCTCTTTCCCCCTCTCTCTTGTCTTCCCTTTTGATCTCTTGATAGATATTCGATTTGATGGATGCCAAAGCTCGGCAAGATTGCATCAAAGAGATAGATCTCCTGAAGGTAAGAAACCAGAGGAGGGAGAGAGCGGCGCAATGTGCCGCTATTACGCTTTCTAAAGGTGCCTCTGCCGAGACCTAATACCAGAGAAACAGGCAGAGATGGAGGCAGAGAAAACAATTGATCTGTACCAGACTGCTTTCTCTCCATCTCTCTTGTTCTCTCTCTCTCTCTCTCTCTCTCTCGCTCGCTCGCTCGCTCTCTCGTTCACCGTCTCTCCCTCTCCCAGTGTAAGGCAACCACAGATCATGGGCTTCTCCGTGTCATTCCTCCAGGCTGAGATTGACTCTTTTTTAATGCCAAAACTATAGTTTTTATCTTGTTCTGTAATATTTAGCATTGAGGGGAGGGATGAGCGGGGGCATTAGAGCAACAGCGTGGAAATTTAGCTCCCTCACATTGACTCCCTCATGTGTCTTTTGATGTTGCACGTCCTCTCGCTCACAACATTCTCCCCTGTTTTTGAAACGCATCGTTTGTATTCATCAAACCGCCTTAAACAGTCCGTGGCGCATGCTAGCGCGAGCGCTAACTAACACATTAATGACGGGTCCAATAAGAAGGAGCATCTGGGTGATCAGAAGTTCCTCACTGCACTCCGCTCCGGTTTGTCTCGCTAGCTCTCATCAGGTCGGCTTTCCACCAACATACACACACTCGTACACAATCAAGCACATGGTGTTGTCGTGTTAACTGCCTCAACTCCGATTGCTGTTCAGTTAGAGCAGGTTCTCAGTGTTGTCCATAAGGGAACCGGCTTAGTTTCAGTCTTTTTCTTAGAGGTACAGTACTGTGCAAAGACTTTGGCACCGATGTTAATAGTTTAAAGCCATTAACCTTAGTGCCAGTAACTGAGTTTCTTTTCTGCAACAACAACACGTGCACATTAGAATCAATGCAAACAAACAGGAAAAGAATGAAGATTTGTTTGGTTTGTAAACACTAGATATTGGGTGAGATCCTCTGTGCCTCCAGTCATTACATGGACGTGTGAGAAGTTCTATCAGCAGCACTTTCATCTAATAAAGGATTGATGAAGCCCAAACCAGTGATTCAATGAAGTAATACTGGGCGTCCACTAGGAGAGCTTTGGTAATGGTCAAGCCAACAAATCAACCCATAAAATCGCTGTTTACCGCTTTACTGTTATTAATATTTATTCTAATAAACAAAAACACTTACTGCCCAAATACACAGCGTTTAATGATCATTTTCTCAGGCTCTTTGCACAGTACTGCAACTGGTGTCCAGTGTTGTGTAGTAAGGGGTACGTTTTTTTAATGACCGAAATCAGGTGCTGTGTTCATGATGGTTTACTAATGAACTGATTTACTGTTTACTACTGTAAACTGACCGGAATGACTGAAAGATGTATCGTTGAGAACTTAAAACAATATTACTGAACTTTTATTTATGAAATTACTTATGTTCATTAAGTTTTTCACAAAATATACATTTTAAAATGGCACAGAAGCCTAAGCAACTACATTTAGCATGAGATTTGCTCATGATGTCGTGTCCACTCTTCGCCCTTATACAGCTTCGTTTCTGTTTGTGACCCGTTCAGTTTTTCTGCAGAAATTCTCTGGGATATTTTTCCATACTTCTTGGAAACATCTCCGAAGTTCAGCCTTACGAGTTGTTTGTATTTTCTGTTTCTCACTATCTCGCCGTCCACATCTCAGGTGTCCGGTTTCAGTCTTCTATAACTTGTTTGGTTGTTGTTGTTTTTGTTCTCTGTTCTGTGTTTTGTTGTATTTCCTTTTGTCAGTAATGGCTTCTCGACGGCTGCACAATTTTCCATCGAGTAATCTTCCCACCATGGAGTGATGCATGGAAAATGGGATTTTTCAGATTGGAAGTGAGAGTAGAGCTCAAAGCTTTAAATGCAGTTTATCTGTTGGGGACAGTTTAGGTATTCTCTTGGGTAGTTGTTCAGTGTCTCATTTTTTTCTAGTTTAGCCTGTTTTAAACCTCAGTTTTGAAAAATCCTGTTTTTTTTTCACTTCTCTTGCAAGTGGATTATCTTCTGTCTCATCTCAGAATTTTCGTCTTTCACCCATTTCACATGTACATGTGAGGCAGCTGAAGTGTGTGAGTAGATGCTTAATTGTGTCACTTTGACGGGGGAAAGTAATGTCAGTGAGAGCTTAGGGAGCGCAGCTGCAACAGGTTGTCTAAGATCTGAAGGATGGAAGAGTTTAGGAAAGTAGGGGGAACAAAATTGAAGAGGATAAATGTAATTCTGATAGATTTGGTCTCAAACCTAGAGTTGAACATTTGCTGTAAACCTGTGTTCCCTTTTTATCTGGCACTGAAAACTAAAGCACTTGTTCTAAGTGACAATTATGTTTAGAAGTGAGTGAGTGATTGTCATTGTGAACACAGCACAGTGACCACTGCATTTAACCCCACCCAGCTGTCGTAAGCAGCCCCCGGGCAGCAGTGCTTGGGATTGGTACCTTGCTCGTGGGTGGTACTGGTCTGGGATTTGAACAAGCACATTTCAGGTCACAGGAGGGACTCCCTTACCGTTACACCACCACTGCCCCATGACTAATATGTTGTCACAATACCTCTTTACAAAGCCTGGGTCCGAGCCCTTAATGAGCAAGCCAAAGACGGCAATGGCAATGGACAAACTCCCTAAGCTGGAGGAAGAAACTTTGAGAGGAACCAAGTCTCTGGTCGACACTGGATATATGGAAATAACATGAAGAGCAGTCCAAAAAAAATGAAAACGTCTCCGTCTATGAAGGCAGCATTAGTTAAGGTCTGTGACGTTCATGGCTAAGATGTGGGCAGCACATGAACATGTGATGTTGCTCCACTGTGGTTAAGCTATTCTAAAAATCCACAAACAGGAAGGAAGCCCCACTGATCGAACGATCTATTCAAGGATTCAAGCTGGCTGGAACCCCGGTGATAGAAGATCAGGTTGGAAGGGAATGGGGCAGTTCCTAGTGTCCTAGTGTAGTGGATGGTCTAGTCAGCAGTCCAAGCTGGTTGGAAGCCCCAGTAATTATACTTCAAGGTTTACGTTTAGCTGAGCAGCATGAATAAAACTTTCAATTTTTTTTTATATTTACCCGAATGTGCTAATGAACTGCAAAATGGCTGCGTTTCAACGACCAATAACATCGATTATGTGCGGCTCTAAGTGTTTGACTGTTCTCTGACTTGTCCCACCTGATCCAGTTCAAAAAAGAGCCCCATAACCAGCGGATGAGCTGGATCACTGGTGCACGCAATGCAAAAGTGGCATCAAAAACCACGGTTCTTTGGCACTGCTCCGAAGAGCTCTTTTTGGCACTTTCACTCTAAAGAGTGTAGCCGAAGAAGAAGGAGCTCAGTGGAAGTTGCAGACCTCCTGCTCGCTGAAGGAGGAGGGGTGAAGAGGTCATGATGTGGGAAGAGCATTCAGTCACACCTCTTGGTGAGACTTTGCCAGGCATGTGCTTGTCCTTCACTGAGGTCAGAGGGGACGAAGGAACTGTTCGTCTCCACAGTCCACGTTTACCCCCCTTTTCTTCTCCGTGGGCTCTGCTCTGCTAATGAATTCAGTTCTTATTATGACCAGCCACCTCAAACAGCTGATGAGACGTTTGCGCGAAACGGCGAACCATATCTTCTCCTGCAGTGGACAGAACGAGGGAAAGGAGGGGGAACAAAACGAGAGCGAGAGTCGCAAATCAAAATAATGAGCCAAACTGGCAGTACCTGAGCTCGCAGAGCCCCCTCCCTCAGTCTGTCTGTCTTTGTTTATCCGTCAGCATTCTTATCCCCAAATACGGTAACGAACCCTGTGCTTTAATGGGAGACGCTTTCCACGGTTGCTTAAAAATACTGAGATCTGGATATTTTATACGTAATACGAACAGGTGCATTCATTTTGTGCTTTTTACATCAGCGTTTTCTTTAACAGTGTTAATCTGTTTGTTTGTTTTTTTTGTGTTGGTTTGTGGGTTTGATGCCTTAATCCTGATCATGCATGAATTCTGCAGTATTGAAATGTGGAAGCAGCTTAGTTAAAACCTTGTGGAATTAGAGGGTTCACTGTGGGAGATCTTAAAAGATCCAAGTTCGCATGATATAGCTGCATCACCTTAATCTGCCTAGTCATAAACAGAAGGTTTGCTGCGTATCGTTCCGAATGCGAGATGAAGGCGAAATTACCGCGCTCGCCGTGATTAAAGCGAACGCAGCGCTCCAATTTGTGCATGTTGTCGCGTTTCATGTTCGCCACGTTTCGGCACTGCAGCTCGGGGTCGGGAAGGGGAAGAGGAGCGAGGATGACACCACCGACTGCTCAAACTGCGGCTGTGTGATCCAAAAATACATCTAAGGAAAAGGCGCGGGACGGAGATGGAAACGTACGTGCGCGCGTCCTCCCCGATATCAGCTCGGAGCATGAACATTTCTTTAATAACCCCCTCTGCCGTGTCACAGCACATCGCCCGGCCCGGGCTCGCTCACCCCCCACACACCCCCAGCCCCGGGAGGTGGTGGGGGCCCGTATAGCTGTTCTGTGCTGCTTCCCATTCATACACGTATTTTTCTGTTTGTTTATTTATTTATTTCTTCTTCTTTTTTTTTGCCTCCTGTCTGTCGCTGTCGTCTTTGCCGTTGTTTACCATGTCGGATGCTTCCACTTATTGACCAACCAACGGGAAAAAGAAAGCGAAAAAGAGAGGTTGGGGTGGGGGGTGGAGGGGAGGGGCGAGCGGAGGAGGGAGATTATGCTACGCACTGCTGCTGCCTGGCCCGTCATGTTAGCATCAGCCAGGGATTGTTTATTTATTTATTTATTTGTTTGTTTATTTAATTATTTGAAATGCCACATGGCTCGGTACACTGTCGTGGGCCGAGGCAAGGCGCTCGCGCTCCAAAATAAACCTTCCTCTCCTCTCCTTCTAGCCCTCCCTCCCTCCCTCCCTCCCTCCCTCTCTGCCTGGCTTAGTTAGCTGGAGTGAAACACTCCTGCATTTTACATGAGCAACTGTTTATGTCGTTTTCGTTTTTCCTCTCGTTTCGGTGCCATCCTCACAATGGGTTTTGTTGTAAATGAGTTCCATTCGAGCCGCCCTGGCTTTGAAGGTGTCCTGGGTACGTCGGACACTAGCCTAGATGACCGTGGCATGTTTACCTCCAAAGTAGCATCTGCCTTTTTGTTTCTCTTGTGTTGCCTCTTGAAGGCTTTGTTTGACCCATGGCATCTAGTTAATATTTCGCAGTCACTGATCGCTTGCTCTCTTTCCCGTCTTCTCCACAGCAATTGAACCACCCCAACGTAATTAAATATCACGCGTCATTCATCGAAGAGAACGAGCTAAATATAGTGCTGGAACTGGCGGACGCTGGGGACCTCTCACGTATGATAAAGGTATGGGCGCCCGGCGTTGTGTCAGCAAATTCTCACCGTGCTTTCTCACTTTCTGCACTGCTATAGAGCGGAACGAATGAGCATAGCTGATGACTCAAAACGCTTCGAGAATCTTGCTTATTCTGCATATGTGGTTACTCTGCATAGGTGTTATGTAGATGAGTAGTAAAATGAGATCAAAGTGTCCTGTTTGTGGTATATCAGTGGCTCTTAGTACCACGAACTTCATAAAAAGCAGCTGATCAGGGAAACAAAAATGTTATATATGTGTGCATATATATATAAAAGGGGTGTACATCACAAGTTTCATCGCAGTTTGATCCAATCTGATTATTTCAAGTAACAATCCAATACATTTTCAATACCTTGATATTTGCAGTGACATGATCTATACTGTGGTCTGCAGTCAGTATGAAATGTGATAAAATTTTACACAATCTTTCCATCACCTCACACATGCAAACACATTATAATGTGAACATTTTATTATTAAAGGTCAAATACAGCAGTCGAGCCATAAGCAATAAGCAGCCTCTTAGTACGAAACACTGCGCACTATGATATGATTGTGGATTGAACATTGAATATCGATTTTGTTTTTTTTTTTTTTTTTTTTTTTTTTTTTCCATCGATGCAATGGATCGTGCACTGTTTTAGTCAATGCATCGATACAGAGCAATGCATTGTTACACCCCTTATATATATATATATATATATATATATAGTATTGAAGTGATTTCAACACCTGTAATACAATTCTATACAAATATTGCATTATATTTACTATCCAAAATCATTTTCAGGCATCTTTTTGAATTTTTACATGTAATATTGACGATGTGTAAATGGTACTAACTGGAAAAAAAAATGCAAAAATTATTTTGCTTTTTTTTATTTGCCAGTCATTTTGCTTCCAAAGAAATCGCTCCACATTTTGTTGTTGCTGGATCCTCAACAGTGACGTCTAGAGATGGCACGATACCGCTGTTTTCCCTGATATGGATCTTAAAAAGTTTTGTTTACAGTTATTACAGTTTTGCCCTTACAGGCTACTAAGTTTTTAAAACAAGCCACCTTTCATTAATCAGCTTCACTTAAGAGAGCCCATCTAAAAATAGGCTTTCATGCTCGACTACTCAAGCTCTCTAGAACCCTTCAGGAAGAAATAGACAGCTAACAGCAAGACTTCACACAATGTGAAGGTGCTATTTCAGACTAAATTTGTTATAGGGTTGTCATCAGACCCCCCCACCCCACCCACCCGCCAATGATGTCCAATTCTGGATCTTCTGCTGGTATCGACCTGCTCTACTACTGATATACCGTCTCTACTGACTCTCAGACTTGTAAGCTAATTATAAATGCAGGTTACTGACTGTACTATGTTCTTTTATACCCATGTTTCTTCAGTGTTCTCATTTACCGGTTCTCTATTACTGTTCCTATTTGTTCCCCAGCGTTGCTCCTGACAGGCACACAGCTCAGCCCTCCTAACCTGATGCTTCCAAATGAATTCATTTACTGCCTGTTAAAGGCCTTTCTCCAAATCACGTTCTGCTTAAACAATGTGCAGTGCCCACGAGCTCCTTGGGCAAGGCTTTACTCCGTTGTATTTGAGAGGTAGAAGCTGGTAAATGAGGATGTGGAGGATTAGTGTTACAAGGGCTCCAGCCTGGCAGCCTTTAAGAGGCATCATAACACGCGGATGCTTTCAGACGGATGTTGAGGCTGCGCCGGCTCCTCGGTGCTGCCAACTCGACGGTCTCGCTCGCTGCCTCGCGCTCACCTCTCCTCACCAATTTATGTCCGCGCATCACTCCGCGCTCCTTTAATTAGTATTATTTATTTATTAAATAATGTCACTCCAAACGCGCACATCAGGGCTAATCCCCTCCACACGGTGAAATAAATATGCCCGAACACCGTGCCATATGTAAAACAGAAGCTCCGAATGCATGAATTTACCATTTTTTATTCTTTTTGATTTTTTTTTTTTATTTTTTTTTCCCCCCACTTCCTCTTTCCCCTCTTTCTCTGTCCATCTCAGGATTCAAATGAAATCAAATGCCCCCTTCATTTGCATGCACTTACAGAATATTGCATGTGCCGTGTTTGCTTTTTAAAGGCACGGAGGGGGCTGCCGCGCTCCCCCATTGACATCAAACGGCCCTCTGATATGCAAATAGAAGGGCTGGGGAAGAATAGATCCACCGGCTTTGTTTGGATGTGGGCCAAGGTTTCCTGGGCTTGAGACTGCATGCTCACAGCCGCTCCAATCATTTCAGTGAAAAGGAGGGGGTTAAAACAGGCAAAGTGAGCATTTGCACAATGGAATAATAAATTGGCCTTAAATAACCTGCACCACTATGAATGTATGTATGTATACATCTCTGTGTGTGTGTGTGCGCATCTGTGTGTGTGTATACGTACACACGCAGACCAACACACACTTTTCCCCCTTTTACCTGTGCTGATGAGCAGGACCACCTCATCACTGGTGACTCAATTATTCATTCAGTGTACAAAAGGTCAGTTAATTACGGTGTTGTTTTGGTTAAGTAAGCTTCATTTTGTCTTAATTGTGTAACATTGAATTAATTGCAACTTTGAAGCTGGGTTCATGACCACTCACGCACGGCCTCTAGTCTGAATGGAGACGCTAAGAGCAGCGGTGCTAAAAGCTCAGTGACTCTGTCTAACGCCGCGCTAATGGCACTGTCAATAGGCCCATTGCACTCAGTCCAAGAAACTGGTCAATTCATTGGAAACTTCATGTCTAGCTAGCCTTCCGAAACCGCTCCTGGTCTGTCACTTCGGTTTGGAAGAGAAACAGTGCTGATAAGTGCGAGAGAGTTATTTTTCCTCCACTTCAGTGTAATCAAGTCCATTCACCAGGGACATTACGCCCTAATTTAACTCCTGAATTGTGGCCCTACCTGTTGCTTAACGGGTGAAACGGGTCAATCGACTTTAGAATATGTTGTTCAGAGGTGTGTCAACTGGCCAAACCTTCATTATGCAAATTCAGCAGTAGATACACATGCACCATATATCCAATCCAATCCAATTTTATTTATAAAGCACTTTACAAACCAGTATAGGACCAAAGTGCTGTAGAAAGGATAAATAAGAATAAAAGACAATAAAAATAAAGAAAATAAGTCATTAAAAGGATAAATACAATAACAGCAATGAGTTGAAATCAACATCTCATAAGATGTCAAAAGCCAAAGTGAAAAGATGAGTTTTTTTAGCCGAGATTAAAAAATGGGCAGAGAAGAGGCCTGTCTAATCTCTAATGGCAGATCATCTATATATCTATATATCAGAGTTGTGGTCCTTATGGAAGAAGTTAAGGTTGAAGGATAAGCTCTCAATACTTGAGAGAAACTGAATGTTCACGTCATCTCAAAAAACTCGTGAGCCTGTGGTTCAGCTTATAATTTTCCGTTGATCGTGTTTGGTGGTTTTAGGTCTCAGGGCTTTAGGTCCTGCCCTGCGTAGGGAAATCTTGTCCTGCATTGAGGGTTGTGTGTTCTGCTTTCCGCAGCATTTCAAGAAGCAGAGGAGGCTGATCCCTGAAAAGACTGTATGGAAGTATTTTGTTCAGCTCTGTAGTGCACTGGAGCACATGCACTCTCGACGCGTCATGCACAGAGGTACACTCACACGCTCTGACGTTTTTATACCGTTTAAACTGTGTACATTTGAACACCATTTCATATAAAGCTCTATATAGATATAAATATTATTTTGTTGTTTGTATATTTCCACTGTTCTGTGGTAAATGGGACCAAAGAAATGGCTCAGAATCATTATTAGAATACTTTTTCTGTTAATACGAGATAGTATGAGAATAGTAATACCCCCCTCCCCAACATACCCCTCCAACCTGACACTGTACTGATACTGCCCCATGCTCGTTGACCACCCCTATATACAGCCGTTTCACACCTGTGCTGTTCAATTCACATCTGAGCCTCCAGATTGCACCTTGGCTTCCAGACATATTTGTGTTTGTTTTTGCCAGGAAGGCTTCATGTCCATAGGTGCTAAACCTGAAAGAGTACAGTGTATCTCTGAGCACATGGTTCTGATAACATGAGGCACACACACACACACACACACACACACACACATACACACACTGCCCTCAAAATGTCTAACACGGGTCCCCTAGTCTCTTAAAGGTGATTTATACCTCGTTCTTTCCATGATTTAGGGATGTTTCCTTCGGTTCTGTATAGTCCATGCAGTTTTGTTTTGGGTCTTTTATGGACCACTTTTAGTTTTCCACCTACTTTCTGTCTCACTTAATTGTTATATTTTTCTCTCCCCTCACTCACATGCAGTATGTGTCAGTCTGATAAGTTACTCTCTCTCTCTTGTTTTTTTTTTTTTTTTTAAAGACATAAAACCAGCCAATGTGTTCATCACAGCCACTGGAGTGGTGAAACTGGGTGACCTGGGTTTGGGCCGCTTCTTCAGCTCGAAAACCACTGCTGCACACTCACTAGGTAACACCCCCCACCACCTCTCTCTCTCCCTCTTTCCTCTCTCTCTCTCTCTCTCTCTCTCTTTCTCTCTCTTTCTCTCTCTTTCTCTCTCTTTCTCTCTCTCTCTCTCTCTC
>JBBPDA010000039.1:13441074-13469035 GCA_037974385.1 Arnoldichthys spilopterus
GTGTGTGTGTGTGTGTGGGTGTGTGTGTGTGTGTGTGTGTGTGTGTGTGTGTGTGTGTGTGTGTGTGTGTGTGTGGTGCTGTTGCGCCACCATGCTCCAGCAGCAGTAGCCCCACAGACAGACAGCAGGCCAGCGTGGAGCGGGGTGTGTTCTGCTGTGGAATAGCAATGAGGAGAGCTGCTGGGCTCCGGGGGTCAGGGAGCAAGTCAATCATCTCAACCATCGCCCGGCGCCCCGAATCAAATTAGCCTGAAAAATTCAGGGGCCAGGAGCACGGGGCGAGCAGCTGTCAGGGCCAGGAGCACCCAGGCACTAATGAACCAGATGAATAGTGCAAAAACTCCAAAATAAAAACAGGACAGTTGACATTTTTCATCTGTCAGAAGCAGAAGATGCATGAAAATACTGTGGTCCTTGTTTAACCCTTTGCTGACTGCAGCTGCCACTACTGCTGCAGCAACACCCCAACCCCACCCCACTCCACCCCACCCCCCAAACCAACACACACCGGCCCACACCCGCCAGCACAAAGCACAGCATCTCAGCATGTGCATGCAAACACACATACCCACGTGCGCGCGCGCACACACACAAACACAAAAAGCTGTGTTGGGAGCACATGTGGTAACACCCCCCTCCCCCCTACATCTTCCCTCGCCTTACAGGTACACACACACACACACACACACACACACACACACACACACACAAGGGCTGCCTACATTTAGCTTACACTAAACAGAGCTCTGCAGAATGCTGCTCGCTGTAATTATCCTGAGTAACTCTTTGCAAGAGCAGCGGTGTATTGAGCAGAGCCAGATGTTGCAGTAAAACAGCGTACTCCTCTGCGTACCCATAGGTACAGCTGAAAAATCCTGGTCCTCCCCATCTGCACCAGTGTTTGTGGAGGCTGTTGTCAGTTTGGTGTGTTTGCCGAACAGTCTTTGCCTCGTAAAGACAACACACGTTAATTGTCCTGTACCACACTCAAACGTTATGACTCTCACGCATACACACACAGTCTCAGCCCCAGAGAACTAATAAAAACGAAAAATAAATTCTTACAGTGATCACAGGTCATACAGCCACAACTCTACCCTCATCCTCATCTGCCAAGCAGAGAGGTTATCATTAAATGTATCATTTAATAACTTGTAATCTCTCCGTTTAATCTAACGTAACTGAATGTGAAAGCGGTTTGACGCCTTCACAGCTTACAGTAAAGCAATGCGGTCATTGCTTGTTTACATACTTTGTGCATGGTCTATAGTTCCCAGACTCTACTGCATCAAGTCAAGAAAAAAAGGTAGCGGAAACCAAACACATGATGCCCATTAAGGGGTCACAAAACAGAATTGTGAACTGCTGTGTGTTAATGTGCCATCAGGGTTTTTCCAAGAAATGTATAACCACAAATACATTACTGATATTAAAAATAACATGAAATACACTAGCTGTTGATCTTATACATGTCAGTATTTTTCTTTATGCTGTCGGTAACAATAATTTTGTACACTGTGATGATTATCTAGAGCTGTCACGATTACTACAGTAATTTCAATAAATCAGTTAAATCTCATCCCATTTCAACCAATCACCTTCGTGATCAGTTCACAATTTTAATATATATATATATATATATATATACACACACACAAACAGTGAGCAGTGGTGGCCTAGTGATTAGGACGTTGCCTTTGGGACCTGAAGGTCGCAGGTTCGAGTCCCGGCCCAGGCACCACTAAGGTTCCCTTGAGCAAGGTACCGCCCCACTACACTGCTCCCCAGGCACTGTTGGTAGCTGCCCGCTGCTCCACGTGGGATGGGTTAAATGCAGAGGTCACATTTCGTTGTGGTGCTTGAGTGTGTTCACAATGACAAATAGTCACTTTCACTTCACTTCACAATGCTAAAATGTATATATTGTAATTGGCCTTGTGGCAAGTTGTTTTTACTTAGCACTTTCAACTATTGGTTAATGCTGTTATTATCCATCCATCCATACATCCATCCATACATCCATCCATCCATCCATCCATCCATCCATCCATACATCCATACATCCATCCATCCATTTTCTAAACCCTTTCTTCCATTTCCGGGTCACGGGGAAGCTGGAGCCAATCCCAGCTGACTGCGGGCCTAAGGCAGGGTACACCCAGGACAGGAGGCAACACACAGACAGACAACCACTCACACACACATTCACACCTATTATATTGCTATTCTATATTTTAATTTAAAAAATCAAATGAATACACAACCTTTGAACAGATGTTAGCCAGTTGTAAAGACAATGTTGTACTTGTTTCAGACAACTGCTCTATAGTTTGGCCTTCTTTCTGTTGTATTTGTAAGTGGAGTGAAGTTTTCCCTCACTTCGCATGACCTGTTGATGTGTTCTGCGTATAACGGTGCTGGAGAGGTCATGAATAACCCTGTGAATCTGCCCAGTGTGTCCTGGCTGTATAGCCGCTCCAGCTGCGCTGTAACTGTACTGGTGAGTGATTAGAGCGGAGCCAGAGGTGGCCCTGTGCCGGCCTGGCCTGCATTAGTGTAGCGTGAGCGGCGATGAGGCTCCAGAAGAAACGTCGCTCCACTCAGCTCCTTTCCGCTCCGCTCCACGGCTTCTCTCCCCTCCTCCGCTCCGTCACTGACAAGCCAGACTGCCATGCTGTCTCGCTCTGACACTCACGCTCTCTCTCTCCCACTTCACTCACTCACTCGCTTCGCCTCTCCGCCTCTCTCTCTCTTCCTCTCTCTCCCTCTCTCTCTCTCTCTGTCATTTTAATTGAGTTCTTGGTTAGGAGGCTTGTGTCTTTCTGTGTGTGGGGCATGGTATGCGTATTGTTTGCATCTGGAAAGCTTTTTCCAAGTACCAACACTACTGTTTCTGTTTTTGGCCTTTGTGTTTCCGCAGTGTTACTCTGAAAGGTCTGAAGTTGTAATCTAGTAGGGTGAAATAGCTCCTTATGTTTTGACACTCTTTGTGTCTTGTGCACCTTTATTGATGAGCTTTATTGGTAATAAATTAAGTTATTGTCATTTTTTTGCTTGTCGCTGACATGAAATAAAATATAACGTATTAACTGTGCTCAAAAGTGTCATTCCCTTTTTGTTTGCCTGTTAAATGTAGGTACTAAAGCACAAGCCTATACTGGTCAACTTGTCTGATTAGCTGTCTTGCCTCATTGCTGTTAACACTGTGGTTCCCAACTGTAGAGGGTCTTAGCTACTGTGAAATCCTTGATCGCTCGGAAACACACAAACTGTCAGCTGGCAAGTGTATGAAGTACTTTTATTCCATCATTCACACGTTGTTGCACAAAATGCATGTGGCTCAAGGCCAGCATCAGTGGGCCATTCTGCTAGTGCTCCTCCCTAGATGAGCTTCAGCTGCCCACAATCAGGGAAGGAGCACCACCACCATAATTCTTAACAGCTTGTCAACTTCAACGGTTTTAAAACACCTTGTTTGCATTTTTTTGTTAGCACTGGGATGATCATTGATATAATTACAGACCAAATCATTTTTGTTTTGATATCTTTTTTTTATATTTTTTCCTTTACTTAATATATTACACCCTCTATTAAATCGCTCATTAGTTTAAAAATGTGTATAATGGAAAAGATTACATGAGATCATTAAACCAGCCATTGCACGTTAAAGGTAACATGAGTGATACAGGTGAAAGTTTCTCTAAGGCTCAAGTGGTACTTTGTATTTGGATCATAGTGTTGTTGTTTATAGTCATAGTTCTGCAGATGATATTGGCCCAAGCTTATTTGATCAAAACATGAGAAGTAGTATATGTTTTTCCCAACTTTTGTTTTGCTGAGGTTCCACAGGAGTGGCCTTCAACAAAAAAGATGGCACGGACACGCTGTATTTCATGCAGCAGTGTTTATGCATATTGCAGACATTGTGAGTTTGCGGAAAATTCATACAAGGGTCTTCAGTTCTGAGATTTTGTGGTAATGTTTGTAAACAATTTTGTGGCGGTAATTTTTGGAAGAGCTCTGTCTTTAGGCTTAGGCTGATCAAACGAACATCTATTTTTGAGTTTACAGTCTGCATACATACTTGTGGTCGTTCTTTCTGTAGTTGCCACACTTTCATATATTTCAATTCACCTCTCAGTATTGGACAAGATAACATCATTCCCTTCTCTTCTACTACTACAACATTGGTTGTGTTTACACAAGAATATGTTGGAAAAATATTGTTCATTATTGTAAGCAAACTATATTTATTCGATGGTTTGGACATGGCCATGGAAGCTTTTTCCATTCTCCTAAAGCCTTAAGGAGAAGTAGCAGAGTTTGCATTATTTGCATTCATGTGGACAGATTTCGGCCATAATGACCATACATATTAAGCGGTAGTTACTGTATAGAACAAGAGGATGAGGTTGATAACCTTCGAGGTTGAGACTGAGCAAACGTAAGTCTTTCTTTAACTCTTTTACTAATGCAACAGTGTGTTGTGGAGGAAGCTCTGCTGATACAGCATTACTAGGCTGTTGGAGACTTTCATTACAAACAACAAAAAGCTCTGAGCTCATGGCTTTTATTATCAACAGGTGTTCGTAGGTGAGCTTTCAAGGAGGCGGGAGTGCCTGTTGAGCTCTGTTGCAAATCATTTGCTGGTCTGTTGTAGTGATTACTTTGAAACCTTGAAGTATGTCGAGATTAGTGCAAGGTCACCATGATGTGATTTAGGTATGTATTGCAAAACAGTGGGTCTACAGTGCTAAGATATGGTTGTGCTAATGGCAGATTCAGTACTTTTGTACTTTTCTTGCCTGAGCTGCACACATTTCCTTTGGGTTGCAGTTGTACAGGGCAGTGATTCTTAAACCAGTCCTCAGGCTCCCCAAGACAGACCTCATTTGTGCTCTAACACAACTTGCAATGCATAGTGATGGAGCAAAAACAAAATAGACACGAGACCTCGGCTCATGTTGGGGTCAAGTGCTTGGTCGAAGCTCAGGGGACAGATGCCTTAATACAAGTGGTAGAGATGATATGAGGGTCACAGATTTACAGAATTAGATTTCCATGATCAACATATCACACAATATATGCACAAAATATAACGTATTTAATATACGTAATATAATATTTGTTTTACATCTGTATTAGCAAACCGTTTACATACATTTTTCCGTAAGAATGAATGCACCTATGCATACATCTGTCATGAAATGTGGCGCTGGGACCTTGGGCACCAACTTTTTAGCCAGTCACGTTGCTTTTGGGTCCGCTTAATTTTTTGGCCTTTGAAATATTAAACAAGTGATTTAAATTTAAGTTCAAGGACCAAAAATTTCACTTGACTAGTATCGTTTATCGCAATAATTTCTGGGGCAATAAAATCCAACAAGAAATAGTTATTGTTGCCTGTTGACCGAAGTACATGCATTGCACACACTACAGTGCATATAGTTAGCATAGCAACCTGCATTCAAAATTTATATCAATGTGTTTAGCCTGCAAAGCAATATTTGACCTAAAATATTAAGCAAAAAATTTTAATTGGCCAAATAATCTGTAAAGAAATCCGCCATGAAAGTAATTTCTGGTGCAGCTCCAATTTTCACCACATCAGCAGAGCTTCTTTAACAACTTTACAGAGAGGCTGGAATTTGGAGTTGGTGCCCTTAACAGAATTGTATTCCAGTGCCAGTCACCTTTACTTGAGACTTTAGCTTTAAAAAAATATTGTAACATCATAAGGTCACTAGGCTGTGTCTCAGCTGTCTGGCGTCTCACTCGAACGGAAGGCAGTCATTCAGTGATGTCTGTTATTTATTGTCCTGCATCTCCAGCCAGTCTGTCAGCTACTGCGTGATGAAGATTGAGTGGCTCTGCTTGGTGTGTGTGTGTGTGTGTGTGTGTGTGTGTGAGCTAGAGAGAGAGAGGCAAGAATGATTGGGAGACTGCGCATGACAAACTTCTTGTAAGTTAGAATGAAACTGTGGCCAAGTCACAAAGCTTGCCAGGTTCTTGAGGCTCATTTTAAACCTTGCAGCCCCACCCGTGTGGTATTAGGTATTCCAGTGCCCCAGCCTTCGCCTCAGAATCGCAATGTGTAACCTTCATATAAATTCTTATATATATAAAATGTTTTTTTGTTGCATTTTAACTCTGATTAGGGTTCTCACTACCTAGAATAACACTGATCATCTTTGAATCACTGAAACTCATATTGCCCTGTTTTCCCCTCAGTAAAGGGTTTTATTTCAGGGTTATAAAATTGCATGTTATATATGTTTTTATTAAATTGTAACTTCTGTTGGTTCATTGTTTAGGTGCCTATGATACAGCTGTTGGGTCGTCAGCTGTTTTTGAAGTCTAAGCTAACCTAAACTTTAATCTGGCCTGTTGCTTGTGCAATCACACTGAGTACAAAGTGTGTTTATCTCTTATGCCTAAAATCAATAGAAAATGGCCGTTGTTCTACAAAAACTGCTTCTGTGGTCAGGACAATGACATTTTGAAATATATCCGTTTTTAAATACATTCTCCATTCACTATGCTATGTAGACTCCTAGAATATTCTGGAACTGTGAGAACTGTCCAGAATTTTCTAGAACTTTCTGGAATCTTTTTTAACTTTCTAGAACTTAAAGGGACCATCCAGAACAGATAAAAATTCACCTGTTTTTCCAGTATAAGTACAAAACCTTAATGGGTTGTGGTGATAAAATCAAAGTTTGTGATGAATAGAGTTGTGTTTACAAAGGCTTTAGACATAAGCAGTTTGAATCGAACACTTCACACAAATTGTGGCTGTTTTTTGTTCTTCCAAATAACTCTATTTGGTGCAGACAGCCACTGTAAGTAAAATGTTGAGTGTTTAAGGAAATTTTTTTTTAAAAATGTCCCATTTAGCCAATTTTTTTTCCAAAGTTGACAATTCCAGTCTTGTAGGGATGCTAACGTTTAAGTGAAGTGCTACAGTGGAAAAATAAGCAATGTTAAAGCCTTGCAATGAATAAAAACACATTAACATGTTGTAAATGGTTATGTAGCAGTTTACAACAATGTGTTGAATTAATAAATGAATTACAAGTCAGTACACATTGTTACTTTTGTGATCAGCCTAAATAGCTTGGTGATCTGTTGTAGTGTTTTCTTATACAAAAATTTCAACACCGCTGTTTTAGAAAGTAAGTAAAAGCTCAAGTTACAGCAAATCACATATGAAGAGAAATAAACAGAACTTCCAAAGTCTCTGGACCAATGTGTAGACAGGCCACCACCACATCAAGCAGGCGAAGAAGCTTCATAACCGACATTGTCAAATCAGGCTGTCTCTTCAGTTCTAGCACCTAGGCAAAGTCATCAAAGATCCAAGAGGCAAATGAGCCAAGATTCCATCAGAAAAACAAGATTAAGGTTTTTGACCTACCTACCTAACCACCTACAGGTGATTCCATCCAACCTGATCGTGCTCAGACTTGTTTGCCACAGTTGCGTTACTGTAATTAAGAGTCGTCGGTTTCTTCAGCCACTTCCTCTGTTGATTATTTCAGAGCTGTGAATAAAGGCATTTCCTCTTACACATCTGTTCTATTACTAGAATAGCACCAGCGAATCTGAGAGAACTTCCTTAACTGTGGAGTTGTGAAACCATCACTTGGTTTATAAAGGTAATGGCATTATGCATAGACAAATAGTCACATTTTCATGAGCTGTCAGCCTCACATTAAAAGGGAAGGAGGTGAAAACATTGAGATTACTTTGAATAAAATGATCAAACGCATCAGTTGGTTCCTCACTTAGCAACTGTGCAAGCAGACTAGCTCAAAGTTAACATTAGCTTCAGTGAGCTTTGACACTATTGGCCATGGATTTATGCGCAGACCCTTTGTAAGTCACAGTTACTAACAGCTAGTTTAACGCCGCACTTTCAGAACATTGAACAATTTTATTTTGTTTCAACATACCTGGTCTGCGTCATTGCAGAGTATCAACCCTGAAGGTGCGTGTTGCTTCAGTGTAACTTCATGACTTTACCGAACCTTTTTCATTAGACATTTAAATTCACATCATTAGCTCCACATATGAGTGGTAGACAGGTCAGTTAGGGAATTCTAGAGTTGGAGGGCTAAAAGTGATTTAAATAATTAATTAAATAATTTTTTCCCCCTATGATATGTAGGTGAGCTTGAGTACCTCTAAAGAGTCTACAATTGCCAGCAGTCAACATTTACGAAAAAAAAGATCTCTTGTTTCTAATTGTTACTGTTTAAACAATATTATTTTTAATTATTTTGTTTTGTAAAAACATCGGCCCATATTTCTGTGGCGTTTAGTATCTCATTCTCTCTAAAGTTTCTCTGCATATTTTTCCGCTTCACACGTGTTTCCAGGCTCTTCATCTCGGAGTTCTCCGGTTGCTAGGGAACGGCAGCTGTCTGATTTAAAGTCTGATAAATGACAACGATGGTGAGAGAGGGAAACATCTGGAAAGAAAGTGACTTCAACCGTAGTAGCACTTGTTTTACATTGCATTCTCTTAGCAGTCGCTCAGCTGAGCTCAGTTCTGTGTGTCAGATGAAACCAGAACCATGGTTTGAGAGCTTCGTTGCATTGGGAAACTCATTAAGTAAGTAAACCTGAATTACAAACTAAGACTGAAGAGTCCAGCACATGGTGAGACGTGCGGCACTCTATTGTTTAACGCTACAGCACTACAGAATGAATTAACAGGTGGCTGCAGTGTGTGTGATAGGTGTGTTTTCATAAAGGCTGTTGTGAGAATGGTGTTCTCCCCATAACGGTTTTTGGAATTTAAAGACTTTAAACATTTTAATCAGTTCTTTAGTTCAAGTAACTTTGCGTGTGTGTGTGTATTTCTATAATGCCTAATGTAAAGACTTCAAACAATTTGATCAGTTCCTTAGTTCAAGAAACTTTGTGTGTGTGTGTGTGTATTTGTGAGGACCAAATGCCCTCATAATAATGGGAAAAAGGGTCCATGCTGTTTTCTCCACAAATTCGGTTTGTTTTTTTAGAAAAATTTAAAAAGGCAGAAAGATTATGTTTACTGAGATTAAGATTAGGGCTAGGGTTTGGTTTAGGTGTTTTACTGAAATACAATATTACAGAAGTAAATGGAAGGTACTCACAAAGATAGCAATACCAATGTGTGTGTGTGTGTGTGTTAGCGTACATCTGTCTATCTTCCCATCTATCTACCCACCCACCCTTTTCCACAGTTTGTTATAGGGATGCACCAGACATTTTTTTTTATGGCCGATCCTAATTTTTTTACAGCCAAATTGGCGGGTGGACAATTATTTTAAAAAATGATTTATTTCACTTGGATCTCACACTGTGTGGGCTACATGATACATGCAGTACTAGCACATTTCCAGTACTTTGTTAGTCAAAGTCACAACATGAATAACATAATTTGCTCTTTATCAGGCCAGCGTAGCATTTCAGTAGCCTTCTTGAACAGTGTGAATTGTAAAAAGTCCTACAGTGAAAGTAAAAAGTGATTGAGTCTTGTATAAATAAGCCTCTGCATTTTGGTATAAGTGTAGCATCTAAAAACATACACAGACTGTCTGTTTTGAGCAAAAGCCTGCCAATTCTGATCTCAGCCAGACCAAGTTGTGCATCCCTTGTGTTTCACAGGCTTAGTCACAATATTTGATCCATTTTTTCCTGCGGTATAGCTCTTTTTTAAAACCTCCCTCTCTTTTCCCTCTCTCAGTGCAACAAAAGGACATTTATATACATATAATTACATATTTTACATTTTTACATATAAAAATATATTTGTGCTCGATCTTTTGGATTTAAAAAGAACTTTAATTAGTGATGAGACACTGGAAACTGGAAAACGAACAGTGTATCTCTTTTTTGGAATGTCACCACTGTAGTCCAAGGCATGAAGGCCGCCACAGCTCCTGTACACTTGATTTAGTACCAAAACCAGAAAATTTAAATAAGAATTTGTTTAAAAAAAAAGGCATTGGTCTGACAGTTCATGCACAAATCTAACACTCCTTTCTTTTCTTTCCCTTGCTTTTAGATGGCTGCTCTCCAGAGTCCGTTTTATGGGGATAAGATGAACCTGTACTCTCTGTGTAAAAAGATAGAGCAGTGTGACTACCCTCCGCTCCCGTCTGATCACTACTCGGAAGAGGTAAGTCACTTAGGTTACACTCTGGTCAGAGCATGGCTGCTGCAGTATGCATGAAGTTCTGCACAGGTGTATGTCTTTCTAACCAAGAGCTCACTGACTCACTGCATGTTTCATTACATGGAGAACAAAATGTGTTGAACTGATCTAATGCAGTTGGTGAAATGTTGAATAGAAGTGTAGCTAGAGGTGATACAGGCCAGCGTTTAGCCACATGCACATCAGAGATTCATTCATGTAGTTTTCATTACTGTACTGTGTAATTGTAATGTGTCACAGTCTAATCACAGTGTGGAATTTCATGCACATTTTGTAATGCTGTAATTTAGGGCTGCACTAGTCAGGAATTTTTATGTCAGTTCTGTTTTTTTACGCATTTATTCATCTAAATGATCCTCAGTTTGCCTTCATAAATACTGACCTGGTTCACATTATTTACATCATAAAATTGCAACACAGTTTGGCACAAAAAAAAAGTTGGCCAGTCACCAGGTCCAAGTTCAGAGCAAAAAATCTTCTGATTCTGACCACGCCTGGTTCTGACCACCCCTGATTCTCATCACCCCTGATTCTGACCACGCCTGATTCTGACCACGCGTCCCTGCTCATATTATTTACTTCACACACACATTCATAGGCATTTGTCTATGCAGACGCATACATTAGATTCAGAACATAGAGCCACATATGGACATATTTTGGAACAGTGTGCTGTCTCCTGCACCACAGGGGAAGCTTTCAGCTGGAGATTTCTGAGCCTGGTTGTTGGGCTGTACCTCTAATATTCACTGCATGTTGCTGTATCTTTAGCTGCCATCATCAGTGCCTAATTTAAGGGCTACCCGCCATAGCCAGCCTCACCTGCAGCTCGAGTCATTATTCCCCCATTCACCAGATTTGCTCTCCATTGCTTCAGTGCTGCAGCGCGTCTGTGCTCCCCCCCCCCCCATGATCCCCCACCCCCTTTCCCTCCAGCGGAGACAGAGGGCCTGCATCCTCCCCTGTCTACGTGTAAACAATGCTCCTGAAGGCGAATGGCAAAAAACTGTCAGCCGCTCGTCTTTGGTGTGTCATTTACCGTCTCCTTGCTTCTCACCTGACAGACAACCCCTTTTCCCATGAAAAAGTTGGCGCACCCCCCCCCCCCCCCAATCTTTCTTCACCAAGCATATGAATATTTTACATATCTGCATCCTGATTTGCCCCTCTCCCAAAGCCCCCCACCCCACCCCACCCCTGCCATTTTTTCCCCCCACTAATTCTGCGACTGGCTGGATTTGCATTTCACATGCCGCGCTTATTAGGAGACGGCGCGGCGCGCAGCACCAGCCAGGCCTCAGCTAGAAAGAGCCGGTTGCCATGGTGATCAGGCATGGGGGGGGTACTTCTTCCTTCCTCTTCCTTTGCTTTTTTTCTTCCATTTTGCTTTTAATGATGCCGGTCGTTTGGGCTGAGGTCGCTTTTTCTTTTTGTGGGGATTGTGTGTGTGGCGGGTAAACGTGCATACACAAGACTTTAAAGCTCCTAGCTGCAAGTAGCCCTGCCTTTGAACCTGTTCATTAGCTCTTAAGAGACATGCCCACATAGTGCACAAGGGTGTGACTTGGCCATTTATTCAGCCTTCTCCTCATTCCACACTGTCTTTGACTTCAGCCAGTGAATGAAATGCTGAGTGAGTTCTGACCGTATCCTCGCCCTTCTGTTTCTCTCCGTCTTCTGTGTTCTCCTCAGTTGAGAAAGCTGGTGGATATGTGCATCAACCCGGACCCAGAGAAGAGGCCAGACATCACCTACGTGTACGACATCGCCAAACACATGCACGCTCTGACGCTCGCAATCTGAGCCCATTGCCCAGCCTCTCCGTCTGCTTCTCCACTGCAAGGCCCCACTTATGGATGACGTTTTGCCAGTTGTTGTTTTTTTGCAAAAGTCATGTAAACTGCTCCTTTGTTTTCCGTCACTTAATAATGTTACCATCAAGTAAAGGTGAACGAGCCTCAAAATGCTTTTTGTTCTGAGGGGCCATTTAACCAAAGATGTTAATGAATTATGAATGCAGGGTGACTTCATGAAGCTGTCACAGGATTGCAGACAGGTGTACGTCCATATAAGTATAAAGTAATGCTAAAGATGAGTCACGATATGGGTATGTAATACACACACCCACACACCATATATATTTACACACACACACACACACACACACACGACAATTTACAACATAAGACCGATAGAGAACAATCAAAAAAACATATATGCACAAGTGCTTCAAAGAAATGGTTGGAAGAGCCTTCTTTAACAGAGCGTGCCTAAACACAGAAGAAAACCGCAGCCTTAAAGCATCTTGCTGTTATGCACTTTTGGATATTGGTACAGATGATGCAACACCCTGATCATTGAATGTAAAATTACCTCTGTTACAGAGGAGCTTTTTTTCTTGTTTGAAAAGAAATTGTAGGTAAGATATGCTTTGCATGGTCCCAAGACACTCCTTCCAAACCCTTCTCACAACAAGTTTTATAAAAAGACTGAAAAGCTCCCTTGGTCTCTATAAAAGTCAACTGAAATCCCCCTAAAAAGCTTCCCCCATTTGAATAGCTGAAGGTTTCTAGTTCTATTAAAAGAGAATGAAGTCATTATGGTGTTTGTTGCAGGTTGCATGAGCTTTACCCGCACTGTTGTTTCTCGTACATACTTTTAAAAAAGAGCCTGATGTCATTTGTAATTTCAGAGGTTGTGCAAATTTAGCTGCGAGCTTTTATTGCTTCCGCGTATGTTTCTCTCACTGTGCGTTTAGTGTAGACTATAGTGGCCATTTTTTAAATCACTCCCCGAGTTCCTAAATCCCTTTATCACTTTACCTAAACAGGCAATTCTTTACTACTCCCAGGATTAAAGAGTGGCAGCATTTACAGGTGCTTTCTATAAACACCTAGAAGTAGAGAAGCCAGAGACGAGCGGTTATGGACCAGGACTGATGAAGGAAAATAGATAAACGGTTGTATATGATGAACAGCTCGGACAATCAGAGTGAATGAACTACAGTACAAGTTGTTTACTTTTCACACTTCTGCTGTGGCTGTTGTGTGGTTGTTGGTGTATGAAAGTTTCTCTCAGATTTTAGAAAAGATTAAAAACAANNNCACTTATCGTGAAAGTCTTGCCAGAGTGGACCTTAATAGAAGAAAGCACAATAAGTGCCTTTTCTCTTGTCTAATGCAAATATGAGCAGTGTTCAGCACATGATATAAAATGTGTTTTGATCTTTATCTTTTTAGAGTTGGGCTTCTTTCTTTAGGGGGGTTAAAGCTTGTTTACAAGCCATATTTGTCTAGAAAGAGGAGTTATGCTCTGTAGGAGGTACATTTACACATCAGATTAGAGAATTTACTTCATCACACTTGCAGTATGTTTCACTAGAATATTCCATTTCCACCAGGCTTTGACCCATTGCAGACTCCGTTCTCTGGTCTGCTTATTAGCAGTTGTTCATGAAGTGGCTTGCGATCAGTCACAGACTTGGATAGAAAATTACACAAGTGTCTGACAGACGAGAGCGGTTGTACTTTACTGTTGAGCTATATAGTTTACCACCCTTTTCATATAGTAAAATTGATTTGCTGTGATAGTATCCATGTACAAACGATTGTTTTTAACAGAGTAGTTGAGAGCATTTTATGTGTTTACCTTTTATTGTTATATTTAGCTTTAATCAGTTCATAACTTTAATTTTTCCCTTATATTTTTAACACCGTAACAGTCGACTCCTGTTGGCTCCTCTTGCCTCCTATTAACATATTTATCTTGATATTAAACTCCAAGGCAGAGGGTCGTGTTAGGGAATGGCCACACAGGGTGTGCGTTGAACGGCCGAGGCATGTGCGGTGCAGGTGAAACAGGTCGGACAGACTGTAGGGTTTTTTTTTTGTTTTGTTTTGTTTTGTTTTTTTAGTTCCAGTGCCTCTCCAGTGAGATTCATGGTGATGTGTTTACAAACGAAGCCTCTGCGAAACTTGACAGAGAGTGTGTTGTGGGCTGATCTGCTGTTGACTGTCCTCAGCGTCACATTCACAGCCGGGTCACGTTCGCCAGTGTAATGTTGTGGAACGCTGAGCTCAGAGGTACCATTCGTGCAAGTGGACGTAAACACTCTGGTGTTAGATGACAAAGCCTGCTCTGTAAATGTAACATCCAGTCAGACGTTTCACAGCAAAACGCCCCGCTGAACGTGCCCCACGCATAACTTTCTTTACACCCAAAGCGTTTGGGGGTGGGGGGGATTGGGGGGAGGGGTGGGGGATTGGGGGGGAGGCACCTGTTATTTATTCATATTTTGTTTGTTTTGTTTCTGATGGATCAAAACATTTACATGTCTAACTTTCGAGATGCACATTAATACTTTCTACGCTAACTGAAAATGAAATAAAAAGTGAATTTCTCTTATTTCATGACAACTGTTGTTCTTCCATGAGAGCGTACACGTTTTGGGAAGATTTGTGCAGTGTTTGTGGGTGGGGGATCATGGACGTAGTTACGTTACATTGCATGTGGTGTTACAGTTACAAAGGTGTCAATGGTGGGGGAGTGCACTTTGGGCATTGCAAGAATTTTCATAGGCATTAGGGAATCTAAAGTTAAAATTGGTCCAGTAGAATTATGGTTAGGTACACTACTAAAACCTTTCATTTCACTGTGAGAGTGACATCCTCCTGGTATGGGCTTCCTCTTGTAGTGACGTGCACAAAAGCAGCTTTATTGGGGATGAATTTGCTGAACACCTTATATTCGTCTGTAGACTCCCTCTCTGTTTTTCAGATTGCACAGGAATCACTGAGCCGATTCGCTTACAACATGATTGGAGCTTGTTGTTATTGGGTGATCGTGACGGCCCTAGTAATGATCCTTTTTATGGATACATGATCAGAATCAGCAAAATCTATTGGCCTATTTATTTTAAATTATTTATTTATTTAGTTGGTCATTTTTTACTTATCTATTTATTTTATGTTGTGGTTTATTGGCATAAATATTGCGTGGTGGTTAAGTGCACTTGGGCTTTAATTCAGACCTGCTGCTGCAACAACAATATCAAAACCATATTGCATAATTATACACGACTCTTTGGGATTTTATTGATTGTACATATTAAAATAGCAGTTTGACTCATCAAATAGCAGTGAGATTTAGATCATGACTTTAGCTAAAGAAGACAGAATGTGCATTTGTCACACAGTTACACAAGTTCATTGTGCAGTGGAATGTAGCACTGAACGCTCCCACAACTGTTCAATGGCTTAACTAAAAGAGAAGGAGATTACACAGAAAAGAGAAAAATATTCTTCAGAGTGATTAAATTAGCCATCCCAACCTACCCTTCCCATCTCTAGATGTTATACTGTTATAGCGGCATTGTATCAAAATGCAGATTTTTTTTTTTTTTTTTTTTTTTTTTTTTACCCAGTTTTGCTAGACATCAAAAACCTAAACATTTGCTGTCTTCTTCAGATGGAGAGAACACAAAACAAAATGCATAGTAAGTTTTCTTTCTGGCAGTGTGGTTAATGTCTACTATATATGGATCTATTTTAAGAGACGAACAATAGAACAAAACCATTAAAACAAGCCCTGTAAGGTGTGTGTGTGTGTGTGTGTGGAGCTTTGATTTTTTTGGGCATAGATTACAAGTACTCTAAAGTTGTTATTTTCTCTCTTGTATTTGTAATTCAGTATTTATTGAGTTTTTAGCAAAGAAAAACATATCCAGTAACACACACAACCATAACCCCACCCCTACCCCCAAAGGTGCCCCACCCCTTCCTCACCAACATATGTAACACTCAACCTGATTCTGCAACAATTTGCTGATCAGGGTTCATTTGTTCATTATATATACAGTGCCTTCCATCATAATAGGACCCACCATTCCAAAGTCTCGGTGTATGAAAGTGCCCAAATTCATCAAGAAAAGAGAAAAAAAACAATTGTTTTTTCTTAAAAGTAGCACTTTAATTTTGTTAATGCCCTCTAGCCAGCTCTTGATGGTATATCAGCGAGGCTTATGCTTCCTATAGTTCAGAAAGGTCTTATGTTCTTATTGCAAACTTAAGTATTCCATAACAAGATATATCTGGAAATGTTGTACTGTTGAATTATCTTACTTTTATTGCCTTTGCTTTATTTTACAAAATGCGGAATTCGTGTATTCATTACTGTAACTAAAGATCTTTTCCTCTCACTTGTGGAAATGAGGTGGCAGTGTAACGTTACTCTGCTAATAGAATCATCTTGCTCGTGCACGCCAGTCAATTCCCGTAGCCCCACCCGCTCCCGTTTGATTGTGTTTATTTGTATCCTTTTAACAAGCACCTTCTGCTAGCCCCGAGCGTTATTATGGGCTGTTGCAGTGTGTCATGCCCCTGGGTCTTCGTTTAGATGATTCCCCCTGTGGACAGACCGAGGCATGGGCCCCCTGCTCTCGCATTCTAATGAATTCCAGGAGGAGTACAGTTCAATGTCATCACAGGAAATTGCTCCCATGGAACTGCACACACAATGAAAACAAACAAAAGTAAGCTTTGCAATTGATATTGGGCTGGTTGGGGTTTTGCACCTCTCAAAAGTTTATTTTTACCCCTTCACCAGACTGAGTGCGAGTATCACATGTGTACACAAACAGTCTGAGAAAGTTTCAGCACACCTCCTGCAAACTTCAGGATAAACAGGCTTGCATTTCGTTGGCATTGCGTACATTTTCATATAGGGTGCTCTCACAGGCATCCATCTAGTGGTAAGAACATTTAACTGCACTCATAACACAGGCATAACAAATCTTCCCTGTTTAACAAGGTAGTTTAATGAGAGGAATTGATTAATCGGGAGCGTAATGAGATGCGTGATGATATTCTCGGTTGCAGTTCACGTGTCAAAAGATGTTTGGTTAATTCTGAAAACAAGTGAGCACCTCCTCCAGTGGGAATCAGGCAGAATAGTACATTTGTCTGCACGTTGTAGTTGATAAATCCACCATATTTTGTTTGAGTTCCAAGATATTGGGGGGAATTTTTTTTTGTCTATCCATTATAATGACATAAATCAGGAAATGAACAGTGATTAAAATGCACAGAAGTGTAATCTCTGCAGAGCAGGGGTCCCCAACTCCCATCCTGGAGGGCCAGCACCCCCCACCACCACCACCAGACACACCCTCAAACTGGCAATTAACAGGTGAGTTCAACTCAGGTGTGTATGAGCTGGGGAATCACCAGTGTTGGCTAGAGAGTTGTCCTCCAGGACCAGAGTTGGGGACCCCTGCTGTAGACGATGTACAAAATGTCCCTTCAACAAGGGTGACTTTTGCAAGTCATGGTTCCCCTCAAAGCAGTGAATCGCTTAGCTTTCTTGGTTTTTCTTTTTTTCACGGTGTGTCGATTGGGTCAGTTGTCATATAATGTAACTGCTGGGCTTAAATAGCAGCTGTCGCTACACAAAGCTTCATTATTCAGCACGTGATGAAATCATAGAACTGCCTGTAGAAGCAGCTGCTAAAATGGACAGAAATCGTTCAGCAGAACATGGCACGAGTGTTGCTGAAGTGGTGGAGGTGTCCTGGTGTTTTTGTATTGTTTTTTAATCTATTACTACTTTTATGCTGACCTGCAACGTGTGATACATTTTTACATTTCGTTGCCGGCGTGTTGTCCGACACTATGCCAGTACACGCTGAGCTGAACGCGCAGCTTTTATCTGTTTTCTTTTTTAACCTGTGTCCAGGTGCTTCCACATCTAGCTGCTTGCCAGAGGGACCAGCACACGTTACATGTCCCTTCTGCTCTGGTGTTGGGTTCGGCTGCCGGAAGCATTTCTCATTTATTTATATATTTTACGGTTCATAGATTTTTCAGTGTTTGGACGAGGAGAAGTGCAGTGTCGACTTTGTGTCTGCTCCTTGGAACAAGTTTTTTTTGCCCACTTTTTTTCCCCCCACTGTGATGTGTAGTGTTTGAAATCACCAGAAAGTTGTCACTTCATTGACTCGGGCTGTCGTCAGCAGAGCGTCTTATTGTGTAAGCTGGAAAAGTCGACCCAAGTTTTGGAACATCGAGGGCAGGGGAGATGAGAAGGGGTGTGAGGTGGGGGCATAAACAATAGCTGCTTAAAAACAATGCTTTTTCCTTCTTGTTTGCCCCCAGTGGACAGACAGGGAGGAAAACAGCTAACTCCTCACAAGGATTGGGGTTTTTTTTCTGTTCTCTTCCCCCCCCCCTTTCTATTGAAAGGTTTGTGTTCTGAAGTGTGAAATATCAATAGCGTGCAGATTCGAAATAGCTCGTGGCACACACTTGGCAACTTGTACTTCAAACATATTAGTTGTTGGTGGTGGTGGTGGTGGGGGGGATTATCAAGGGATACTCTCTAAACATACACCATTCATGCTCCTGTTTATCATCTGAAACAAAGCTGAAATCGTTGTTCCCCCTGACCATTTCTCAACCGTAATTGCGAGAATGCTTCTTTTGGACATAAACTGGCTCTTTGTGTTTTAAAAATGTTGACATTTTTTACTCAAGTTAAGTCAGATTTATCTGGTTTCCCCCTTTACCCCCGTTACAGTCGTTCAGCCAAGACGTGTTCTGTGGCCGAAGTTTGCACTCGAGCTTCAAGGCTCGCTAACAAGTCATGAAAACTGCATGTCAACATGGGCACACTCACTTCAAACTAGTATTTTTACAATTCCAACTTTATTACGATACTTCTTCTTAAGTATCGACACCCAGTTCTTCGATACCAGAGCTGGCATAATCCCTTCAGCACATGCACTGGCAGCTTGCATGGTCTGGGCACCAACCTAGTTCCTAACAAAACCGTCAGTTATTGTTAGTGGTTAGCAGGTCAGCTAGCTCAAAAGAAAGACTGTTTAAATGATGATCTATAGCGATCTGTTTCTCTCAGCTGAGTATTAGACATGTTGTCAATGGGTACTGTTAATATAGACAATAACGTTGTCTATACATCTTTGTTTACAGACGTGTTTTCATGCTACTTGCAACTAGTGGTTTGGTTCGGAAGGTAAGAAAGCACAAGCAGAAACATGCAGTTGATAATAAGCAGTTATAATATGGGAAACAAGTATTGTACAATTTCAAATTCCATATTTTTGACAGCACTGCTTTACACCATGTTGAGTAAAATCATATTTAATAGACATATAGTTTCTGACACTGTGTGACATATATACAGTCACTTTTCCATACAGGGTTAATCCTGCTCTTTTAAAGAATGACCCTGGTGTATCTGGTAAAGCAGCACAGTCGGCGATGCCTAATTTTCTTTCCAATCCAACACCAAGGCTAGTATTCCAAATACCAACACTTTTAAAAGGCTTCTTTGTGAAAGTGAATTCTTTGTCATTGTGAACGAAATGTGACCTCTGCATTTAACCCATCACATGTGCACACATGGAGCAGCTGGCTGGTATTTAAAGCATCCGGGGAGCAGTGTGGTGGGACAGTAGCTTACTCAAGGGTACCTCAGTGGTACCCGGGACGGGAACCTGCAACCTTCTGTTCACAAGGGCAAGGTCCTAACCACTAGGCTACAACTGCACACCACTGTGTGCATAAACCTGCAGAAATTCCTGGTGATTTTCGCAAGAAAGTATATGTGAACGCTGAGAAATGTGTGTTTCAAAACCGTGGCATTAGTATTGAAAAAGCTGCCATGTAAACCAAGTGAAGTAATTTCCATATGATGCGTCATTACAGAGCATTCACTCCATCTTATGTGATTGTGTATGAGGACCAAAGGTGGAAGGATAAGAAGTTCTTGTTATATTTATTCATTTACTACAATCACATAAGACTGGATATTCAACGTGCTGCTAAAAGAAAACACTGAGTATTGATATTTTGTGTGAGCATCGAGTCTCCAAAAGATCCGTCAGGATCAGAACTATTGATTTTCCAGTATTGATCTGCCTATCCCTATTGGTCATGTTGTATGCCCAGTATTTAAAACACAACATATTCTGGTTTTGCTGGTAACCATGCTGGTCTATGCTGTTTTTTTTAGCTGGAAGAGTCCTGAACTACTGGAGGCCCCAGTCTAAGACTTTTGATGTTTACCTTTGAGTGCTTCTAAGTACCCTCCCAACTGAGACATCCTGGTTTTGCCCCAGCAAAATCTTGACTACGTCCTCCGTGTTGATCAGTCAGTATTTCTGGTAAAAATGCTGGGTTGTAGGCAAATGGCAGCAATTTCAGCCATAAAAGAAGCTTTTTTGTCTGATGACCAAGCTCCTCCTTTATGTCAAGCTTTCAGTTTTGAGTCCCAATCAAATCCAGTTGTTTTCCGGTAATTCAAAAGCACTGATTATTTGGCTATTTTGGTTTCCAAAAAAAAAAAAGACCAACCACTTTTGGCCAGCAGAGGGCCTTCCTCACTTCTAGGACTGCTTGCATTTGGATGGTGGTAAATGAGACCACTGGTTAAACCCTGTCAAAAACAAAAAAGCTTCAAAATGGCCACTGCTACTGTTGTTAGCTGTGCTACACAATTTAGTGCATATACAAAAAAGTAGATAAATAACAGTAAGTCTTGCAGTGTCACACACCACAGAAGCATGTCTCTTTGAAAGGGTCAAGACCCAAGTGTGCCATGCTGAAAGTGATGGCCATAATTTTTTACTTGTTAACAATATTAGCCTTGTAGCTTTACGCACACTTCAGACACTGAACCTGATCGATTACATTTTGTGCTTGTCGAAGATTTTGTATTATTTTTTCTCTTTTTGAAATGAACCAGATTTATTCACTAGGAAGTGTGTGACCCTCATGTCTTCGTGCCTCTGGCACTTCTCTGAGCCTTTGTATTATTGCATTGCGTGGCCCTTGTTGGCCAAGCAAGGCAGAATCACCCAAAGATTACGGGCTTTTCACATGCTGCAACTATTGGAAACAAATGCTTGGCCAGAGTTTCAAAAGAAGCCTTAACCAGAGAGTGGCTTTACAGGTGGCCGCCGCCCGCAAGTGATTCCAGTTGTGGAACCGTCTGAAATGTCATGTCCCATCCTGTCGCCTTCCCATATCAGCCTGCTGCAGGAGAAAGACAAGCAAGGGAGGCAGGCAGCTGAGACAAAGAAGCTGCTCATAGCACATGTTTTTCTTGCCTGGAAAACGAAATGTTTTCTGAGGTAGGAAACAGAATAATGTGGATATATTTGAGACATGTAGTAACATAAGGCCATATTCCGTGTCCAGAAAAACTAATTGGATGCTGTATCTTCAAGTATTTTTCTTCCGTTTATTGTAGTTTGTCCATTTCAAGGCCATAATCTTCTGTAATCCTTTGTTTATTACCTTCTTACTGCAGGATATACTTTTATGATAGCACATATCCTTAGTAGACATGATCCTCTTCAGTTTGAAGTTTTCTGTGTGTAAGAGAAGCCTTAGTGCTAGTTGTAATCTAATTTTTTTTATTTACCTTAAAACCTCCTTTATGGAAAATATATACTCAGCTTCTTAAAGGATTTTCCTCAGTGTCACTTCCACTAATGCCCTGGTCGAGTAAAATAAGCACCCTCGTCGTAAACTTGCCAACGACCTGTCCTCAAATAACCACATCTGTCCCCTCTGTTTAGCTAGGAACTAAAGAGTCACTTTTAAGATGTCCGGCGTTTTTCCTCCCAGCAAGAGCACACAGATATTACTCCTGAGATTAGACTTTAAACCTGGAGCCTAGGGTAAGGCACGTTTCTTTTGCACATGCTTAACCAGTGATGTACATAAAATGCACTTTTAGCTGAAAGCTCCATTGTCGGTTATTATTGGGTTTCTCACACGTTTTTGATGATCTGCTATAGGAAAGATTCCATTGATTAGTGTTAGGGTTAAAGTTGAGTGAAGAGTGAAGTTCAGGTGAGAGTGTTGGGTTATATTTAGTGCGTAAGGGCCCAAATCTAACATCATTGTTCTGTTTTACTTCTTCCACGGAGAGACTTTTATGATGTGGTTTCATGCATTAAATAGTTATTTCATTCTTAAATGAGCGAATTTCAACCGCTCTCTAAACCTTGGTTTGGTTATTGTGCTGATAAGACATATCATAAATATATTTAAAATGTATTTTAATGACATGATACAGAGATTTATATAGGGTGAACAAAACAAAACATAACCATTTTTTATATTTTACATTTACACTGACCAGCCAGAACATTAAAACCACTGACAACTGAAGCGATTATCTCGTTATCTTGTATTGTGGTACCCAAGGGATGGAATATACAAGGCAGTTTTTGAAGTTGGATGTGCTGGAAGCACGATCTGAGCAATGTTAAAAGCACCATGAGCACCCAAGGCTCAGTAATGCACGTTGGGGATGAAGGCTAGGGCGTCTGGTCTACTGTGGTTTAAGAAGTGAATGCAGACTCTGATAGAAAGGGGTCAGAACACACAGTTTCAGCAGCATGAGGGACCTACTAAATATTAGCATATATTATTTTATTATTATTTAATGTTCTGGCTGATCGGTGTATATTCATTCTGGATCTGCTTGTGTATTTATTGCTTTATTATATGTTACTTCTTTCATGATATTAAATGTTTGCAATCTTACTTTTTGCTCATTTTGCTTTTTTGTGTTATTTTACTATTTAGATTAGTAATCAAGGAATCTGACAATTCCAGTAAGAACCCCCTGATCGGAACTCTCATTTAAAGGCATTTCTTGCAATCTAGCACTGCCTGTTCTAAACATTTTGATTGCTTAATTAATTGATTCATTTAAATATGACTACTGATATTGGCACTTGATTGAATTTTTTTTCAAATCAATTTGAGTTTATCGAGTAATCGGGAAAGCTCAACCAATGCTCGGCTTGAACATGTTTCAGGCTGCGCATTGACACAACATCGATTGTTCATTTGCTCTCTCATGTGGTTTTAAAAGCTAATCAACCCCAGCATATTTACTCCTTTTCTCATATCCTCTGGAATGATGGAGCGCTCCTGGAGGCCAGCCGGTACAGCCCGCCTCCCCTGCGCCCTTTCTTTCTGCGTCTCAGCCCTTTGGACTCAGGGGCCCCCACCGTTTTCCAGCGCTGTAATGTTGTACAGGTCTCCAGTAAATCAAAACCACTAGCAGATGCTGGCTAGCTGCGCTTTAGGAGGCGGGTCTTTTTTTGGGGCCTTGATTTACACCGCCAGTGCACGACCACAGACATTCCTGTGTAAAAAAGCCACGGCTCTGCGGCACACTGCAGCTCCAGCCTGTGTGCTCTCCTCCTTTCCCACGCTTTCCTCTGTTCTGCCAGCCAGCAAAGGCAGCTCCACTGCTTTCCAGCCATTAGGAGCAGAAAGCATGCAGGGAAAGGAAGGCCAGATGACCGCACAGGAGCCCATAAGAGAAGCAGCTCCATTTGTCGCCAGCTGATGAGCTGCTGTGCTTGGTTAAAGGAAAATTCCGGCATCTTTTCAACCTAATCTCTGTCTGCCACATCTTTATCATACTGTTTATTATGGGCAATCATTTTAATGCCTTTCCCTTTACTTGAAAAGCGACTGAAAATTAGTTTACTAATTAATCTCCTATAATAGATGCCACTGTTCCATGATAAAATGTTTATAATAGACCCTATGTGACCATCAGGAATGCAAACTCATCAGGGGTGAAAAAAGTGACAAAGATTGGAAACCCCAGGGTCCACGGCCGAGGGTTTGCTTTGATTACAGACCTAATTTTACTATTGTACTGTGTGTAAATGTCAAAAATAGACTTTGAAATAGAAGCATGTTACTGCTGTTGCACAGGGATGGATGCAGCTGATGTAAAGATTACACTGATTACCGTAGGAGTGTATTGTATGGTTTCTGCATCTGTTGTAATAAATAGTAATGTACACAAGAGTATCTTAAGTTTCTTAAATGAAGTTTTATCTAGCGTTCAAACAGTAAAGTGGGACAATAAGGAAGTGCTTGTGCTTGCTTTCACTTTCCCTAAGATTTTATGTTGTCCATGTGAGTCTGTAAAACTGCCCACAGCACTACTTTGCAAGGCAAGGCAAGTTTATTTATATAGAGATAAAATAAACATAAAAAGAAAAATAAGCAATAAAATAAGGAATAAAATCAGAACACAGCAAAGAAGAGTGAAGGGATGATTTTTTAGTCTTAATTCTGGAACAGTAGTCTTGTTACTGAGGAAACAAACTGCAGCTGTACTTTACAGATACTTCTGAGTGGTGAATTCAAATGGTTACATGTAAAGGCTCACTGACAAACTTCAGCAACTACTCATTGTTCGTCTCACTCGTTGTGCATTTAACACGAGTCAACAGGTTTTGTGATCTTTTGTAAATGGGGAATAGTGTCAAAATGGTGGTCTGTGATAATCAACTGTACACTACAAATGCAGCAAGGATTTAAAAAAAAAAAACTTTTCACAGACATGTGCCCGTTGTACAGCTTTAAGACCATTTTTTGTGAATGAAAGCAGAGCATGTTGTGCACCATTTGGAGATGACAGAAGTGGAGAAAGGGTTTTTGTACGGCAGGCAGAATGTGCAGCACATATCAGTAGTAACAGAAAACAAAAATTGCGTTCCGCCTATTTGTGCGCAACCTCAATGCATGCGGCACTATATTTAGAGGTGAAACGCCTGTCTTGGACAAATTCCTTTGCCGGGGGAGAATGCTGAGAACGAGCAGTTTGCCAACACGGAGAGCTGACAGCTTTTATTGTGGGAGAAGACGCCTTGTGTTTTAAAAAAGTGGTTCGTTCTGACAGGAGCACAACAACAAAGCGGCGTGACCTGCCGAATCTGAGAAAACACCTTGTTATACTAGAGTTATGTGCACCCCCAGCCAAAGACACCTGCTGAGGGTGTACATATCTCTAGCTGATATAACACAGGCTTATATCAGAGGGTCTATATTGGAGATTCAACTAAGCCCCACCCCCACCCCCACCCCCATCCCCTCCCATGCATGAGGGCCAAATGGTTGCATAGAGGCAGGACTGTACATCCCTAACTGTAACTGAGGTGGCAGACAAGCACAGGGTGTTTTATTTTAAGACTGTATGGAAGAGGAGGAAGAGGAAGAGGACAAGGAGAAGGGGGAGGGAGAAAGAACAGGGCCAGGGAAATCGGAGAAGAGATAGAAAGCGCATTCTTTCCCTGTCACCTGGTGCTAGGTGTTTGCAGAGTTTTTCCCTTCCAAGCACCTGCCATGCTGTTACAGTAAAGTCCAATTAACGCCGTCAGCCTAAAGCTTCTCCCCAGCGCTCAGCCCTCCGTTCTGCTCAGCTCCACGTTTACCTGAGCACATACGCCGTTTCCTGGAGCTCACGAATCTAGAGGGTGACAGGAGACTACTTCTGGTTTTCATATTGTCTTCTGCATAAGAAAGCGATGGTCCACGTCGTTGCCCTGCTCTTACATACTGATTCTCAACCTTTTTTAGTCATGACCATCCCAGCTCTGCACACTGGGCGATTGAGTCCAATCTATTATAACCACATACTACACCACTAACTGGCTACTGCTTCACCGTGTGTCCAAAAGTACCTAGACAACTCTTCTAATTAGTCAGTTCAGCCACTTTAAGGTGCACTTATTGCTGACACAGGTGTTCAGTTGCACACACACGTCACTTGTATTTTCTTCATAAAAAGCGCTGCCAATAGAATGGGAGAAGCTAAGGACACCATGGCCAAAGCCCAACACCAAGCTTCAGCTAGATGGACATAAAGACCCCATTATTTTGTTGTGCTGCAGTGAGCTGCATTCTCTAGACTGATGGAGCTCCATCCAATTCCTCTGAAAAAGAACTGAAGTGGCATTTTTGTTCTGGAAAAGTCATCCAACATCAGTACCTGACCTCTGATGCCCTCTGCTTCTGCTTCTTTCCGCCATGTTTGTTGTTGTCAGAAACTTTTGACTCTGCCCTCTAGTGGACGTACTGCTCAATACTCCTGCCAACACAACCTAAGTATGGAATTATGTGGGCAGCGACGGGTACAATGTTTGAAAGGGATCATAAATCAGGTGATTACAACAATTCTTTGCATTTTTGCCTTTATGCTATTAGGTGTGGGAGGCATGGTGATGCAGTGGTTACCACTGTCGCATCACAGCAAGAAGATCCTGGCTTGGCCTCGGGTACCTTTCTGTTAGGAGTTTGCAAGCTCTCCCCATGTTTGCGTGTATCCTCCAGGTGCTCCTGTTTCCTCCCAATGTCCAAAGGCTTGCGATTCAGGTTGATTGGATAGTCTAAATTGCCTGTAGGTGTGTGTGTGTGTGTGTGTGAATGGTTGTCTGTGTCTGTGTTGCCCTGCAATGGGTTGGGCTCCAGTCCTGGGTGAACCCCATCTTGGGTAAGCTAGCTTGGACTGGCTCCAGCTTCCCTATGACCTGAAATGGAAGAATGAATGAATGAATACTGTACTAGTGCACCTGTAAACTGTAGACCTGTAGGCTGGCAGGTGCACTAGTACACCTATAAAATAAAATATAAAATAAAAGCCTACTTGACTTGACTTGACAAGTGTGAGTGTGAGTCCGTGATTTTGCTTTGTCTTGGGTAAAGAAAGAACTGGTACTTGATGTGTAAGGAAAGCACTCCTGTTTACTCTATTTATTGTTGTCATGTTTGTTTGCTGAAGCACTAATGGACAAACTGGAATGAAACTGAGAAATCGTGTCAGTCTTAATGACATTTTGAGGAGCCGGGTGCGAAATGCATGTAATATGCATTTATGCAAATGTATGAATGGGAATTATTCCTTGAATACATTTAAAGGCCAAAATTTGCATACAGAGTCATAATTAACTATTTACAACTTGGGTCCCAAGCCCTGACATTTTTTTTTTACATTTGGAGCAGTGGTCCATCAAACCTCGCCTTACCAATTATGCTTTTTTCCTCCACTCTCTTTCTTTTTTTTTTTTTTACAGCTTCACTTTATTTGTTGCAGTCTGACTGAAAGTTCTGGAGACGAGGCTTTCCCTTTCCTCCTAACCTTTGTGTGCGCTCCCCCCGGCGACACGGATGAGGTAGAAGTTCCCCTGATTGGTTTACACTTTTAGGCGCAAATCAGCATCATAAAGCGCGCGCTGATGAAGAAGATGAGGAAGGAGAGGCGGAGGAGGAGTAGGAGATCTGACGGTCCTCTGTTTGTTTGCGCGCTCGGAGGTACGCGCCGCTTCGCCTCCTCTCTGACCCCGAGGCACACCGTTACTCGACGCGCCCTCGAAGCCCTCGGTCCCACCCCCAGAACCCTTCCGAAACCCCCCCCCCCCCATCCATCCAACCCCCTCCGCCTCCTTCCAACCAGCCGCGCGCGGCGGAGACCCCTCCGGGCACACTCGGGGTAGCGTTACCGCTGGCGCGCGCTTTCCAAGCGCCGTAATGAGGGCGCGCGGCACAGAGGCAGCGCTGCGACCGGGCTCTGCTCGCCCAGGACTGACCCCAGTGGTCCGGGGGAAGGGACCGGGCTCAGCAGCGGGAGTCCCTGTGCGCGCTGATCACAGGAAGCGAGCGCCTCCGACGCAGCGCTGAAGGCGCGCCCTGGAAAACCACACACACACACACACACACACACACACACACACACACACTGATTAGGCTTCGCCGTCACTCGAGCCCCGCGAGCTGGTTGCTTTTTCTTGTTCCTCGCGCTTGTTTGTTTCTCGCTCGCGCTCTCTCTCTCTACGCCTTTTGTCATCCTCAGATGGTGACGGATGCTAGCTCTCTGTAGTGTGTGTGTGTGTGTGTGTGTGTGTGTGTGTGTATGGGA